>CM068829.1:39801084-40348584 GCA_028554795.2 Sinohyriopsis cumingii
AAATGATGAAATTGTTCTAATAGTAGTTTTACAGCCTATAAGCAGGAATTTCCACTAAAATGGGGTCAGTTCTGAAAGTGAAACAAAATGGCAACATTCATGTAATTTATGAACTTCTTACTTGAACATAATGCTGCCTTAGATTGCATATCTGATCCTTAGAAATGCATATTTTCCAATTTGACAATGGCAGTACATGTTATTTTATTACACCTCACTGAAAATTGGTCTAACTTAAGAAAAGTATTGACTCCCTTACTAAGGTCTTGTTAGCACTGGAAGGTCTGGAAATCTCAAAAGTGCAATATTTTGTTTGCAACTGTATTAATGATTTGTACATTTTGTTGGCAGCTGTATTAACAAATGGATATTTTGTTTGCAACTGTATTAATAAAAGGATAGGAGCCCTGAGTGGCCAAGCAGTCTAAATCGCTCTCCATTATGGATCACTGCCATCTCACCTCTGTCTGTGTGGGTTCGAGTCTAGGATTCGGCCAATGTGGGTATGTGAGAAAGCTTGCCAGTAGCTTCTCGAGGGTCTGTGGTTCTTCCCAGGGTTTTCCTGGGTTCTTCCTCCACCATTAATACTGGCCACCATGCATAGCCTATTGTGTGCTGAAAAAAGCGTTAAACCCCACAACAACAACAAACAAAAAATAAAAGGATATTTTGTTTGCAGCATCATTAATGAATGTACATTTTGCTTGCAGCTGTATTATTCAATGTATATTTGTTTGCAGCTGTATTATTCACTGCATATTTTGTTTACAGCTGTATTCAATGCACATTTTGTTTTCAGCTGTATTATTCGATGTATATTTTGTTTGCAGCATCATTAATGAATGTACATGTTATTTGCAGCATCATTAATGAATGTACATTTTGTTTGCAGTTGTATTATTCAATGTACATTTGTTTGCAGCTGTATTAGTCAATGTATATTTTGTTTTCACCAGTATTATTCAATATACATTTTGTTTGCAGTTGTATTCAATGTATATTTTGTTTGCATCTGTATTAGTCAATGTATATTTTGTTTTTAGCTGTATTATTTAATGTACATTTTGTTTGCAGTTGTATTCAATGTACATTTTGTTTGCAGCTGTATTATTTAATGTATATTTTGTTTTCAGCTCTATTCAATGTACATTTTGTTTGCAGCTGTATTGTTCAGTTTATATTTTCTTTGCATTGTTCAATGTACATTTTGTTTTTAGCTGTATTGTTCAATGTACATTTTGTTTGCATCTGTATTATTCAATGTTTATTTTGTTTGTATCTGCATTGTTCAACGTATATTTTGTTTGTATCTGCATTGTTCAACATATATTTTGTTTGCAGTTGTATTCAGTGTACATTTTGTTTGCATCTGTATTATTCAATGTATATTTTGTTTGTACCTGTATTATTCAATGTATAATTTGTTTGTACCTGTATTATTAAATGTACATTTTGTTTGTATCTGTATTGTTCATCGTGTATTTTGTTTGTATCTGTATTGTTCAATGTATATTTCATTTTCATGTGTATTATTCAATGTATATTTTGTTTGTATCTGTATTATTCAGTATACATTTTGTTTTTAGTTGCAAAATTCAATGTATATTTTGTTTGCAGTTGAATTCAATGTACATTTTGTTTGTATCTGTATTATTCAATGTATATTTTGTTTGTATCTATTATTCACTGTACATTTTGTTTTCAGCTGGATTATTCAATGTATATTTTGTTTGCAGTTGTATTCAATGTACATTTTGTTTTTAGCTGTATTATTCAAATTGTATATTTTGTTTGTATCTGTATTATTCAGTGTACATGTACATTTTGTTTACAGCTGTATTCAATGTACATTTTGTTTTCAGCTGTATTATTCAGTGTATATTTTGTTTGTATCTATATTATTCAATGTACATTTTGTTTTCAGCTGTATAATTCAATGTATATTTTGTTTGCATCTGTATTATTCAGTGTAGTACATTTTGTTTGAGACTGTATTATTTACTGTACATTTTTTGAAGCTGTATTAATGTTTGTTTTGTTGACCAGGACAAGGACATTTCTACTTAAATGGGACAGTGGAAGATTCAGCAACTGCAGAGATTTCCAGATCACAGGTGAGAAAAAACACAAGCCATATCTCTATGGTAACATATATCATTATGACAAAGTTTTATATTGCCATGGTGACATATATCATTATCACAAACAAGGTGTTATATCTCCATGGTAACATATATCATTATCACAAACAAGGTTTAATTTACAGGGCTTGTTTGTGAGCAGAAAATTTGTTTTCCAGGTGCTTGTCCGCTAGACATCTTGCTTTTTAAATGCATTACATTTTAAATGCTAATTCAGTTTTAATTAATAGTACATAAAATAATAACCAGTATCTTATTACAGTATTTTGTACCAGTTTTTAATTGAATTTGTAAAAACTAATAGGTCATGAATCTTTTTTATGAAATGTCTGGTTCCAGTGTCAAATAAAATAAGCATACATGCTCAGTTACAATGACAGGTAAAATAAGCTGCATACAAGTTTGAACAAATTCTTTCTAGTTTTGTTTATGTTAATTTAACAGAACTCAAGTGCATTTTAAATATTGCTTGTCCTTGTGACAAGCATTTTCACACATATCTTTGAAATGTTGGAATGACGACATTGATATGCCATGTTATAAAGCACAGACTATTTTGGTAAGCCTATTTTGGTATGGAAGAACGTGTTATGTAATGATTTTGTCTGTTCATCCCTCTGTTTGTTTGCTCATTAGTCAGTCCATCTGTTTTTCTTTAAGTCCATCTGTTACCAGTTTAGTTCCACACAATAACTCAGTTTCTCCAACATCTAAAGTTACCATACTTTATGCATGATGTACACAAGAGATAAGGAAGAATTATATTGATTGTGGAGTCTAAAGGTCAACGACCATAAGTAACTAAAACGATAAAATGAGTTCTACACTACATACCTTGACCAAACTTTGTGGATCACATGCATTTTGGGTAAGGAAGAATCCTATTGATTTAAGGGTCAAAAGATGAAATATAAATATCACTGTGACTGAAAAAAGTCTTTCACTTGATAACATTCATTCTCCTTTATATACATGGACTTTTTGTATCATGTGCACATATGGTAATTAAGTTAGTTGAAATGCTGACCATGTTATGTGTCAAAACTGCAATATGCTTGGAACCACAGTATACTGAGAATATTGTAAGATATGGAACTGTGATATTATGGAGAAAATAAAAGTTTATTAAATAATAGTATTTTGAAAAAGAAATAATGGTATAACACTAAGATTCACCTTGTCTTCTTTCAACCCATATTATGATAAAATGGTTGTGATTTGGGTTGTGGGGTCTATTACACCACTAAATTGTATCTGGAATCACATTAGAATAAACTGCCTTATAATGATGGAGAGCTGTGTTGTAATCTTTAAATTCACCATGAAGGATGAAACCAATTTTAGAGCAACTAGTACTTATTTATAGATTTATAAATAAATTAAATCTTCAATAACTCCAACACTGATCACTCAGATAACTCAAATGAGTGTCATAGTCACCAAATAAAACATTCTCTTGTCCGTGAGCTTGAAAAACTAAAAAATACTTAAAAACATAAGGAAACAATTTGGACCTCATTGCTTCCAGTTTTGAAGCTCTTCACATTATGTTCATTATTATTTCATAGATTTGTCAAGCCTTCCTTGACAGAAGCTTGATGTAGTGATCATTAATGTCAGTTTTTTTTAGTCTGCCTCAGTTGAAAGAATCTTGACAATGCATACATGCCAACCAGTATGCTTTTGGCATAATTGTTATGCATTTTTTCACCAAATTATTTTGTACACTGGCATGTATATGGATTACACTTTTTTGATACATTAACAAATAAATAAAAGTAAAGCAATAAAAAGTTGTTTTGATCATTTTTATTGTCATCTCATTAATTCCACTAAAAATTTTGAGAATAGTCTTGAAAAGATGACTAATGCATAAGAATAGTGTAAGAGTACTTTCCTTATTTGCTATTTATAGCAACTGTATATGATCAGTTTCCAAGAAAACAGATTGGTTTCTTCAAATTTGAACTTTGTATTACAGATTCATTACATTGTCTAGCTAGTTAGGAAGTGGACCAGTCTATACATCAAAATGCTTTATGGTGTGATTTGTGGATATAAAGTGATGGAAAATGTTAGAGCACATGGATCTTTCAAACTTCAAAATATTTCAGATCAGATAAAAGGAAAAATTAACACCACATTACAAACTTTAGAAGACGAATATGAGAGTAATGTAATGCAGCAAGCTGAGCACATGATCATGTTCATGATAAAATTCCAGTTCACAATCATTCAGTGAAAGTTGCACATGTAGACTAATGAAAGTGAGTGCTGAATATTTATGCTTTTTCAGTATAGTTTGTGTTTGTATTCTGATTCTAATTCATTTTGCTCTTTGTGACAAAAATTTTGACCAGCTGCAGAACCAGGTTACTAGTAAAAATAAATATAATTTTCACTGGTTCAGTTATTCTGGCATGAAATATATAGATTACACTTTTTACACCCTAATTTGCTTTTTTGCCACTTAAAATAGCAATAATCATACTTATACCTCGCAGGGGGTTGACATGTATGATATTGTAATCAGTTTGGTACTTTTGTTGAGCCTACCTTGACAGAATCTGGACAATGTAATAAGTTTGGTATTATTCTTGAGTTGGGGTTGATGGAATCTTGACAGATTGATTGATTTTCCATTTGATTGCTTGTCTGTCTGTCTGTAACCCTAGAGTTAGATTGGTGTTAAAGTTTTATTTTTTACCTGAATAATATGTGGAGTCAACAAACAGGGAGTCTCTAAATATCAGTAAATTACCTTTTGAATTTCAAATAAAGTAAAGATATGTGAAATTAAAACCTTGTAATTTTGCAGTTTACAAGATACAGTTAAGTTTCTGATGTACCAGTTAGTAGATATAGGTCCTGTGGGATCTCAAGGTTTGTTCCATCATAGATTAATACAATTTGTGTTGTACCAGTTAGTAGGTCTATGTCCTGTGGGATCTCAAGATTTGTTGCATCATAAAATAATACAGTTTGTGATGTACCAGTTAGTAGGTCTGTGTCATGTGGGATCTCAAGGTTTGTTCCATTTAGTAGGTCTATGTCCTGTGGGATCTCATGGTTTGTTCCAGTTAGTAGGTCTATGTCCTGTGGGATCTCATGGTTTGTTCCAGTTAGTAGGTCAATGTCCTGTGGGATCTCAAAGTTTGTTCCATCATAGATTAATACAATTTCTGATGTACCATTTAGTAGGTCTATGTCCTGTGGGATCTCAAGGTTTGTTCCATCATAGATTAATACAGTTTGTGATGTGACAGACGCCAAGACAAGGAAATCCATTATGAGTAATCATATTATTTTACAACAGCAAGATTTATCAGTCATATGAGTGGGTAATGATATTCCTGTACAGTGTGTATTATTTAAGGCCACACAACTACAAGATTTATCAGTCATATGAGTGGGTAATGATATTCCTGTACAGTGTGTATTATTTAAGGCCACACAACTACAAGATTTATCAGTCATATGAATGGGTAATGATATTCCTGTACAGTGTGTATTATTTAAGGCCACACAACTACAAGATTTATCAGTCATATGAGTGGGTAATGATATTCCTGTACAGTGTGTATTATTTAAGGCCACACAACTGCAAGATTTATCAGTCATATGAGTGGGTAATGATATTCCTGTACAGTGTGTATTATTTTCTTGACTAGGTTTGGCAGTGGGTTAGACACAGGGCTAGGATTGAAGACAGTGACGAAGTTGTTACCATGGCAACTGTACACAATTTGGTGAGTGAGGTAGTAAAAGAACAGTACTGGTCCCAGGAGCAAGGAAGCCAATTCATCAAATCAGACGATTATCAGCAGTTACAAACTGCAGCAGAAATGTTTGAAATAATAGTCACAAAGAGGGATTTCCCAGAATTTATCACCACCTACCTGAACCAGGATTCCACTTTCCTTAGTTACCAGGAAAAGCTGAATTAACTTTGCCAATGTGATGTGCCCATGCTGTTAATTAGTAGTATTGTCTAGCCTGAATGCACAGTTAAATAGTAGTATTGTCTAGACTGAATGCACAGTTCAATAGTAGTATTGTCTAGACCGAATGCACAGTTAAATAGTATTGTCTAGCCTGAATGCACAGTTAAATAGTAGTATTGTCTAGACTGAATGCACAGTTAATTAGTAGTATTGTCTAGACTGAATGCACAGTTAAATAGTAGCATTGTCTAGACTGAATGCACAATTAAATAGTATTGTCTAGACTGAATGCACATTTAAATAGTATTGTCTTGACTGAATGCACAGTTAAATAGTATTGTCTAGACTTAATGCACATTTAAATAGTAGTATTGTCTAGACTTAATGCACATTTAAATAGTAGTATTGTCTAGACTGAATGCACAGATAATTAGTAGTATTGTCTAGACCGAATGCACAGTTAAATAGTATTGTCTAGACTTAATGCACATTTAATTAGTAGTATTGTCTAGACTGAATGCACAGTTAGATAGTATTGTCTAGACTTAATGCACATTTAAATAGTAGTATTGTTTAGACTTAATGCACATTTAAATAGTAGTATTGTCTAGACTGAATGCACAGATAATTAGTAGTATTGTCTAGACCGAATGCACAGTTAAATAGTATTATCTAGACTTAATGCACATTTAAATAGTAGTATTGTCTAGACTTAATGCACATTTAATTAGTAGTATTGTCTAGACTGAATGCACAGTTAAATAGTATTGTCTAGACTTAATGCACATTTAAATAGTAGTATTGTCTAGACTTAATGCACAGATAATTAGTAGTATTGTCTAGACCGAATGCACAGTTAAATAGTATTGTCTAGACTTAATGCACATTTAAATAGTAGTATTGTCTAGACTTAATGCACATTTAAATAGTAGTATTGTCTAGACTTAATGCACATTTAAATAGTAGTATTGTCTAGACTGAATGCACAGTTAAATAGTATTGTCTAGACTGAATGCACAATTAAATAGTATTGTCTAGACTGAATGCACAGTTAAATAGTAGTATTGTCTAGACTGAATGCACATTTAAATAGTATTGTCTAGACCGAATGCACAGTTAAATAGTATTGTCTAGACTTAATGCACATTTAAATAGTAGTATTGTCTAGACTGAATGCACAGATAATTAGTAGTATTGTCTAGACCGAATGCACAGTTAAATAGTATTGTCTAGACTTAATGCACATTTAAATAGTAGTATTGTCTAGACTGAATGCACAGATAATTAGTAGTATTGTCTAGACTGAATGCACAGATAATTAGTAGTATTGTCTAGACTGAATGCACAGATAATTAGTAGTATTGTCTAGACTGAATGCACAGATAATTAGTAGTATTGTCTAGACCGAATGCACAATTAAATAGTATTGTCTAGACTTAATGCACATTTAAATAGTAGTATTGTCTAGACTTAATGCACATTTAAATAGTAGTATTGTCTAGACTGAATGCACATTTAAATAGTAGTATTGTCTAGACTGAATGCACAGATAATTAGTAGTATTGTCTAGACCGAATGCACAATTAAATAGTATTGTCTAGACTTAATGCACATTTAAATAGTAGTATTGTCTAGACTGAATGCACATTTAAATAGTAGTATTGTCTAGACTGAATGCACATTTAAATAGTAGTATTGTCTAGACTTAATGCACATTTAAATAGTAGTATTGTCTAGACTTAATGCACATTTAAATAGTAGTATTGTCTAGACTGAATGCACAGTTAAATAGTAGCATTGTCTAGACTGAATGCACAATTAAATAGTATTGTCTAGAATGAATGCACAATTAAATAGTATTGTCTAGACTGAATGCACAGTTAAATAGTAGTATTGTCTAGACTGAATGCATAGAGATAGAATTTTGTGCATTATGGGTTAAACAAGAAAACATTTGTAGCAGTTTGCTGTATTGGGCAACTTTCATTTGAAAAAGTTCTTTAAATTCTCTTCATACTTTTTCCCAGAAGGAAAGTTTTAAAAATTTACAATATAACCTATAATCAGTCTTTGTAACCAGTTGATTATAAGTCCATTCTGTATAACCAATAGACTATCATGTATGTCCATTAAGTTTGACTGATAGAAAATGATATGCCCATTCAGTATAACCAATAGAAAATCACATGTGCCCATTCAGTGTAACCAATAGAAAATCACATGTGCCCATTCAGTATAACCAATAGAAAATCACATGTGCCCATTCAGTGTAACCAATAGAAAATCACATGTGCCCATTCAGTATAACCAATAGAAAAACACATGTGCCCAATAGAAAATCACATGTGCCCAATAGAAAATCACATGTGCCCATTCAGTATAACCAATAGAAAATAACATATGCCCAGTCATTGTAACCAATAGAAAATCACATGTGCCCATTCAGTGTAACCAATAGAAAATCACGTGCCCATTCAGTGTAACCAATACAAAATCACATGTGCCCATTCTGTGCAACTAATAAGAATATATAATATAGAGTCATTCTGTCTAACCAGTAAAATGGAACTTAATGCCTATCCTGTGTATTGCCCATCCTGTGTAATGCCCATCCTGTTTAATCAATAGATTATGACCGTTCTATGCAACCAGACAGTATTATTCTTATAATAAATTCAGGTTAATCCTAAGATGAAGTCCTGATTCAACTATCAAAAAACGTTTTAACTGTACAAAACACATTGCTTGGAATTGACAAAAGAAATTCTGAATTAAACATTAACTTTAAACATCATACAGATGTAAGTAAATAAAAAATATCGATGTTTTTTTAATCCCAATTTTTTTTAAATGAGAGCAGTGCCACATACAACTTTTATAAATATTTTTTTCTTCTAATCTTACAAGAAGGAGAAACTCACTGTAGTAATAGAATCATATAATTCTCACAACTTGGAAGGATTATCAACCATTCATCTCCTTTGTTGATCTAATTATAATGCATGAATCTTCAAAACTTACCCCTTCATTACCCATCTACATTCAGTGGAAACACTTTCCTTTGTTGATCTAATTATAACGCATGAATCTTCAAAACTTGCCCTTTCATTACCCATCTACATTCAGTGGCAAACATTTTTTGATCTTCATAAATAGTGTGTTGATTACCTGTCTACATTCAGAAACAAAGACTTTGATTTTTAAAATAGTGTCTTGATTACCTGTTTGCATTCAGTAACAAACACTTTGATTTTCAAAAACAGTCTTGATTACCTGTCTACATTCAGTAACAAACACTTTGATTCTCAAAAATAGTGTCTTGATTACCTGTCTACATTCAGTAACAACACTTTTGATTTTCAAAAACAGATTCTTGATTACCTGTCTACATTCAGTAACAAAGACTTTGATTTTCAAAAATAGTGTCTTGATTACCTGTATACATTCAGTAACAAAGACTTTGATTTTCAAAAACAGTGTCTTCATTACCTGTCTACATTCAGTAACAAACACTTTGATTTTCAAAAACAGTGTCTTGATTACCTGTCTACATTCAGTAACAAAGACTTTGATTTTCAAAATCAGTGTCTTGATTACCTGTCTACATTCAGTAACAAACACTTTGATCTTCAAAAACAGTGTCTTGATTACCTGTCTACATTCAGTAACAAACACTTTGATCTTCAAAAATAGTGTCTTGATTACCTATCTACATTCAGTAACAAAGACTTTGATCTTCAAAAATAGTGTCTTGATTACCTGTCTACATTCAGTAACAAAGACTGTGATCTTCAAAAACAGTGTCTTCATTACCGGTCTACATTCAGTAACAAAGACTTTGATTTTCAAAAACAGTGTGTTGATTACCTGTCTACATTTAGTAACAATCACTTTGATCTTCAAAAATAGTGTCTTGATTACCACATTCAGTAACAAACACTTTTGGTCTTCAAAAATAGTGTCTTGATTACCTCAGGCAGTAAGAAACTCCTAGATCTCAGATCTTTAAAAATATTCTGATTACCTTTGGCAGTAAGAAAAACCTAGATCTTCAAAAATAGTGTCTTGATTACCTTGGGCAGTAAGAACCACCTAGATCTTCAAAAATAGTGTCTTGATTACCTTGGACAGTAAGAAACACCTAGATCTTCAAAAATAGTGTATTGATTACCTTGGGCAATAAGAAAACCTAGATCTTCAAAAATAGTGTCTTGATTACCTTGGGCAGTAAGAACCACCTAGATCTTCAAAAATAGTGTCTTGATTACCTTGGGCAGTAAGAAACACCTAGATCTTCAAAAATATTGTCTTGTTTACCTTGGGCAGTAAGAAACACCTAGATCTTCAAAAATAGTGTCTTGATTACCTTGGGCAATAAGAAACACCTAGATCTTCAAAAATAGTGTCTTGATTACCTTGGGCAGTAAGAAACACCTAGATCTTCAAAAATAGTGTCTTTATTACCTTGGGCAGTAAGAAAGACCTAGATTTTCAAAAATAGTGTCTTGATTACCTTGGGCAGTAAGAACCACCTAGATCTTCAAAAATAGTGTCTTCATTACTGCGGTCAGTAAGAAACACCTAGATCTTCAAAAATAGTGTCTTGATTACCTGTCTACATTCAGTAACAAACACTTTGATTTTCAAAATCAGTGTCTTGATTACCTGTCTACGTTCAGTAACAACACTTTTGATTTTCACAAACAGTGTCTTGATTACCTGTCTACATTCAGTAACAAACACTTTGATTTTCAAAATCAGTGTCTTGATTACCTGTCTACATTCAGTAACAACACTTTTGATTTTCAAAAACAGTGTCTTGATTACCTGTCTACATTCAGTAACAAACACTTTGATTTTCAAAAACAGTCCTGATTACCTGTCTACATTCAGTAACAAACATTTTGATCTTCAAAAACAGTGTGTTGATTACCTGTCTACATTCAGTAACAAACACTTTGATCTTCAAAAATAGCGTCTTGATTACCTGTCTACATTCAGTAACAAAGACTTTGATCTTCAAAAATAGTGTCTTGATTACCTGTCTACATTCAGTAACAAAGACTTTGATCTTCAAAAACAATGTCTTCATTACCTGTCTACATTCAGTAACAAAGACTTTGATTTTCAAAAACAGTGTGTTGATTACCTGTCTACATTTAGTAACAATCACTTTGATCTTCAAAAATAGTGTCTTGATTACCACATTCAGTAACAAACACTTTTGGTCTTCAAAAATAGTGTCTTGATTACCTCAGGCAATAAGAAACTCCTAGATCTCAGATCTTTAAAAATATGTTCTGATTACCTTGGGCAGTAAGAAACACCTAGATCTTCAAAAATAGTGTCTTGATTACCTTGGACAGTAAGAAACACCTAGATCTTCAAAAATAGTGTCTTGATTACCACATTCAGTAACAAACACTTTTGGTCTTCAAAAATAGTGTCTTGATTACCTCAGGCAGTAAGAAACTCCTAGATCTCAGATCTTTAAAAATATGTTCTGATTACCTTGGGCAGTAAGAACCACCTAGATCTTCAAAAATAGTGTCTTGATTACCTTGGGCAGTAAGAAACACCTAGATCTTTAAAAATAGTGTCTTGACTACCTTGGACAGTAAGAAACACCTAGATCTTCAAAAATAGTGTATTGATTACCTTGGGCAGTAAGAAAACCTAGATCTTCAAAAATAGTGTCTTGATTACCTTGGGCAGTAAGAAACACCTAGATTTCAAAAATAGTGTCTTGATTACCTTGGGCAGTAAGAACCACCTAAATCTTCAAAAATATTGTCTTGACTACCTTGGACAGTAAGAAACACCTAGATTTTCAAAAATAGTGTCTTGATTACCTTTGGCAGTAAGAAAACCTAGATCTTCAAAAATAGTGTCTTGATTACCTTGGGCAGTAAGAAACACCTAGATTTCAAAAATAGTGTCTTGATTACCTTGGGCAGTAAGAAACACCTAGATCTTCAAAAATAGTGTATTGATTACCTTGGGCAATAAGAAAACCTAGATCTTCAAAAATAGTGTCTTGATTACCTTGGGCAGTAAGAACCACCTAGATCTTCAAAAATAGTGTCTTGATTACCTTGGGCAGTAAGAAACACCTAGATCTTCAAAAATATTGTCTTGTTTACCTTGGGCAGTAAGAAACACCTAGATCTTCAAAAATAGTGTCTTGATTACCTTGGGCAATAAGAAACACCTAGATCTTCAAAAATAGTGTCTTGATTACCTTGGGCAGTAAGAACCACCTAGATCTTCAAAAATAGTGTCTTTATTACCTTGGGCAGTAAGAAAGACCTAGATTTTCAAAAATAGTGTCTTGATTACCTTGGGCAGTAAGAACCACCTAGATCTTCAAAAATAGTGTCTTCATTACTGCGGTCAGTAAGAAACACCTAGATCTTCAAAAATAGTGTCTTGATTACCTGTCTACATTCAGTAACAAACACTTTGATTTTCAAAATCAGTGTCTTGATTACCTGTCTACGTTCAGTAACAACACTTTTGATTTTCACAAACAGTGTCTTGATTACCTGTCTACATTCAGTAACAAACACTTTGATTTTCAAAATCAGTGTCTTGATTACCTGTCTACATTCAGTAACAACACTTTTGATTTTCAAAAACAGTGTCTTGATTACCTGTCTACATTCAGTAACAAACACTTTGATTTTCAAAAACAGTCCTGATTACCTGTCTACATTCAGTAACAAACATTTTGATCTTCAAAAACAGTGTGTTGATTACCTGTCTACATTCAGTAACAAACACTTTGATCTTCAAAAATAGCGTCTTGATTACCTGTCTACATTCAGTAACAAAGACTTTGATCTTCAAAAATAGTGTCTTGATTACCTGTCTACATTCAGTAACAAAGACTTTGATCTTCAAAAACAATGTCTTCATTACCTGTCTACATTCAGTAACAAAGACTTTGATTTTCAAAAACTGTGTTGATTACCTGTCTACATTTAGTAACAATCACTTTGATCTTCAAAAATAGTGTCTTGATTACCACATTCAGTAACAAACACTTTTGGTCTTCAAAAATAGTGTCTTGATTACCTCAGGCAATAAGAAACTCCTAGATCTCAGATCTTTAAAAATATGTTCTGATTACCTTGGGCAGTAAGAAACACCTAGATCTTCAAAAATAGTGTCTTGATTACCTTGGACAGTAAGAAACACCTAGATCTTCAAAAATAGTGTCTTGATTACCACATTCAGTAACAAACACTTTTGGTCTTCAAAAATAGTGTCTTGATTACCTCAGGCAGTAAGAAACTCCTAGATCTCAGATCTTTAAAAATATGTTCTGATTACCTTGGGCAGTAAGAACCACCTAGATCTTCAAAAATAGTGTCTTGATTACCTTGGGCAGTAAGAAACACCTAGATCTTTAAAAATAGTGTCTTGACTACCTTGGACAGTAAGAAACACCTAGATCTTCAAAAATAGTGTATTGATTACCTTGGGCAGTAAGAAAACCTAGATCTTCAAAAATAGTGTCTTGATTACCTTGGGCAGTAAGAAACACCTAGATTTCAAAAATAGTGTCTTGATTACCTTGGGCAGTAAGAACCACCTAAATCTTCAAAAATATTGTCTTGACTACCTTGGACAGTAAGAAACACCTAGATTTTCAAAAATAGTGTCTTGATTACCTTTGGCAGTAAGAAAACCTAGATCTTCAAAAATAGTGTCTTGATTACCTTGGGCAGTAAGAAACACCTAGATTTCAAAAATAGTGTCTTGATTACCTTGGGCAGTAAGAAACACCTAGATCTTCAAAAATAGTGTATTGATTACCTTGGGCAATAAGAAAACCTAGATCTTCAAAAATAGTGTCTTGATTACCTTGGGCAGTAAGAACCACCTAGATCTTCAAAAATAGTGTCTTGATTACCTTGGGCAGTAAGAAACACCTAGATCTTCAAAAATATTGTCTTGTTTACCTTGGGCAGTAAGAAACACCTAGATCTTCAAAAATAGTGTCTTGATTACCTTGGACAGTAAGAAACACCTAGATCTTCAAAAATAGTGTCTTGATTACCACATTCAGTAACAAACACTTTTGGTCTTCAAAAATAGTGTCTTGATTACCTCAGGCAGTAAGAAACTCCTAGATCTCAGATCTTTAAAAATATGTTCTGATTACCTTGGGCAGTAAGAACCACCTAGATCTTCAAAAATAGTGTCTTGATTACCTTGGGCAGTAAGAACCACCTAGATCTTTAAAAATAGTGTCTTGACTACCTTGGACAGTAAGAAACACCTAGATCTTCAAAAATAGTGTATTGATTACCTTGGGCAGTAAGAAAACCTAGATCTTCAAAAATAGTGTCTTGATTACCTTGGGCAGTAAGAAACACCTAGATTTCAAAAATAGTGTCTTGATTACCTTGGGCAGTAAGAACCACCTAAATCTTCAAAAATATTGTCTTGACTACCTTGGACAGTAAGAAACACCTAGATTTTCAAAAATAGTGTCTTGATTACCTTTGGCAGTAAGAAAACCTAGATCTTCAAAAATAGTGTCTTGATTACCTTGGGCAGTAAGAAACACCTAGATTTCAAAAATAGTGTCTTGATTACCTTGGGCAGTAAGAAACACCTAGATCTTCAAAAATAGTGTCTTGATTACCTTGGGCAATAAGAAACACCTAGATCTTCAAAAATAGTGTCTTGATTACCTTGGACAGTAAGAAACACCTAGATCTTCAAAAATAGTGTCTTGATTACCTTGGGCAGTAAGAAACACCTAGATTTTTAAAAATAGTGTCTTGATTACCTTGGGCAGTAAGAAACACCTAAATCTTCAAAAATAGTGTCTTCATTACTGCGGTCAGTAAGAAACACCTAGATCTTCAAAAATAGTGTCTTGATTACCTGTCTACATTCAGTAACAAACACTTTGATTTTCAAAATCAGTGTCTTGATTACCTGTCTACATTCAGTAACAAACATTTTGATTTTCAAAAACAGTGTCTTGATTATCTGTCTACATTCAGTAACAAACACTTTGATTTTCAAAAACAGTCTTGATTACCTGTCTACATTCAGTAACAAACACTTTGATCTTCAAAAATAGTGTCTTGATTACCTGTCTACATTCAGTAACAAACACTTTGATCTTCAAAAACAGTGCCTTCATTACCTGTCTACATTCAATAACAAAGACTTTGTTTTTCAAAAACAGTGTGTTGATTACCTGTCTACATTTAGTAACAATCACTTTGATCTTCAAAAATAGTGTCTTGATTACCACATTCAGTAACAATCACTTTTGGTCTTCAAAAATAGTGTCTTGATTACCTCAGGCAGTAAGAAACTCCTAGATCTCAGATCTTTAAAAATATGTTCTGATTACCTTGGGCAGTAAGAAAAACCTAGATCTTCAAAAATAGTGTCTTGATTACCTTGGGCAGTAAGAACCACCTAGATCTTCAAAAATAGTGTCTTGATTACCTTGGGCAGTAAGAAAACCTAGATCTTCAAAAATAGTGTCTTGATTACCTTGGGCAGTAAGAAACACCTAGATTTCAAAAATAGTGTCTTGATTACCTTTGGCAGTAAGAACCACCTAGATCTTCAAAAATAGTGTATTGATTACCTTGGGCAGTAAGAAACACCTAAATCTTCAAAAATAGTGTTTTGATTACCTTGGGCAGTAAGAAACACCTAGATCTTCAAAAATAGTGTCTTGATTACCTTGGGCAGTAAGAAACACCTAGATCTTCAAAAACAGTGTCTTGATTACCTTGGGCAGTAAGAAACACCTAGATCTTCAAAGCTTCGAGAGTATCAGACTTTATAGTGTTTGAATGTTTGATAGTTATAATATTTAGTGCTGTTTATAATTTTTGTACTTGTAAATATTTTCTTTTCTTAATATGGTCAGATTTGTATCCATCTAGTAATTTTTTAATTTATGTTACACTCTGTTCTAAAGTTAAAAAATGAGGATGAAATCTTACACGCAGTATGTGTTTGCAATCAAATTTTTCCGGTGTATTGAATGTTCATTGATATACTGTAAAGATTGCTTATTACCTTGCTGGATAGAGTTTTTTCTGATGATGTTTAAGTTTTTCCAGTCAAATTCCTAATTACTATGTATTTCAAAGGATTTGATATCATTTGTTTGGTTATAACATTAGATTTGTGTTGTCTGCCTCAGAAAATTAGCTCAATTATAACATTTTTTATCACTTGATGCACCAGAGTCATATAAACAATGGCAGCCATTTAAATAGGAAAGGTTTAACAACAAAGGCACCAGGAAACACGTGCATGATATTCTGATAGTCATGCCTTATTCTTAGTCAGCATTTTAGAATCATGGGTTGATAGTTCATTGCAATTACAGGATGAAAAAGATTTTTTTTTGTAATTCTTTTGGTTAAAAACTTCAGAAAAAACCTTTAACTATCATTCTACACCTGCATTTTGACTAATTGAGTACTTCTTGAGGTAAATCTCTCTTGTATTAATTTTGAAATCAGACTTGTGAAAATGTATGAAAATTTGCCAGTCAGAAAAAGAGAAAAATATGTCTCCTTAGACACAAAGATACAGATAATGTAAGGAACATAAGCAGTTCCCTTGTGAAAATTGAGTGCGAAATGTGTTGTCCATAGTGTGATTTGTAATGCATGGCAATGCTTTGGCAGATTATTTTGCAAACTGTTACAGTAGGTTGTTTTGGCAGATTGTTTTGCAAACTATTATGGTAGGTTGTTTTGGCAGATTGTTTTGCAAACTGTTATGGTAGGTTGTTTTGGCAGATTGTTTTGCAAACTGTTATGGTAGGTTGTTCTGGCAGATTGTTTTGCAAACTGTTATGGTAGGTTGTTCTGGCAGATTGTTTTGCAAACTGTTACAGTAGGTTGTTTTGGCAGATTGTTTTGCAAACTGTTATGGTAGGTTGTTCTGGCAGATTGTTTTGCAAACTGTTACGGTAGGTTGTTCTGGCAGATTGTTTTGCAAACTGTTACAGTAGGTTGTTTTGGCAGATTGTTTTGCAAACTGTTATGGTAGGTTGTTTTGGCAGATTGTTTTGCAAACTGTTATGGTAGGTTGTTTTGGCAGATTGTTTTGCAAACTGTTACAGTAGGTTGTTTTGGCAGATTGTTTTGCAAACTGTTATGGTAGGTTGTTTTGGCAGATTGTTTTGCAAACTGTTATGGTAGGTTGTTCTGGCAGATTGTTTTGCAAACTGTTACGGTAGGTTGTTTTGGCAGATTGTTTTGCAAACTGTTACAGTAGGTTGTTTTGGCAGATTGTTTTGCAAACTGTTATGGTAGGTTGTTTTGGCAGATTGTTTTGCAAACTGTTATGGTAGGTTGTTCTGGCAGATTGTTTTGCAAACTGTTACAGTAGGTTGTTTTGGCAGATTGTTTTGCAAACTGTTATGGTAGGTTGTTTTGGCAGATTGTTTTGCAAACTATTATGGTAGGTTGTTTTGGCAGATTGTTTTGCAAACTGTTATGGTAGGTTGTTCTGGCAGATTGTTTTGCAAACTGTTACAGTAGGTTGTTTTGGCAGATTGTTTTGCAAACTGTTATGGTAGGTTGTTTTGGCAGATTGTTTTGCAAACTGTTATGGTAGGTTGTTTTGGCAGATTGTTTTGCAAACTGTTACAGTAGGTTGTTTTGGCAGATTGTTTTGCAAACTATTATGGTAGGTTGTTTTGGCAGATTGTTTTGCAAACTGTTATGGTAGGTTGTTTTGGCAGATTGTTTTGCAAACCGTTATGGTAGGTTGTTTTGGCAGATTGTTTTGCAAACTGTTATGGTAGGTTGTTCTGGCAGATTGTTTTGCAAACTGTTACATTAGGTTGTTTTGGCAGATTGTTTTGCAAACTGTTATGGTAGGTTGTTCTGGCAGATTGTTTTGCAAACTGTTACGGTAGGTTGTTCTGGCAGATTGTTTTGCAAACTGTTACAGTAGGTTGTTTTGGCAGATTGTTTTGCAAACTGTTATGGTAGGTTGTTTTGGCAGATTGTTTTGCAAACTGTTATGGTAGGTTGTTTTGGCAGATTGTTTTGCAAACTGTTACAGTAGGTTGTTTTGGCAGATTGTTTTGCAAACTGTTATGGTAGGTTGTTTTGGCAGATTGTTTTGCAAACTGTTATGGTAGGTTGTTCTGGCAGATTGTTTTGCAAACTGTTACAGTAGGTTGTTTTGGCAGATTGTTTTGCAAACTGTTATGGTAGGTTGTTCTGGCAGATTGTTTTGCAAACTGTTACGGTAGGTTGTTCTGGCAGATTGTTTTGCAAACTGTTACAGTAGGTTGTTTTGGCAGATTGTTTTGCAAACTATTATGGTAGGTTGTTTTGGCAGATTGTTTTGCAAACTGTTATGGTAGGTTGTTTTGGCAGATTGTTTTGCAAACTGTTATGGTAGGTTGTTTTGGCAGATTGTTTTGCAAACTGTTATGGTAGGTTGTTCTGGCAGATTGTTTTGCAAACTGTTACAGTAGGTTGTTTTGGCAGATTGTTTTGCAAACTGTTACAGTAGGTTGTTTTGGCAGATTGTTTTGCAAACTGTTACAGTAGGTTGTTCTGGCAGATTGTTTTGCAAACTGTTACAGTAGGTTGTTCTGGCAGATTGTTTTGCAAACTGTTACGGTAGGTTGTTCTGGCAGATTGTTTTGCAAACTGTTACAGTAGGTTGTTTTGGCAGATTGTTTTGCAAACTGTTATGGTAGGTTGTTTTGGCAGATTGTTTTGCAAACTGTTATGGTAGGTTGTTTTGGCAGATTGTTTTGCAAACTGTTACAGTAGGTTGTTTTGGCAGATTGTTTTGCAAACTGTTATGGTAGGTTGTTTTGGCAGATTGTTTTGCAAACTGTTATGGTAGGTTGTTCTGGCAGATTGTTTTGCAAACTGTTACGGTAGGTTGTTTTGGCAGATTGTTTTGCAAACTGTTACAGTAGGTTGTTTTGGCAGATTGTTTTGCAAACTGTTATGGTAGGTTGTTTTGGCAGATTGTTTTGCAAACTGTTATGGTAGGTTGTTCTGGCAGATTGTTTTGCAAACTGTTACAGTAGGTTGTTTTGGCAGATTGTTTTGCAAACTGTTATGGTAGGTTGTTTTGGCAGATTGTTTTGCAAACTATTATGGTAGGTTGTTTTGGCAGATTGTTTTGCAAACTGTTATGGTAGGTTGTTCTGGCAGATTGTTTTGCAAACTGTTACAGTAGGTTGTTTTGGCAGATTGTTTTGCAAACTGTTATGGTAGGTTGTTTTGGCAGATTGTTTTGCAAACTGTTATGGTAGGTTGTTTTGGCAGATTGTTTTGCAAACTGTTACAGTAGGTTGTTTTGGCAGATTGTTTTGCAAACTATTATGGTAGGTTGTTTTGGCAGATTGTTTTGCAAACTGTTATGGTAGGTTGTTTTGGCAGATTGTTTTGCAAACCGTTATGGTAGGTTGTTCTGGCAGATTGTTTTGCAAACTGTTATGGTAGGTTGTTCTGGCAGATTGTTTTGCAAACTGTTACATTAGGTTGTTTTGGCAGATTGTTTTGCAAACTGTTATGGTAGGTTGTTCTGGCAGATTGTTTTGCAAACTGTTACGGTAGGTTGTTCTGGCAGATTGTTTTGCAAACTGTTACAGTAGGTTGTTTTGGCAGATTGTTTTGCAAACTGTTATGGTAGGTTGTTTTGGCAGATTGTTTTGCAAACTGTTATGGTAGGTTGTTTTGGCAGATTGTTTTGCAAACTGTTACAGTAGGTTGTTTTGGCAGATTGTTTTGCAAACTGTTATGGTAGGTTGTTTTGGCAGATTGTTTTGCAAACTGTTATGGTAGGTTGTTCTGGCAGATTGTTTTGCAAACTGTTACAGTAGGTTGTTTTGGCAGATTGTTTTGCAAACTGTTATGGTAGGTTGTTCTGGCAGATTGTTTTGCAAACTGTTACGGTAGGTTGTTCTGGCAGATTGTTTTGCAAACTGTTACAGTAGGTTGTTTTGGCAGATTGTTTTGCAAACTATTATGGTAGGTTGTTTTGGCAGATTGTTTTGCAAACTGTTATGGTAGGTTGTTTTGGCAGATTGTTTTGCAAACTGTTATGGTAGGTTGTTTTGGCAGATTGTTTTGCAAACTGTTATGGTAGGTTGTTCTGGCAGATTGTTTTGCAAACTGTTACAGTAGGTTGTTTTGGCAGATTGTTTTGCAAACTGTTATGGTAGGTTGTTTTGGCAGATTGTTTTGCAAACTATTATGGTAGGTTGTTTTGGCAGATTGTTTTGCAAACTGTTATGGTAGGTTGTTCTGGCAGATTGTTTTGCAAACTGTTACAGTAGGTTGTTTTGGCAGATTGTTTTGCAAACTGTTATGGTAGGTTGTTTTGGCAGATTGTTTTGCAAACTGTTATGGTAGGTTGTTTTGGCAGATTGTTTTGCAAACTGTTACAGTAGGTTGTTTTGGCAGATTGTTTTGCAAACTATTATGGTAGGTTGTTTTGGCAGATTGTTTTGCAAACTGTTATGGTAGGTTGTTTTGGCAGATTGTTTTGCAAACCGTTATGGTAGGTTGTTCTGGCAGATTGTTTTGCAAACTGTTATGGTAGGTTGTTCTGGCAGATTGTTTTGCAAACTGTTACATTAGGTTGTTTTGGCAGATTGTTTTGCAAACTGTTATGGTAGGTTGTTCTGGCAGATTGTTTTGCAAACTGTTACGGTAGGTTGTTCTGGCAGATTGTTTTGCAAACTGTTACAGTAGGTTGTTTTGGCAGATTGTTTTGCAAACTGTTATGGTAGGTTGTTTTGGCAGATTGTTTTGCAAACTGTTATGGTAGGTTGTTTTGGCAGATTGTTTTGCAAACTGTTACAGTAGGTTGTTTTGGCAGATTGTTTTGCAAACTGTTATGGTAGGTTGTTTTGGCAGATTGTTTTGCAAACTGTTATGGTAGGTTGTTCTGGCAGATTGTTTTGCAAACTGTTACGGTAGGTTGTTTTGGCAGATTGTTTTGCAAACTGTTACAGTAGGTTGTTTTGGCAGATTGTTTTGCAAACTGTTATGGTAGGTTGTTTTGGCAGATTGTTTTGCAAACTGTTATGGTAGGTTGTTCTGGCAGATTGTTTTGCAAACTGTTACAGTAGGTTGTTTTGGCAGATTGTTTTGCAAACTGTTATGGTAGGTTGTTTTGGCAGATTGTTTTGCAAACTATTATGGTAGGTTGTTTTGGCAGATTGTTTTGCAAACTGTTATGGTAGGTTGTTCTGGCAGATTGTTTTGCAAACTGTTACAGTAGGTTGTTTTGGCAGATTGTTTTGCAAACTGTTATGGTAGGTTGTTTTGGCAGATTGTTTTGCAAACTATTATGGTAGGTTGTTTTGGCAGATTGTTTTGCAAACTGTTATGGTAGCTTGTTCTGGCAGATTGTTTTGCAAACTGTTATGGTAGGTTGTTTTGGCAGATTGTTTTGCAAACTGTTACGTTAGGTTGTTTTGGCAGATTGTTTTGCAAACTGTTACTGTAGGTTGTTTTGCAAACTGTTATGGTAGGTTGTTTTGCAAACTGTTATGGTAGGTTGTTTTGCAAACTGTTACGGTAGGTTTGATGAGCAAGCAGATGTAATTATTAATGATTGTGATGTTGCTGATGATGATGGTCCCATTGCTGTGGTGTGATGCATTATTTATTAGTGATTGTGATGTTGCTGATGATGATGGTCCCATTGCTGTGGTGTGATGCATTACACCAGCTTGGATCTGGTAACGAGGATATTGATTCTTGGATTATGTTAATTTAGTGACACTGCCACATCTGTGACACCAACAGTTGTGATATTTCTACTATAGCAAGTGACATTGATGACCATGATTCAGTCCCTGTCATCAGACGCCAACAATATCTAGCATATCACACATTAGACTGTACCCACAATAGCATATCACACATTAGACTGTACCCACAATAGCATATCACACATTATACTGTACCCACAATAGCATATCACACATTATACTGTACCCACAGTAGCATATCACACATTAGACTGTACCCACAATAGCATATCACACATTAGACTGTACCCATAATAGCATACCACACATTATACTGTACCCACAATAGCATATAACACATTATACTGTACACACAATAGCATATCACACATTAGACTGTACCCACAATAGCACATCACACATTAGACTGTACACACAATATCATATCACACATTAGTCTGTACCCACAATAGCATATTGCACATTAGACTGTACCCACAATATCATATCACACATTAGACTGTACTCACAATAGCACATCACACATTAGACTGTACCCACAATAGCATATCACATGTTAGACTGTACCCACAATAGCATATCACACATTAGACTGTACCCACAATAGCATATCACACATTAGACTGTACCCACAATAGCATATCACACATTAGACTGTACTCACAATAGCATATCACACATTAGACTATACCTACAAGGTCAGTGTGGCACTGATATTCTTCAGTAAATTTTGCATGACACAGAAAAATATTACCCCAACAATGTCAGATTAATAGAAAACAGATGACTTTTGATAGTTTCTTTCCATCCAGATAAAGATAGGACTAGTTTGCTATTCATTAAATTATTAAACAAAAACGTTTTCACACAAAACTGATTTTTATGATTCACTGGCTGGTACATGTATGCTGACTCTTTCATCAGAAGGTAACACTATTTTATCATCTTTTTGTCATGTTATTATGCCAATGTAGGTTTTTTGTAAACTGTATTACCATTATATACAAGTTATGAGAGTAACCATACCAGCATAGAATTTTTACTACATGTATGTCCAATGTTATCAACATCAACAAGTACATAAATAAATGTTTGAAAAATAAACAAATTTGGATATAATATTTCTCTGTTATAACATTCTGAAAATCCCTGACTCCTGTGAAATGTTATAAACAATCTTTATTTTATCATTTTATTAAATATGGTTTATTTATTTATTATATAGCCATGATGTAAATACTCCATTCTAAATGGTATCAATGTTGCATAATGAATACCATGGATCAAGTGAATTATGGAATAAACCAAATGTCAAACTTGTGAGCATAAGTTGTGAGATTGTAACACATATTTAGAAAGTCCTCAAAAGAGAGTCCTTCATCAAAGGTGGTGCTATGATGTCTAAAATAACAGGCACAATAGGATGTAATCGGAATGGATTACAGATTGTATCTGTATCACGAACATAACAAGTCCTACAGTATACTGGAACTTAAAGAAAATCGAGACAGTTTTATCAGATTCTAGTCTGTGTTGAAACTAGTAGAATCTATGCTGGGGTTTGCACAGAGACAAAGAAATCCCAGCAAAGGGGTTACATTATTTGCCTCATGGGGAGACATATAATGTAAGCCCACAACTGGGATTTCCTTGTCTCTGTGCAAACCCCGATGTAGAATATTTTTCTCACCCAGTATTTTCCTTCAAAGTAAAAAGAGCTCTTCACTTTCGCAATATAGTTCAAGCTCAAATGTTTACATGCAGTGCATTAATGCAAGTATGTTAATGAGGACTGTGGCATGACAGTTTCACATGAAGTATACAATTTTTAAATGTGAGCAAACAAATAACATGAAATGTTTGATAGTATTGAGGTGTTATAATGTTTATGGATGTTATATGAAATTATCAATAAATAATTAATATTTATTACAAGAAAATGTTTCATTTTCATCAGTTCCTATTTAGAAAAGTTATATTGTAAATAATGAAATGATACTGGGTACACAGCTTTATATAGACCATAATGAAGAGTATTACACGTAGCGTGAGTGATTGGGTAGTTAGAGATCTGTGTCACTATCATATATAACTCTCCTTTTCTTTGGAGGAGGTGAAATTGTTCGTGACATACTAGTGTTGTAATTAACATTGATTGTAAAATTACCCCTGTGTATGAAGCACCCTCCAAATACCGACCCTAGTCGAAAACCATGTACTGAACTTATCAAGTTTCACGGTTTCTTGGAAAATTTCTACTTTCTTTCTCGGAAATATGGCAAGTTTTGCTATTAGTAGTGGAAGTATATGCTACAGGAAAATCTGCCTGTAGAATAACATGTGGATGGATAAATGATTCCTTCTAATTGGTAAGTGTAGAATAACATGTGGATGGATAAATGATTCCTTCTAATTGGTAAGTGTAGAATAACATGTGGATGGATAAATGATTCCTTCTAATTGGTAAGTGTAGAATAACATGTGGATGGATAAATGATTCCTTCTAATTGGTAAGTGTGGAATAACATGTGGATGGATAAATGATTCCTTCTAATTGGTAAGTGTGGAATAACATGTGGATGGATAAATGATTCCTTCTAATTGGTAAGTGTAGAATAACATGTGGATGGATAAATGATTTCGTCTGACTGGTAAGTGTAGAATAACATGTGGATGGATAAATGATTCCTTCTAATTGGTAAGTGTAGAATAACATGTGGATGGATAAATGATTCCTTCTAATTGGTAAGTGTAGAATAACATGTGGATGGATAAATGATTCCTTCTAATTGGTAAGTGTGGAATAACATGTGGATGGATAAATGATTCCTTCTAATTGGTAAGTGTAGAATAACATGTGGATGGATAAATGATTCCTTCTAATTGGTAAGTGTAGAATAACATGTGGATGGATAAATGATTCCTTCTAATTGGTGAGTGTGGAATAACATGTGGATGGATAAATGATTCCTTCTAATTGGTAAGTGTAGAATAACATGTGGATGGATAAATGATTTGTCTGACTGGTAAGTGTAGAATAACATGTGGATGGATAAATGATTTCGTCTGACTGGTAAGTGTAGAATAACATGTGGATGGATAAATGATTCCTTCTAATTGGTAAGTGTAGAATAACATGTGGATGGATAAATAATTTCGTCTGACTGGTAAGTGTAGAATAACATGTGGATGGATAAATGATTCCTTCTAATTGGTGAGTGTGGAATAACATGTGGATGGATAAATGATTCCTTCTAATTGGTAAGTGTAGAATAACATGTGGATGGATAAATGATTCCTTCTAATTGGTAAGTGTAGAATAACATGTGGATGGATAAATGATTCCTTCTAATTGGTAAGTGCATTATTTGTCATTAATGTCTGCAGGTACATGTTTGATTCACCTGGGGCAGAATGGAAATGTTTAACAAAATTAGAAGAAAGCATTTTTGACATATCACATTTCTGTTTGTTACTAAGTTTTCTGTACTTGCTGAGAGAGGATGTTTGTGGCCAGTATAGCTTATGTGTGTGGAACATTGTTTTCCATTAGTTTTTGACATTGACATTTTCTCACACTCAAGTTTGTAATGCGTTTAGAAGCCAAATCTGGCAAGTTTGCATTCATAGTGATTTTTTTTTCTTTGGTGAGTTAAGCTGTCAGACCCCAACTGGTGCCCATAAAAACCATTGCTCATTGGGCCCAGATGCATGCATTTGAGTTACAGGGGCAAGAAACCATTGCTCATTGGGACCAGATGCATGCTTGTGAGTTACACGGGCAAGGTCAAATGGATGGTCAGGGTCACAAAAATCACTTGGATGTATCTTCATAAAACATTTGCCAGTAGTTACAGGACATCTGTCTGGAAATAGAGGGTTATTGTACATCCTTGGTTTTTCATTTCTTGTGTTTTGTTTGTCCTTGTCTTTGTCTCTCGTTAAACTCTAAATATTCTAGTTTAAGTTCACAATCTTTCTTTAATGATATGTCTCCTCACTTTATTTTTCTGTGTTCTTCACCCCCTCTTCATATCCCAAAGTGCCAAAAATTTTGTTTCTCTCCCACCCACCCCCCAAAAAATTATTTTGGTAAACTTCCCAAAATGTTGACATTTGTTTTGATTGGAAGAAAACTCCATCAGGAGAAGACAACAATGCTTGTGTCCCTTGATAAAGTAGTCTCTAACACATGGACACCATGACTGAGATAACTGGTCTGAAATTACTAGACTGAGATAAGAAAATTAAGGTTAGCAAAACTGGTAGATTACTCTGTTGCATGGGTGATTCACAGAATACAGGACAACCAGTACTTGTAATTATTAAATAAATATTTCAAAAGAGTTTCCTCGCTACTCCTGTTTTTACTACTATTTTTAGTTATTTAGTTTAGTCTGCTATTAAAGTCAATAGTGTCTTTCAAAACCAAGCTGCATTAAATAATAATGCAGTCCAAAACATCACATCAGCTACAACAAAATGTTATGATAATGCAGTTCCCCTAAATTTGGAGATAGCAAACATCACATGTTCCAAAAAGTGACTGCACTCATAGCTAGGGGTATATAAACTTTGCTCTAATAAAACGTGGTGATCAGTTGAAAAAAAAAATGATTCAATAAGACCAATTCCTTTTTGAATTGGAAAGATAATGAAACTTTTCAGGAACCAGAGGTGACTAGACCATCCCACCTGAAGGACCACCATCAAGCCAAGCTATGAGTGCATCCTTTATCCTCTAACCTTCTGTTTAACAGCCATATTGAAGAAGTCTGCAAACAAGCCAGCAAGGAGATCAATTTCACCCCCACCCATTCAACGACAGTGTCAGTACAGGGATTTTGTGGGAAATCAACAAATGGACCCAAGGGCCACACATAGGACACAACAAAAGCCAGTTGTCACAAACCGAGTGGATAAAGCATTCATTGCAACATTTCTCCTCCTGACAGCCTCTTTCCCTCAAAAAAAGAATTTGCCCTTTCCACACATCCCAGTTGGAGGAAGGCTCCAATTTCTTTTGCCAAATGGGACAAGATTTGCCAGGATGATCCATGGATTTGACAAGTGGTTTCCATGGAACTCGGCATCACTTTCCACACTCTTCCACCTCTACCCAGTGACCCAGTAGTTACAAACGTTCCAAAAGACCCATGACCTTGCAGCAAGAATAAAACTACCTTCTCCAGAACACTTTTGAAACACAAATTCTCCTGGCTTTTATTCCAGACTTTTCTAAAGGCAGATGGCATTCTGCATCCAATCATCAACTTAAGCTCTCAATCAATTCATTCCTTCCACTTGGCTCTCAATGGAAACACCATAGTACATTTTGAATGACATCCAAGAGGGAGACTTCGCCATCAGTGTGGATTTAAAAGACACATATCTTCATGTTCTTATAAACTAGGTTTCCAGGATGTTCCAGCGATTCGCCTACAACAATGTCTACCGATTCAGGGCATTCCTATTGGGACTCATTCCTTGTTCTTCACTCATCTGATGAATTTAGTAATGGTGCATGTCCATACCATTTATATGGTGGCAACATCAAGTTACCTGGATGACATCCTCGAGAAACAAAGGGTGATTTATATCTTAAAAATATGACCATTGTTATACTGTTTACCAGCACCACGAGTGGCCAAGTGATCTAAAGCTCTCACCTCTGTCTGCATGGGTTCAAGTCTTGGGCATGTGAGAATGCTTGCCAGTATCTTCTCGTGGATCCTTGGTTCTTTCTGGGGTTTTTCCTGGGTTCCTCCTCCACTATTAATACTGACCGCCATGTATAGCCTATATTGTGCTGAAACATGGCAGTAAACCCTACAACAACAACAACAACAACAACAACACTGCTTACCAGACTGGGCTCTCTCGTCAACAAGGAAAAATCCAATATAACACCATCTCAACAATTTGTTCATCTAGGTATGGGGTTCAACACACAGGCAAACATAGTTCATCTCCCTCGGTATCAGGCATTTTAAGTCTGAACCATGGTAGCTTATTTAATTTTGAGGTAAAATCTATCTACACGGGAATTCCTTCACCTACTAGGCTTGCTCAACGTGGCAACAGACCTCGCTGTCCTAGGTCGCCGTTTAATGTGCTCATTGCAAATGAATATTCTGTCCGAGTGGAGGCCACAAGTTTGCCCACTTGATCAACCCCTCATCATCTGCACATATGTGTGCACCATCTGTGGAATTGTGGACTTGACTCACATCTGTGGAATTGGGGACTTGACTCACATCTGTGGAATTGGGGCAACCTAACTTGGCTCACAGCAGGTATATCTCTGCAGGTAACAACCACCCGAGATTACAGTCCGATGCCAGTACAGAAGGCTGGGGAGCCCACCTTCTACCATTCTTTCGGGAAGCCAGCAGTGCATGGTCTCCACAGGAACGACATCTGCACTTCAATATTCTGGATATGACAACCATTGTGAAGGCCTTTCACTGGTGGCAAAAATATTGAAATGGCAAGGGAGTCGCATTCTGCCCAACAACTCTTCAGTGATGACTTATCTCAAACATCATCGAGGAGCTAAGTTCCCAGACGTTTGGGTCCTGATGTGGGACTTTCTAAAGTAGTGTTGTCAACAACAAATCCACGTACAAGTTCGCCATATCCCAGGACGCCTAAAGTACTAGCCAAATCAGTGTACTGGAACAATCAACTAATACAGACGGAATGATCTCTTCATCCTTCGGTTTTCACTCAGGTATGTACCCGATGCGACCGACTGTTGGTGGACCTGTTTGCAACAACGTGGAATGCCAAACACCCAACCTTTGCATCCAACCAGCCCCGGACTCAAAACTATGGGAGGTCGATGCTCTATCGATAGATTGGAACGGCCTGGACACATACGCCTACGCTCCTACATATCTGATTCCAAAAATGATACAGCATGCAAGAAAATGTTCAGATATGTCACCTTATCCTCACTGCACCACTCAGATGGAAGAAGTCGTGAATCAACGACCTCATCAATCTCACAGCAGAAACTCCTCGGAAATTTGGATTTTCCCTCATCTTCAACCAGACGGCAGTTTTATCCCGACCCAGAGCTACTGAGCCTGCATATCTGGATCATATTAAACATGCTCTCAGAAATAAACAATTTGCATGACCAGTCGTGGAGAGAATCGCTCAAGCGAGAAGGCCATCATCTCTGAAAGCATACGAAGCCAAATGGTACGTTTTCACCCAGTTGTGCACAGATGAACAGCAGCAGAGAGGGCGATCAGACCACTTTAGGGAATGGTCACCCTTGTTTTTAGACAAAAAAGATAGTGACCCTTCATAGAGGTCAATACCACGTCTACGATTATTGTTTGTTCCAAACAGAATTGTAGACAAGGCCCTCTCTGCTGCTATGTTATTCTGAATAATCCTGGGAATCTTCATCTGAATCCTGGGAATCTTTTGTTTTGTTCTTCAAGTAATATTCAAGTTCTGATGGTGGTTTTTCTATTTTTGGATTTATGTTTTTTCTTTTTCTGTAATATATCATTAAACTTCTGTATCGATCTCCACCGCAATTTTTGCAAATCTGATATAATCCTCTAACGCCCTTGTTACATCCAACACAACTTCGTGGACCAGCATGAGGGTTTTTCTTTATAAGATAATTATGTTTTTTGCAATATTCTCCACGACATTTTGTATCACATTTGTTAGTGGTTCCTTGACGCAGCCACGTACAGTTGTTCATTATATTAATGATATCTGTTTAATTAAATTTAATTTTATCATCACCCCTACTATCCAAATATTTTATCAAGACCTACACGATATCTTGTTCTAGGATCGTGCAAATTTATTGTTATAAATCCATGCGGAGTAGCTTGCGCTCGTGAAAAGAAATTTCTGAATTGAATTATATCCATGTCACCGCTGCACCAAGTTTGATGAATATTTCGCAGCGTGTGTGTGTCTACGCCATTAAACACAACTAAAATATTGCAGTTGTCTCTGATTACTTTTGGTATTTGTGTATATCGTTGAGTAACATAGATCACATCTGTATTTTTATGTCTGCCTCGAGAAAATATTCTGGCTGGATTTGATTGTTTATCTAGCATTACATCATCGTACACAACTAAATTATTAATAAATCCGTCTAAAACATCAACGGACGGTGCTTCATCAATATCTGTTATAAACTCTATAACATCATTATCTTCGTCCAGTAATCTTGCATTTTCGTTAAAATCTTTTAATACTTCATAACATCGTTGATCATCAGCGGATGGTGCTACTAAATACAATTTATCCCATTTCAACCATCTCATTATCAGATTAAGTAATAATTGCGTCTTACCCGATCCAGATGGTCCTATGATAATCATTCTGATGGAATTCGGTAGCGCAGGATGATGCTTAACAGGTTCTCGTTTTCTTGTCGCTGAGAAATCAATTATATCCATATATATTATAACATGAATTTATAATGTTTACGCTGTAGAGTTAAAACTCCAACTACTGATTTAGCTACAGTTACAACAAAAAATAAAAAATAGCGTATGGTTGAAAATGTTCTGTGTGCGGTAGAAAGAAATTTTCGTTTTTACCTAATAAGCGCGGTGATGATATTGATAATTTGATGTCAGAGTTTCCAGGTACTCCATGGGCTAAATACTCAGGAGAAAAACATCTACCAGGATATAATTATTGCGGTCCTGGTACTCGACTCGATATCAGACTTGATAATCAAGATCAACCAAAACCAGGCGAGGAACCAGTAAACGCTATTGATCGAGCTTGTCATGTTCATGATGTTGCGTATAAGAGTGAAAATCTACAAGACAGGCATATTGCAGATGTGAAATTAATTCATGCATTAAATTCTATAAAAAATAAAAATATTAGAGAATCATTAGCTAATTGGTTAGTAAGATCTGCGATGAAAGGTAAATTAGCGTTTGGGTCTGGTAATATATAATGGAATTAATTTATTATTCACCAAGAGGATATTGGAGAGGCAAAGCAGCAATTGGTAAACTTGCTGATGCAGCAGCGGTTAAACATTCTACTGCTAATGCGTGGTTATCCAAACAGGCAATATGGCAAATTTATCTACCACCACCGAAACGAATTCAGTACGCGTATTTCGATGTTAATGTTCCTAATGAAGTTCATCAAGCAGATATTCTGTTTTTACCACATGATACTGTACACAGAAAAACGTACAAGTACGAGTTAACTGTAGTTGATGTTGCAAGTAGGTATAAAGAGACAGAGCTGCTATCAACGAAAACATCATCTGAAGTAGCCGATGCCTTTGAACAAATTTATCAACGAGGACTCGGAACACAAGGTGGTCTGCGATGGCCACAGCTACTACAGGTTGATCCTGGTAAGGAATTTCTTGGTCCAGTATCGTCGTTGATGAAACAACATAATACCAAAATACGACGAGGACATACTGCAATTCATCGTGATCAGGCAATTGTTGAGCGATTTAATCGAACACTTGCTGAGCGGTTATTTGGATATCAATACGCTAAGGAATTTATTCAAGATAAAAGATCTCGCGAATGGGTTGCAAGATTACCAAGCGTGATAGCTGCATTAAATAATGAGATTACACGAACAACCAACATGAAACCCATTAATGCAATTACAAAAAAAATATACCAACACAACGAAAAGATATTGAAAAACAAAAAATATTGGGTGATGTTACAGTTAGATATTTATATGAACCAGGTGAACTTGAAGGTGGTAAAGCGAGAGCGACTGATCCTATTTGGAGTGTTACCACACACAAAATATCCACCGTGACAAGATCCTCAGGTATACCTGCAATCTATAGATTAGATTCGGCTGCTCCTCAACGTGGATTTGTACGTGAACAACTACAAATAATTCCCGAGGATACACAGCTACCACCGCGATCACTTAACTAGCGCCTCTACGTCGATTACACTCAAGACAGGTCAACATGGTATTTTCTCGTGTATGACCGCGACTATTATCTTTTCTGTCTACGGTAAATTGTCTTGAATCATTACTCGAATACCTCCACAGCATTATACAATTGCAACTTGCGCAATGATTATTCTGTTGCTGTTTTAACTCAATAATAAATTCAACATCAAGATCAAAGTCGCGTTTATTTTTTTATCAGATTGTTTGTATCCGATTAATTTTTTTCTTATTATATCATCATCAATGATGTTAAATTTATTAACGATTTCAGGAATTATAATTCTACGTAATTGAGATATTTTTCTCACCCTCGATACCGCTAAATAAACTAAATTTGACCACTCGATACGATCGTCTACAATCCAGACTCGTGTGTCAGAAATAGTTAATCCCTGAGACGAGTGGATCGTCATAGCGTATCCCAACACCCATGGAGATTTGTCAGCGCGTAATGCATCTTCGACCACACTGATATCAACAGCGACAATATCATTTAATACGAGATTTTGCTTCTCAGTCTGTCCTGGAATATCAACATTAATATTCTGTTTTCGTGTATCTGATGGTCTATAACACAACGGTACGGGTAATTCTGAATATTTTTCTTTATGCAGCTGAAATAACTGCTGTTGTAAAGCGTCTCTGATTATTTTTCTGCTTGCTACTATCAAATCTTTGGGTCTCCATAAATTTAAAAAATCACTCATTGAGGTCTCTGAGATCACTCCACGTATTATTTCACACTGAATTTTGTTTGATTGTAATCTGATTAATTTTTTAAGTTCCTTTAAATTTTCATCGAGAGCTCTATGATCATCATCTATTTCTTCGTAATAATCGACGAAATTTTTTAACCAATTATGTGGAGATGGTCCAACAAAAGGCGGCGGTTGACCATGATCGCCACACATTATTATAGCGGTATTTTTCGTGAATAACCAATCAAGAAACGTTTTAATGTATCCAATGACACCGTACATATCTCGTCCCAAATAATTATTTTAGGTATATATTTTTCTCCCATTCGTTCAGGAGTCCATGTATCCCCGCGCCACCCAAAGAAACTATGATACGTGCACGATTGTACTTGCCGTTGTTTCATCTCCCGTGCAAGTCTATGTGTGGGTGTCAGCACGATCATATCTGAATTTTTAAAAACATTAATCGCTCGAGTCGTTTTGCCGCATCCACCAGGTTCGTTGAGATATACTGTCTTATATCTAGTTATTGGATCACTCAACGACGGCGCTTTCGACATTTCTAATATTTTATTACCCTTATGATAAAAATGTCTCATCGGAACATCTGCTGATTCTGTATAATTGTGTAATATTTCCTTTTTTATTCTCCACGAACTCCATCGTTCATCATTACTTGTGAATTTCATAACAGATTCTAAATATTTACTCGAAATATAAAACGAATCTGTTGCGACTCTGACTGCGGTCTCAGGAAATCTATTAATCATCGATAATAAATTTATAGAAACGTAAGCCAACATGGAAGATCTTAGATGAGTATACTGTGGGGATATATCATTTATGTAACTAACGATCGTACCCAATTTTGTTCCGTCGGATAAATAAACACTTTCTCGATTTACAAATATATTTCTCGCTGTTGTATCAGCGATTAATAAATCGTACTCGGCATCATCTAAAATTAATCGTGCGTGATGTCTTTTATGATCATATGCACCACCTTGAGTAAATTTACCTATAATTTTTCTACCTAGATCTTTTGCGGTTTTAAGTTTAATCTCGAGAATTTTAGGAGCTTCTTTGATAATATCATCTTCGGAAACATCAGGACATTTTTCCTTAAACTCGCTAATAATTTCATCAATACTGATAGAATCTGACATGGGCAACCAAACTTCGGCCTGTGCATGATATGATATAATTGCCTCACTAACTACCAACGATGTCAGTATCGCACAATCTAGCATATATCGTAATAAAACTATAAGCGCCCAACGTTTTTCACAAAATTGTCTACCAAACCAAACATAACAAATTTGGTGGAGATTTTCGTTAAACTCGAATGATTCAACACAAGCGAATCCAGTCAGATCAAAATCAGGCAATGGTCCATTAATTGCCACTCGCGTCATCTCGTTTGTAGGGTGACCAAATCTTTTAAAGTACACAGAACAATCTCCGTATCCTAGAAAACTTCCTGGATAACATGCAACCATATCAACCGAAATAACATCGTTGTAATTATATTTGGTATTCCATAATCCACCGTGTCCGTATTCGACGCAACTTGCGCGTACATCTTCAAGTAAATCAAATCATGTTGGTTTCCATGAATTTTTTTCTTTGGCAAAATGAGCCGCAACAGATGGAACAGTAAAGCAATTAGTTAGTAATTTGTCAGTATTTTCCGCGTGCTTGCACTCTAAAAACTTCTCCGCAAGATTTTTTTATCTCGTCATGGAGAAATTTTGTTCGATATATTTCACCGTTTGGTCTAACAAACTGATCAAATCCACCTTCCTCATTACTTTTAAATAACCATACCGATACAGGATCGTTTTTACTTATTTCGTTGATAAAATCAAACATACTCATATCTGGCGGGGTAAAATCTAATAGTTCGATCACGTGGAAATATTGTTACTGCGCTGGTCCATGCGTGCGCGTTATGATCAATAATATTTATTGAAGCTCCTTTCGATTTATATTTCGATTCATACAGTACCTCTCCCGTTATCGTTGATACGGTTATTGGAAATTTTAATATTTTTCCTAACTCAGCAACATCTTTTATTGTAGCACCGGTATCCTTGACTAAATCAGCCCACGAGTTTATTTTTTTACGTCTTAAATCAGTTAATCCGTTTGCACGCATCGCGTTTGTAAAGTGTTCTATTACTCGTTCGGCTACACAATTTAACCTTGAAAATTTCATGGGTGTCAGTTTATCAACGTTGGGTTTTTTATTTATCTCATAGATTCCATAAATAACTGCTGTTACAGGATACGCTAGCTCATAATACGGTTTGTCAATACCCGTCAACAGACCCGGTCTGGAAGTTTTACTTAATTTGGCAATTTTATTATTACCAAGGACAGAATCATATTTGTCACGGATAATCCAACTACCTGTTTCTGTTAATACAATAAATTTTATTCTGAAGAAATATTTTTGATTGCCCTCGTATTCAGCGATGTAGTTAATGATAGTTGCCGCTCGCTTGTCATTCATTGTAGCGTCCTTGACAGCGTCCTTGACAGAGTCAAGGCGTATAATCTTGAACGTTGACCATGTATGAGATGCACCATCTGTATAAAATTCTTTCTTGGCGTCGTGAATTTTATTGATCAAACTTTTATTTTTCGGATCAACCATATCTCGTACTGGTAAGTCTGGAGATAATCTGTCGAGATTGAATTTATATTTAGAAGGCCTAGTTTGGGATAATCTCTCAAACTCATTCATATAATTAAAACAAATATTTAAATAAAGAATATTATATATATACAATGTCTCAATGCTGATGGCTCATGATCGGTTCAGTAAATCGATGCAACAAATCCTGTAGAGGTGAATTTTGCTGGATGTACTTACAAGGCATACGGCGAGGAAGTCTAGGACCAATACCGTGTCTGCGATGTGGTATTGGAGTGCGAGGAAAAACAGGATTATGTGGAAAGGGCGGTGGAAAACGGTTCAGAGAACTTGAAAGATATTATGACAAAAAAAAAAAAAAATGGTAAAAACTGCTATAAAATCCGTGGAGGATTATATATCAAGATTTCAGACAAACAATGATTTAAACAAATAATATTATTGCATATATGGAGCAAAATATATTTGTCCCACATCCTGTCATAACAAACTACGAGGCAGATCGTAATGGTGTCATTAGGCACTGTAGGTTGAGGAGACCAGTTGGTTTTGTTACTAATACTGGTTATCTAATGTTTACTGTTGGGAAGAAACATTATCATTCTCATCGTTTCATCAACGAATGTTTCTTCGGAGTGATCAATGACGGTCTTGTTATTGATCATGTTGACGGGGATCCTCAAAATAATAGTTTATCCTACCTTCGTGTTGTCACGCAAAGCGTGAACTCTGCATGTGGTAATACTGCAAGATGTAAAACAATCGGAAAGAGGGCGGTAAATTCTACAAACACAGAAACTGGCGACGTAATTATATTTTGTTCGATATGTTCTGCTGCGAAATACTTTGATATTCACTCATATTCAGTCCAAAATGTAGCAGAAAATATACATAAAACCGCTTTCTCAAAAAAATATAAACGGAGAATCACCTTTCAGTATTGTTAACTATCATCACCACCTCGAATTAGATTTATTTTTTTGGGTCAGAAATTATCATTATTATACTACTTATTTTTTGACTCATGAAAGGAAGGTAATTTTATGATCCTCGGTATATTGTCATAATCATATACAACATCCAAGGTCTGTGATGCCTGGTGGAGCATACCCGTTTATGATTTCTAACTTACAAAAATATACAGTTCGTGTATTTTTCTGTGCTATTCGTGAAACATTTAGAACAGCGCAACACATAGAATACATGTGTATTTCATCTAACCTACAGAAAACCGAGCGCAGTATGACATGTATATTCCAGCTTACTGAGTGCAGAATCCAGCGTCTAGTCTGTATCGATCGTGGCGGGTTAGTTTTAGATCCAATGTACAGCACATGGATCCTGCATATACTGACTCGATTACAGAAATACGTGCATAATAGTGTTTGGAATTAAAAATTAGTTGCATTTTTCTTGTTCAATGCAGAAATATAATGCGAGATTGTGTACGTATGTGTGATTATTTATTTATCGAGTAATACTCCCTTTGACTACGAATGGAAAATCTCGTAATATATATTTCTCCATTGAACAGTTATTGAGTGGATGGAAAAATCTGGCAATTAGATGATCTGGACCGGATGTTCTATCATAGATGGCGTGGTATAGTAAATAGGAAATTCCTTAATTCAGCTTAGAATATATTGTATAAACGTATTTCTTGAATTCAGAATTGTATTTTGAGCAAAAATATTTGAAATTAGTTCCTTTTCAATGATTATTAGCTATATATTAACTTCCGAAACATATGTTTGTAATAAGTTTCGATAGCTCAATCGGTATCGTATTGGACTGTGACGCTCGCGGTCCAGGATCGAATCCCCATGGCTGACAACTGGTCGGTGGTGTACGCATAATTGCGATTTTTATAATAATTGGGGGGCCACAGAAAAAAGCACCCCCCCCCCGCTCAGCAAAACTTAACCACCATATCAACCGGTGGTTGATACATATTTTCGTATCACCCACGGGCTTGATTATTGTGGGTGGGGTTTTGCTGAGCGTATATGTTCATTTCATCTCACTCATTCAATTATTTCATCTCATCCATTCATTGTATATATTTCATTTCATACTTAATGAACTTGCTAAAAAACTCGAATAGAAGTTCATTTCATAATATATGCTTGTGCCATCATTCATTCATCGTATATATCCATAATCTGAGCTCGCTAAAGAATCGATAGGAGCTCGTCATTCATCGTATATATCCATAATCTGAGCTCGCTAAAGACTCGATAGGGGCTCTTCATTGAAACATCCCAACGAACTCGCTAAAGACTCGATAGGGGTTCAATAGGGATAAAAAAAATTATTTTAAAGATTTATATATTATGTAATGAACCATGAAAATATCAAAGACATTATTTCTGCTATTAAAAAACTAGAAGAAAACGAAATTATTATATCTGATGAACTAAATCCTGAAAAAATAATATCTGATTTTGAAAGGTTAGAAAAACTTAAAAATGAAAATAAGTATGTTCTATCATCTCAATATAAGTTCATAAAGCGGATTCAGGCAGCTATGTTTCATTCACTGGCTATGGTAAACGATGATCAAGTAAATGAATTTATTCCTCTTTCTGTTGCAGTAGAAAAGATCAGGTCGGGATTATCCAGCGAATACAAAACGAAAAAAAAAATCAGTACCCGCATAAGATACTTAAGAAAAATTATGTCAGCGGGTAACGACCAAAGCAACCCTGAGTAGTAGTATAATTTCCATCACTGTATATCACATCAGAATTAATTTACATAAAAAAATAAAATATTTCAGAATAATAATAAAATATTTTTTGGAAAACTGATTAATTTGTATACTTTTAAGTGGCAATCACCCCATCAGAATTAATAAATTAATTGATTTGCATACTTTTAAGTAGCAATCGCCCAATCAGAATTACAAAACTGATTGATTTGTATACTTTTAAGTGGCAATCACCCCATCAGAATTAATAAATTAATTGATTTGCATACTTTTAAGTAGCAATCGCCCAATCAGAATTAATAAATTAATTAATTTACATAAATAATAAAATATTTCAGAATAATAATAAAATATTTTTTTTGGTAGTATTTTTTGGAAAACTGATTGATTTCTATACTTTTAAGTACCAACCACCCCATCAGAATTAATAAACTGATTGAATTGCATAATTTTCAGTAGCAACCGCCCCATCAGAATTAATAAACTGATTGATTTACATAATTTTCAGTACCAACCACTCCATCAGATTGATTCACAAAAAAATAAAATATTTCAGAATAATAATAAAAATATTTCAGAATAATAATACAATATTTTTTGTAGTATCTTTTGGAAAACTGATTGATTTGCATAATTTTCAGTACCAATTGCCCCATCAGAATTAGCAAACTGATTGATTTGTATAATTTTCAGTACCAACCACCCCATCAGATTGATTCATTTCAGAATAATAATAAAATATTTCAGATTGTACAAAATTGATTAATTTGTGTAATTTATCCCATCAGTGATTATATTTATTTATTCTGAAATATTATTTTTTTAAGTTGATCGAGTTTAATACAGGAGTGTGTATAATTTAGAATCTGATCTCTGTTACAGATGATCTCGATAATATGTTCTCGGCGGAGCTCATCTAACTGTTCTTGTGTTAATAAGAAATCCTCGCTTCCGTATTCATCAATAACTAAATTAACGTTAAATTGCTCTGTGTTTTGTGAAAACGTTGTTCTAATGGCGTTTTCAAGTGCTTCTTTGTCATGTATAAAAACCATCACGTGCTGGAACATTATATAACATTTACTGGATTAATTAAGATTTCACATACAGATTTATCACAAGCTCTTCTCCACGTATGTCAATTAAGCGATTAAGGTGGTCTGTGAGCTTAAACTTTATTCGTGTTAACATATTACTGTGACACCGCAGATACACAGGATTAGTTGGTTCTTGCACGATTAAACTTCCAGGGGGAACTTGTGGTGTAAATGTATATAAAATATATCCTTGTTCAGCCTGATTTGATTTTCCGAGATCTATTTGATAGCTGTCATCGACTACGTCACAAACCAGATTGACCACGATCGTGCTGGTTATATTAACGATTCCCGGAGATACGTGCCTGCCGCCGCCATGTGGATCATTATTATGTCTAAGAACGGTTGGCTGTGGTGCTAGTTTTCTCCATGCATTGAGTATTTTAGGAAAATATTCATCAATGACATCATTGACAGATTTTCTCAGTCTATCTGGATTATAATCAGGGAACTTAAACGTTACAATGTCAGCTTCGGATATTTTGTACTTGGTTGCGAAAAAACTTCTATTATAACCCGATGATTCAAAAACCAGGTTTATGATCCTATTATGAAAATATTCAATGGTATCAGCTATATGATTTAAAATTTCTACTCGTTTAATAATTTCTTCACGCGTAGATGTCAAATCAGACAAATATTCCCGAAAAATATCACGTAAATTGTCTAGTTGTTCTTCGTGATCTGAATTTATGACATGAATGACATTATTGATATTTATATCGTAAAATGAATTACCACCATCAACGTTGTGTAAGAGCCAGTAGTACTCACCAGTTCGCTCGACATGAAATTGATCCCGTTTATCCCATACTTGTTTTTCTATGTTCCACCAGAAACTTGTATAATTCATTTTAATATTATGACGAAAACTTTTCGATGATGTAAAATCATCCCGAGTTGGTTCTGGTGGTCCTTCATACACCGGGGGAACATCCGGCCAACCTAGTGCGGATCTTATCGATGATTGATAAATATCAACGGCATAATCAGGAGAGTGTATCTCAACCGTCGAGGATAGCGTCGGTTCATGAACGTTAATTGATATTTTTGCTTCTTTTCCTGTTATTGATTTTATTCTACGTTGAAATTCCTCATTGATTTGTTCGATCTCATAACTACCAGTGGGTATTCCAACATCTATCCAGTCAGGAGTACCATCTGGTTTGTTCTTGTTAGCAAATACAAGTAAATTATTTGCTGGTGTATCATTAAATGATTTTGATCTGATATTTGGCCAGCTGTAATATACCCGTATTTGCGCTAGTGCAATTTCTTTTACTGGAATTGCAGTAGGAAAATTAATACTAAATTCAGGATTAGTTGAACTTACCGAGATCATCGTTATCTTTGACGGAGTTGTATTAGTCACGATCTGCTGGAGTAATTCTGTCATTATTAGTACTTGTATCTTTAATACCGATACCTTCGTCATATATTTTAGTCATCATTGAAAACTCGAAATCAGATATAATTCCATCACTGAGACTCGCTGATAACAACGAGGACAATTTCGAGCATGCGACCGTCGCTGTATGTAATCTTATCATGTAATCGGATAATTTTTCATTCATGCAAGTACATATTTTTTTTTGTGATGATATTGAGCACACCTGCAATCGTTGTTGCTGCTGAAATACAAATAGTTACGGCTACTGGTGCCATCATTGTCACCGCTGATAATATAACACCTGCTCCAGCAACAACAGCGGATACTGAATAAACAATCACATCAACGATAACTAATAGTCGTCGATATTTTTTTACTTTTACTGTATATTGTTCGACTTGATCTTTTAGCGCCGCCTGCCATTCACGCGCTTGATTGTATCTGTATTGTGCACCATCCATATATTTTTATGCAGTAACCAATTGAGGTGTTTCAGCTACAAATTCCAAACACCACCAGTAAGATGTTGCCGTTAATTTCTTATCATCTGCTTCCAGAATAAATATTTCTTCGGTTCCGCTATTTAATATAACAGATACAACCCCGGAAAACCTATCCGTTGAATGACGCCATGGATACGTTGTAAACATTTCAAATTTTGCAGCACTAAACACAGATACCCTTTTTGACGCCATTGACTGTTGCGGTAAATTTGATAGTTTTATTTTTCTGCGACCATGTTGCGAATCCAGATGATACTGTGTATACGATGTTTGTGATATGCCCAGGAGTTATTCCGGCTGAAATTTTAATCAAATTGGTTTTATTAACGATCTCAGGAATCCCCGCTGCGATGTTTTGCTGTGTTTGTTTGATCGTGTCTAGGTTACTTTTGATATCAATGAGTTTTATGTCAACGGAGTGCGGAGTGCCGAAGAATTCTTCTGCGGTTCTTTCATGGTTTCTGCGAAATCTTGCAAAAGCGCCCACGTGAACGTCATACTCGGCCCGCAGCGTGGATAATTTACCATCAACGGTGTCGACGTATTTTTTGTTGCTGCATCTTCGTCGGATGTTGGATCTCTTAAAACTACTATTTTATTTCCGTTCATGCTGAGTTCACCCGTCATTGTGTCACCGGTATTTTTCACGCGATTAGCAACGCTTCTTGCAATTTCATCTCTGATGGTTGTAAGTGATACACTTGAATCTCTGATTCTGCCGCTGTCAGTAAACACAGGGATATTATCCGTGACCGCACCGAGTACTCGTCGAACTATATCATTCCATCTGATATTGCTCGTTTTTAGTTTACCATATCGATCTTGAAAAATAACGACCTCATCTGGATCAACTCCAGCCAGGCTCATGATATCAGCGAGTTCATCTTTAGTTGCGTACTTCGACAGATCAACGTCGCCGGACATTTTCTTAACGCGTGAAGAAGATCTTCCGTAAATATCAACCATTATATTTTAAGATCCAAGATCTGTTTAAAACACTTTACGCGCAACGAATCGGTTGCTTGTATAATCGTGCATAACTTTATGTGGCGGTTTGGATGATTTTGATATAGCGTTAAGTACATTAATTACCTCATGGCCACATATTGGCGGATTTGTCATTGTTTGTGCGGGTGTCGTTGAATACCAAACTTTACAACCAGAGGTTCTTGCGTAATGTGGTGCGACGTACTTGATAAATTCAACGGGTGGAGCTAACCCGTATGAATCAAAATTCCACGTGGATCAACCGCGTATGATACCCAATGAGTACCGGGTCCTGAATTTGAGTCGAGATTAATAATACCTGTTTCGAGTTTGTTTGGATGTTTTGGTAATTGATCTCGCATAAAAACACCTCTAAAGGCTTTTATTTTTAATCGTTTAGCAGCATCAAGTAAATCAAAATTTGATGCTGGAACATCTAACGTGGAAGCCTCAGACCTCTTCCCCAACGAGATCCCGGCAATCTTAGGCCGCGTCCCTTTTTTTGTACCCATTTCCTGTTGCTTTCTTTAGAGCCATTCCAGCAGCTGTTCCAACAGCACCTAACGCGGCTGCTTTTGCTACGGCTGGAGCAGCAGCAGCTATTAACGCTGGAATAGCCGCAAGAAGTGGAAATATACCACCTATTTTAACCATGTCCTTGATGGCGCTCGGAGAAAGATGTAATTGAACTCCAGTTTTTGATTCTAGGGCTTTATTGAAATGTTTAATCTGATTATTTGTCAACGATAATTTGTTTGGACCACCACCCATCTGATATCGTTTTAGTGATATTTTAGTTCCACGTTTGCTGGTGGTTTTTGATTGAAGCTTTTTGACCTGACCAGGAGTCAGAGTAACATTAACATGACCATATGACATTTTTATATAAAATATATTTTTCTGAATAATTAGAGATTTTCCACTGGTGCATCAACGACTCTCATTCGACCACTACCACCTTCAAGTAATATGGCTTTATCGCTGAGTACGACCGCGATTGCTCTGTAGGTGCCGCGAATAAGAGGTGGACCAGCTATATCAGGAGAAGGGATAGTAACACGAGCTAGAAAGTGTATATCAAAGACAGATTGTTTGGATAAATCAAGATGTTCCAGTGAAAAATAATAAATCGGATATAGATTTGCAAAATCTAGTTGTGATACTTGCAAACCAGTATCTATATTTTGATCATGTCCCATGAATGACATTAAACGATGATATGCACGCGCTACGTGATTTTGATCAAAATTTAACAAGATATCTTCAGCTGGTTCTTGATGTCCATTTATCCGTAAGGAAACTTCATTAACTCCAAGGTTGTCAAATATCATATGTGAACGTTCTTGATTATTCGTCCGGGCATTATCTTGCAGCGCAATAAAAATATGTCGTGGTGCAGAAACACCTTGTTGTGATGCTATATGCCATGTGAATAAACCATTAACATTACTTTGAATAGCATCTGTGGTTACTGTTAACCATGATAGCAATGATTTACCGCCTTGATCCATAAAAGAAATTAATTTTTGTTCCTCAGTAATTGATGGAGTCATTACTGGCATCCACAATGAAAGTTTTGATATATTTACTTTACCATCAGCAACACCAGCACCTCGCCAGATTGCATCATTATCATCACCTTTTCTTACGAGCACAATTGTGTGCTTAGCTCCAAAGATGACCTTTCTAACATTTCTGCAAAATCCAAAGATGTGAGATAATGGAATTGCACATGAAAAATTTCTATCATTTCCTAACAACGCTGCTCGGCGTGTTGCAAACCCTAAGTTGTAAGTCGCATTGACACTTTTTATAATATCAAAATCAGCACCTGGTCTGTCTGCGTGTTCAAAATCAACTGGTTGTGGATCAACTTCAGTATTTCGTGGTGCCAGAAACTTAGTATATTGAACATGATCAGCGTGGTTAGTAATATCTTTAGCAAACATCATTGTTGGACCGGCCGATCTTGTGTAATCATCAGAATATCTCGCTAGACCAATTATTGTTGTAGCAACATCAACATCCTTCTGAACTGATTCAATATTTGTTCCATCAATCATATATGTGGCGCTATCAAACAACGCCATAATCCCGTTGTTGACAAAACCAGCACGCAAATTAGCAGCATATGGCGTATTAGCTACAACATTCGTTACAAGTCTACCTTCTACTTCAATAAACGCTTCAGCGGGCAAGAAATATCTACTTGTATCATGAACCTGTAATTCTATTCTTCCCCGCTGATTTGGTTGTCTTGCGTCATAGGAATAAAATTGATAATCACATACAGATTCATACTTAAGGACAGGTGCCTCCATATCAAATGCTGTGTCTGATTCGCGCTTGAACATTTTATTATAATTACCATTTTTCCAAATGATGATCTAAATCATCGTCGACGAAGACCGCTTCCTGCTATTAAATTTGCTGTTATATTTTTTCTGCTTCTTCAGATAATTCCGCTAGTTTTTTATTTGCAGCCTGATTGGGTCCTTGATCTGCTAACGCCGCTAGTTTTTGATTTGCAACCTGATTTATTATTTTACTTACGTCTGCGGGCATCACTTCAGTACTTGGTAATTTTACCGGTTGTTGTTTTCGTCGCAATAATCGTGCTAGTCTATCTTTGATCGCCGAGAACGCTTTACCAGCAATATTGACAATTGCTCCAGGAGCTTTATCACGAACAATATCGATAGCTTTCATCGATAATTGTTTTGCAACAGGTACTGCTTTTGGAGCTATCCTTGTAAATAATCCCTGAATAACCTCATCAAGTCCATCTCCGTAAGTAGCTCTGTAGATTGGTAATCGTGAGTTTACCGCTCTGACCTGTACGGGTTTACGATGATTATTATGTATGATCATCTTTTTTAATTTACCATTTATTTAACAATTAGTCATCAACAAGTTCATCGATAAGTTCTCGGTAAACTCCGATATCCATGATACCACCTTGAAATAATCGCCGACAAATATCAGCTGCTTTATTAATTATTTCTGGTGAATTATTTCCGGCACGTTTTCCTCCTAAGAGAACTTCTAACCGTGACACATCATTAATGATATTATCAGGACAAACAAAATCATCTCCCAGACCACTTCCCGTTGCTCCTTCTTCTGATTTCTTAGATGGTGTTGTTCTAAATAGCTTTTTAATTTTTGACAGCGGTGAAGAAGATTGTTGTTGTTCTATTTGTTGCAGAGGTGGAGGAAGTTGATACTGGGAGAGTTGTTCTTGTTCTAGTTGTTTAAGTCTCTCTCTATGAAGTTTTTTTATTTCTTTATTAAGATTTTTATATTCTTGACCTTTAGCTTGTTTTTTGTTGTAATATACGGGATATATATATTTAATAAGATTATCATCATTTACTTTTTCATGACGGGGTTTTAAAATACTAGATTTATTAAATATACTATTTAATATTTTTTCGGGTAATTGTTCTCTTTTAGTATTTCTAATTTCTTCAACAACTCCTTCTTTGAATTTTGCAATCAATTCTACGTTTTTTCTACTAGTTCGGGTTCAGGTGCATGTTCTTTTTGCACGTCGGCGACTTCAGTACGAAGTTTTCCAATACTTTCAAGTATTTCCTCACCAACAGGTGGAGGTTGAGCCGCAGCTATATCAATTGGAAGATGTCGTAAAATCTTCTTTGTCTGTTTAGTTCTTCTTGTTATTTTTTCAGTTTGTTCTGCTGTTTGTTTTGATACCGGAAGATCTTCTTTGATGACAGCTGTAACTTGTTCAGTAGCTGCAGTGACGGGTTTAAACAGTTTTTTAGTTTCTTCTTCGTACTCAATTTGTGCTTCTTGCTGCGCTTGTAGATTTGTTCTAAATGAGTCTCTGACAGGAAGAAATTTTTTAATTGCTTCTAATCGTTCTCGTGCTATTCTTGCAGTATGAGATTCTGGATATACCATTATTTTTAATATAACAATTTTTTAATTGATATCAGCAGAAGGGGTGTAAATTTAATTAAAAAGATATCATTAATATAATGAACAATTGTACGTGGCTGCGTCAAGGAACCACTAACAAATGTGATAAAAAAAATGTCGTGGAGAATATTGCAAAAAACATAATTATCTTATAAAGAAAAACCCTCATGCTGGTCCACGAAGTTGTGTTGGATGTAACAAGGGCGTTAGAGGATTATATCAGATTTGCAAAAATTGCGGTGGAGATCGATACAGAAGTTTAATGATATATTACAGAAAAAGAAAAAACATAAATCCAAAAATAGAAAAACCACCATCAGAACTTGAATATTACTTGAAGAACAAAACAAAAGATTCCCAGGATTCAGATGAAGATTCCCAGGATTATTCAGAATAACATAGCAGCAGAGAGGGCCTTGTCTACAATTCTGTTTGGAACAAACAATAATCGTAGACGTGGTATTGACCTCTATGAAGGGTCACTATTTTTTTTGTTGTCTAAAAACAAGGGTGACCATTCCCTGAAGTGGTCTGATCGCCCTCTATGCTGCTTGAACACATCCAACCTCCAGGCATCTATACTGCAAATAGCTAAATTCCTCCTCTGACTCTTCGAAGAGAAAGTTAGCAATCAGGACAATAAAAGGTTACCGCTCCATGATCACTGACACCTTTCGTCATTAAAACAAGGACTTATCCAGCCTTCTCTCCAACTTTAAGTAAATACAGCCAAAAATGTTAACTATTTGACCAAAGTGGAACCTATCGTATGGTCATTATCTCTGGCACATCTTTCATCGTATTAGCGACGGCGGGCAGAATAAGCGAATACATGACCTATCAACAGACTCAAATTATAATAAGGGGAGATCACTCTGCCCCACCACCACATAGGTTGGCGGACAACGTTTGGCTGCCTTTAACTAAAAGTATCTAGGAGGACTGGGTTTGTGAAATAGTAGTATTTCTCATAAAGTATAATGATTGGATAAGTATTCTTAAAGAAAAACATTTTCCTCGGAAAAATTGGTTTCTCGAGAAGCCTGATGCATTTCTAAATGGAACCATAACATAGCTAGACATTTTATTAAATAGTACTGTGCCCCTGTGTGCTGTAAATCACTAACTGGACTATCTTGGTCGCCATGCGCCAGTTTCTCGCTTGAAAAGAATTTACAACTTAATTACACGAATAAATTAATTGACTCCACTCCTGGTCCTAACTACATTACTTGACAACTTTTCTTACATAACATTTTCAGATACAGTAAGACCTATTCCTAGCATACATGATGCATAACATTTAAGACGGATAAATTCACACAATTTATATCAGGAGTAATGCATGAATTCTTTAAAATACACGAGTCCTATAAAATTTCAGACAAATGCATGCAAATCATTATCATCCGAACTCGCGTAAAATTGATGTCTGGGTTTAAAAACGAATAAATTCAAGAAATAATTACAAGCTTATACTATTAACATATCGTAGGTGATTGAGACCATACCTTGTGCCTTCTGTTACATTTAGGCTCTTTTAAACAGTAACAAGAAAAGAGTGAAGACAACAAGCTTGGTATAATTTAACAAATAAAGTATTCCCCTAGAAAAACAAGATAACACTGAGAAAAAGAACTTACGGTTCGATGAATCAAATAAATAAAAAATCCAAGACTAAAAAAATAGAAGTCCAAGAAATAAAAGGTCCTAAATGAATCTGAAATTTGTATTCAAAGGAAATTTTCTGTTGCTATGTTTAAGGCCATAGAGTCGTAGTAAGTTTGTATATGGTATGCCGATAACACCCGCCATTGCGATGAAATTTACGCTTTCCCTTCCTACTGGTGAATTTTTCTTTAGCAAAATTCTCAACTACTTCAAGATATCTGCTAATTGTTCAAAGGAAATATTTGGTGTGTGGTATAGATAGATGGAAAATCCCTTTCACATTCGTACCTCGCAGCTGGAAAGCATAGAACAGATTTATACATCCAGTATCCAAGTATATGGCCAATCATTCAATGGTCATGTTTGCATCAGTAGCGGGGGGGGGGGGGGGGGGGATTTTACAGTCTGTTATTTTTCAATCACTCATAATCAATTAGTTGATCATATATTCCTCAAAATGCTGCAAACGTGTTTTTTCTCTTCAAAGCATCATTTCCTCCATTGCAGGTGATGGCAGTTGATAACTGGTAAATATCATTCAGTTATATTGATGTTTACACATAAAGTGTCAATTCTGGCTCCAAGTGTGTTTACAGGCTCTTGGAGCGACTCCTGACAGAAATCGCATGGTTGTGTATACGGGCTTTAAGACGTCTTAGATCAACACCTGACGGGCATTACATGTTCGAGTACATGGGCTTTAAATTTTCTTGGATCACCCACTGACAGACATTGCATGGTTTGTGTATATGGACGATAAACCCACTTGGATCAACCCTTAATAGGCATTGCATGTTTGTGTATATGGACGTTAAGCCCACTTGGATCAACCCTTAATAGGCATTGCATGCTTGTGTATATGGGCATTAAGACCACTTGGATCAACCCTTAATAGGCATTGCATGTTTGTGTATATGGGCATTAAGACCACTTGGATCAACCCTTAATAGGCATTGCATGTTTGTGTATATGGGCGTTAAGTCCACTTAGATCAACTCCTGATAGGAATCGCATGTTTGTGTATATGGACGTTAAACCCACTTGGATCAACCCTTGATAGATATTGCATGTTTATGTATATGGGCGTTGAGTCCACTTAGATCAACCATTAAAAGGCATTGCATGTTTGTGTATATGGGCGTTAAGCCCACTTGGATCAACTCCTGATAGGAATCGCATGTTTGTGTATATGGGCTGTAAGCCCACTTGGATAAACTCTTGATAGGCATTGCTTATTTGTGTATATGGGCGTTAAGCCCACTTGGATAAGCCCTTAATAGGCATTGCATGTTTGTGTATATGGGCGTTGAGTCCACTTGGATCAACCCTTGATAGGCATTGTATATATTTGTATATGGGCGTTGAGTCCACTTGGACCAACCCTTGATAGGCATTGCATGGTTGTGTATATGGGCGTTAAGACCACTTGGATAAACCCCTGACAGACATTGCATATTTGTGTATATGGGCGTTAAGCCTACTTGGATCAACCCTTAATAGGCATTGCATGTTTGTGTATATTGGCGTTAAGCCTACTTGGACCAACCCTTAATAGGCATTGAATGTTTGTGTATATGGGCGTTAAGACCACTTAGATCAACCCTTAATAGGCATTGCATGTTTGTGTATATGGGCGTTGAGCCCACTTGGATCAACTCCTGATAGGAATCATATGTTTGTGTATATGGGCTTTAAGACCACTTGGATCAACTCTTAATAGGCATTGCATGTTTTTGTGTATATTGGCGTTAAGCCCACTTGGATCAACCCCTGACAGACATTGCATGCTTGTGTATATGGGCGTTGAGTCCATTGGATCAACCCCTGACAGACATTGCATGTTTGTGCATATGGGCGTTAAGCCCACTTGGATCAACCACTAATAGGCATTGTATATTTGTGTATATGGACGTTAAGCCCACTTGGATCAACTCTTAATAGGCATTGCATTCTTTTGTGTATATGGGCGTTAAAACCACTTGGATCAATCCTTAATAGGCATTGCATGCTTGTGCATGTGGGCATTAAGCCCACTTGGATCAACCCTTAATAGGCATTGCATGTTTGTGTATATGGGCGTTAAGCCCACTTGTATCAACTCCTGATAGAAATCGCATGTTTGTGTATATGGGCTTTAAGACCACTTGGATCAACCCTTAATAGGCATTGCATGTTTTTGTGTATATTGGCGTTAAGCCCACTTGGATCAACCCCTGACAGACATTGCATGCTTGTGTATATGGGCGTTGAGTCCATTGGATCAACCCCTGACAGACATTGCATGTTTGTGCATATGGGCGTTAAGCCCACTTGGATCAACCCCTGACAGACATTGCATATTTGTGTATATGGGCGTTAAGCCCACTTGGATCAATCCTTGATAGGCATTGCATTCTTTTTTGTATATGGGCGTTAAGACCACTTGGATAAACCCTTAATAGGCATTGCATGTTTGTGTATATGGGCGTTAAGCCCACTTGGATCAATCATTAATAGGCATTGTATATTTGTGTATATGGACGTTAAGCCACTTGGATCAACCCTTAATAGGCATTGCATTTTTTGTGTATGTGGGCGTTAAGCCCACTTGGATCATCCCTTAATAGGCATTGCATGTTTGTGTATATGGGCGTTAAGCCCACTTGTATCAACTCCTGATAGAATTCGCATGCTTGTGTATATGGGCTGTAAGACCACTTGGATCAACCCTTAATAGGCATTGCATGTTTTTGTGTATATGGGCGTTAAGCCCACTTGGATCAACCCCTGACAGACATTGCATATTTGTGTATATGGGCGTTAAGCCCACTTCGATCAATCCTTGATAGGCATTGCATTCTTTTTTGTATATGGGCGTTAAGACCACTTGGATAAACCCTTAATAGACATTGCATGTTTGTGTATATGGGCTGTAAGCCCACTTGGATCAACCCTTAATAGGCATTGCATGTTTGTGTATATGGGCGTTAAGACCACTTGGATAAACCCCTGACAGACATTGCATATTTGTGTATATGGGGGTTAAGCCTACTTGGATCAACCCTTAATAGGCATTGCATGTTTGTGTATATTGGCGTTAAGCCTACTTGGACCAACCCTTGATAGGCATTGAATGTTTGTGTATATGGGCGTTAAGACCACTTAGATCAACCCTTAATAGGCATTGCATGTTTGTGTATATGGGCGTTGAGCCCACTTGGATCAGCTCCTGATAGGAATCATATGTTTGTGTATATGGGCTTTAAGACCACTTGGATCAACTCTTAATAGGCATTGCATGTTTGTGTATATGGGCGTTAAGTCCACTTGGATCAACCCTTGATAGGCATTGCATGTTTGTGTATATGGGCGTTAAGACCACTTGGATCAACCCTTGATAGGCATTGCATGTTTGTGTATATGGGCGTTAAGCCCACTTAGATCAACCCTTGATAGGCATTGCATGTTTGTGTATATGGGCGTTAAGACCACTTGGATCAATCCTTGATAGGCATTGCATGTTTGTGTATATGGGCGTTAAGCCCACTTAGATCAACCCTTGATAGACATTGCATATTTGTGTATATGGACGTTGAGTCCACTTGGATCAACCCTTGATAGGCATTGTATATTTGTGTATATGGGCGTTAAGCCCACTTGGATAAACTCTTGATAGGCATTGCTTATTTGTGTATATCGGCGTTAAGCCCACTTGGATAAACCCTTAATAGGCATTGCATGTTTGTGTATATGGGCGTTGAGTCCACTTGGATAAACCCTTGATAGACATTGCATGGTTGTGTATATGGGCGTTGAGTCCACTTGGACCAACCCTTGATAGGCATTGCATGGTTGTGTATATGGATGTTGAGTCCACTTGGACCAACCCTTGATAGGCATTGCATGTTTGTGTATATGGACGTTGAGTCCACTTGGATCAACCCTTGATAGGCATTGTATATTTTTGTATATGGGCGTTGAGTCCACTTGGATCAACCCTTAATAGGTATTGCATGGTTGTGTATATGGACGTTGAGTCCACTTGGATCAACCCTTGATAGGCGTTGCATGGTTGTGTATATGGGCGTTGAGTCCACTTGGATAAACCCTTGATAGACATTGCATGGTTGTGTATATGGACGTTGAGTCCACTTGGACCAGCCCTTGATAGGCATTGTATATTTGTGTATATGGGCGTTGAGTCCACTTGGATCAACCCTTAATAGGCATTGTATATTTGTGTATATGGGCGTTGAGTCCACTTGGATCAACCCTTAATAGGTATTGCATGTTTGTGTATATGGGCGTTAAGCCCACTTGTATCAACTCCTGATAGAAATCGCATGTTTGTGTATATGGGCTGTAAGACCACTTGGATCAACCCTTAATAGGCATTGCATGTTTTTGTGTATATTGGCGTTAAGCCCACTTGGATCAACCCCTGACAGACATTGCATGCTTGTGTATATGGGCGTTGAGTCCATTGGATCAACCCCTGACAGACATTGCATGTTTGTGCATATGGGCGTTAAGCCCACTTGGATCAACCCCTGACAGACATAGCATATTTGTGTATATGGGCGTTAAGCCCACTTGGATCAATCCTTGATAGGCATTGCATTCTTTTTTGTATATGGGCGTTAAGACCACTTGGATAAACCCTTAATAGGCATTGCATGTTTGTGTATATGGGCGTTAAGCCCACTTGGATCAATCATTAATAGGCATTGTATATTTGTGTATATGGACGTTAAGCCACTTGGATCAACCCTTATTAATAGGCATTGCATTTTTTGTGTATGTGGGCGTTAAGCCCACTTGGATCAACCCTTAATAGGCATTGCATGTTTGTGTATATGGGCGTTAAGCCCACTTGTATCAACTCCTGATAGAATTCGCATGTTTGTGTATATGGGCTGTAAGACCACTTGGATCAACCCTTAATAGGCATTGCATGTTTTTGTGTATATGGGCGTTAAGCCCACTTGGATCAACCCCTGACAGACATTGCATATTTGTGTATATGGGCGTTAAGCCCACTTCGATCAATCCTTGATAGGCATTGCATTCCTTTTTGTATATGGGGGTTAAGACCACTTGGATAAACCCTTAATAGACATTGCATGTTTGTGTATATGGGCTGTAAGCCCACTTGGATCAACCCTTAATAGGCATTGCATGTTTGTGTATATGGGCGTTAAGACCACTTGGATAAACCCCTGACAGACATTGCATATTTGTGTATATGGGGGTTAAGCCTACTTGGATCAACCCTTAATAGGCATTGCATGTTTGTGTATATTGGCGTTAAGCCTACTTGGACCAACCCTTGATAGGCATTGAATGTTTGTGTATATGGGCGTTAAGACCACTTAGATCAACCCTTAATAGGCATTGCATGTTTGTGTATATGGGCGTTGAGCCCACTTGGATCAACTCCTGATAGGAATCATATGTTTGTGTATATGGGCTTTAAGACCACTTGGATCAACTCATAATAGGCATTGCATGTTTGTGTATATGGGCGTTAAGTCCACTTGGATCAACCCTTGATAGGCATTGCATGTTTGTGTATATGGGCGTTAAGACCACTTGGATCAACCCTTGATAGGCATTGCATGTTTGTGTATATGGGCGTTAAGCCCACTTAGATCAACCCTTGATAGGCATTGCATGTTTGTGTATATGGGCGTTAAGACCACTTGGATCAATCCTTGATAGGCATTGCATGTTTGTGTATATGGGCGTTAAGCCCACTTAGATTAACCCTTGATAGACATTGCATATTTGTGTATATGGACGTTGAGTCCACTTGGATCAACCCTTGATAGGCATTGTATATTTGTGTATATGGGCGTTAAGCCCACTTGGATAAACTCTTGATAGGCATTGCTTATTTGTGTATATGGGCGTTAAGCCCACTTGGATAAACCCTTAATAGGCATTGCATGTTTGTGTATATGGGCGTTGAGTCCACTTGGATAAACCCTTGATAGACATTGCATGGTTGTGTATATGGGCGTTGAGTCCACTTGGACCAACCCTTGATAGGCATTGCATGTTTGTGTATATGGACGTTGAGTCCACTTGGATCAACCCTTGATAGGCATTGTATATTTTTGTATATGGGCGTTGAGTCCACTTGGATCAACCCTTAATAGGCATTGCATGGTTGTGTATATGGACGTTGAGTCCACTTGGATCAACCCTTGATAGGCATTGCATGGTTGTGTATATGGGCGTTGAGTCCACTTGGATAAACCCTTGATAGACATTGCATGGTTGTGTATATGGACGTTGAGTCCACTTGGACCAGCCCTTGATAGGCATTGCATGGTTGTGTATATGGACGTTGAGTCCACTTGGATCAACCCTTGATAGGCATTGTATATTTGTGTATATGGGCGTTGAGTCCACTTGGATCAACCCTTAATAGGTATTGCATGGTTGTGTATATGGGCGTTGAGTCCACTTGGATCAACCCTTAGTAGGCATTGCATATTTGTGTATATGGGCGTTGAGTCCACTTGGATAAACCCTTGATAGGCATTGCATGGTTGTGTATGTGGGCGTTGAGTCCACTTGAATCAACCCTTAATAGGCATTGCATATTTGTGTATATGGGCGTTGAGTCCACTTGGATAAACCCTTGATAGGCATTGCATGGTTGTGTATACGGACGTTGAGTCCACTTGGATCAACCCTTGAATGGCATTGTATATTTGTGTATATGGGCGTTGAGTCCACATGGATAAACCCTTGATAGGCATTGCATGGTTGTGTATATGGACGTTGAGTCCACTTGGATAAACCCTTGATAGGCTTTACATATTTGTGTATATGGGCGTTAATCCTCTTCAATAAATCCCTGACAGGCTCGGTTTGGTGTTTTATGACACAGCAACACAAACAGATTATTTAGTGTCAAGGGAATTGGAGTTAAGTTCCTTGCCCAAGGACATGCCTTGATAGTGAATTCAGGCTTGTCTGATGGTAGGATTCCAACTTGCACCCTTTCAGCTTTGAGTCCGGCACCCTAACCGTTGACCCACCACAGCTCCCCCTTCTCCCTCAACAGCATTGATGAGCCTATTATTACTAATTGTTTGGTAAAATCTTTAATGCTGGGAAACAGGTTTTGTAATTTTTCTCATTTTTTTGTCAGGGTTAGGTTAGTTGAGGTTTTCACGTTAATTTCATGTTTGTCATTTTCAACACGTGTATTGGTATAGTTTTTACTTAGTCCAGAATTTGCTGTCTTAAGCAATGTTATGGAAGAATCAATGGCATCAGTGTAAGAGGAGGGTGTAGGAGGCATATCTGGGAACATGTGTTGTCTAGGAGAATTGTAATATGCTGATCGTTTCCAACTAACAACAAAGTCATAAGTTTTGTCTGAAATGCCTTTTCAACTAGCTTTTTAACCCGGACAGTTTGATGCTGAATTTGTTTTTGCAGTGTGTTTCTGACCTCTGCAAGTGAGAATACCTGCTATGCACAATCTGGGGTTTTCTCCTGACTTAAAAAACAATGGCATGCCAGATGATTCAACGTGCACTTCTGGAACTGCCGCAGCAAAATGTTAATATGGCGATGCCAGGACAATTGCATTGGGGAGGAATTTGGTGTGGGTCAGTATCTTCCTTATTTATATTATTTTCTTTACTGATGTCCTTAGTGAATCTTGTAAACATGGACATACTGTTTCTTTTGAAAGTGAAATCCCTCCATAGTTTGTGCCTTTGCCCTGTGCATCTATACTACCCTTTTCAGTATCAATTTCAAGGAAGCATTTTTGTCTCATTACATGAGTAGAGAGAAGAAACTTTATAGAGTTATTTGTAATGTCATATGTATTCCTCGTCCAGAAAAGTACCAAATTCATAAAAAAGAACACTACACGTGAACACAAAAGAAGTTTTCTAAAATCTGGAATACAGGATAAAATATGCCATCAGACTGATCTGTTACAGGTGCTTCAAGGTCCTTCAGGTAAAATCCAGTCAAATTTGGCAAGTCTAATAATGAAGGTAGTATTATTTTGTAATTTGAGATTCTTAAGCAGAAATCGAACCATTCGTATAAAAATCCATCTTAAGGTTGTGTCAAACCAATTTTCATTGTCACATCGACTTGGACATGAGTATTGAAACTAATTTACTCACTCAGTTCATTTTTGCCAACCATATTATATAGCCCATTACAAATTCATTGTTATGATCTCCAAGTAGTGAAGTGGGATACTATAGGCTCAATGGGAATTAGCATTAAAAACACCCTTGGGAACATATAGCCTCAATGGAAATTTAACATGGAGAAAAATCGTGGGAACATATAGCCTCAATGGGAATTTAACATAGAGAAAAATCGTGGGACGATATAGCCTCAAGAGAAATTGAACATGGGAATTGGGACTGTATAGCGTCAAAGGAATTTAAACAGGGTGGGACTGTATAGCGTCAAGGGAAATTGAACATGGGATTTTAAAAAAAAAATAAAATAAAATAAAATAAAAAAGGGGTATGCAATGGAAAGGCTATCTCTTTTCGAGAAATATGGGGGCCCTGAAAAGGGCCTTTGGGTTTTCTTCTTCTGCTTCTAATTTCTTCTTTTCCTCCACCAACTTCTTATTTTATCTCCAACACTCTTTCTCTTCTTTTCTTTCTTTTTTTCTCCTCCTCTTCTTCTTTCTTCTCTTCCTCCTCTTCTTCTTTCTTCCTCTTCTCATTTTCTTCTTCTTTTTCAATTTTTTCGTTCCATTTGCGTATTCTTATTCTTTCCTCTTCATCCTCCTTCTCCTCCTTTATCTCTTTCATGACACCACTAATCTTGTCCTTTGCTTTTCTTAAGTTGTTAATCTCCATTTTTACTCTATGCGGACTATAGGAATAATGGTCTTCAACGAGTCTTATTAGCATCTGTTCCATTATTCCTAAGTTGTCTAAAACGTCTTGCAAGGTTTGTATTTTGTCCATTTGGTTTGACGCCATCTTCTTTTTATTCTTTGCAGAATGGTTTGAACGACGAATACTGTGGGTTCTTATACTTAAAGCGCGTACGTGAAGGAAAACATCCCCCTAAAAACATAAAATGGATCTTACCTAGATCATGACCAAACAACGCGCGGACGTGAAGGAAAACATCCCCCTACTTTTTCATTTCATATAATATAACCCAAACTATACTCTCCACATTTGCTAAGAAACAATAAAGAAACCCATAATCTACTATTCGCACAAACATACCTTTACTCTTACAAACACAAACACACAAACACATACCCTCACATTTTTTTAAAAAAGAGTTAGTGTTTATATACACACTACTCTACCTACACACATTGGCAAATTAATAGTTATTTCTTTTCTAGAGTATTGGGTAGCCCTGAAAAGGGCTGTTGGTTTTTTTGAACTCCTGATGCACCTATCTAATGGTTGCACCTTCCTGGCCTGGCGCCACACACGCATCTTCTTCCCCAGTCTTCTTTCACCTTTCTTCTGGGGAGCGCAGAGGGAGGATGATTCGCTTCAACACCCCAATCCTCTGTCTCGGGAATATTGAACGACATCCTCTCTTCTCTTTTCTTTTCCTCTTCTTCCCTCTATCTTCTCTCCTCCTCTTCTTTCTTCATTCTTGCTTCTTCTACGATAGCCTTCGCTGATAGTTCGTTTACTATGCGCCTGGCATATTCCAGGTGCATCTGGAGTTCTAGCAGCTTCACAATCCTTGTATTCATTGTCTTGCTGTTAACAGGTCGACGATGGGTCCAACTGACGATTAGTTTTTAATTTATACTGAAAGCGCGGACGTGAAGGAAAACATCCCCCTAAAAACATAAAATTCATCTTACCTAGATCATGACCAAAAACAACAACAACAACGCGCGGACCTAAAAGAAACACTCACTCACTTTTTATGCTACCCATCACTATTTTAAATTTTTTTCATAAATCACTTCAATAGACTATCCACATACGCAAAGCAATCCAATCTAACCCCAAATATACACCTCAAACACCAAAAAAGACATCATTTTAATCTACTATCCACACCAACTTACGTGAGCTCTTACAAACACAAACACACAAACTCACAAACACATACCCTCACATTTTATAAAAAAGAGTTAGTGTTTATTTTCACACTACTCTACTTACACACATTGGCAAATTAATAGTTATTTCTTTTCTAGAGTATTGGGTAGCCCTGAAAAGGGCTGTTTTTTTGTTTGCTATGGCATTCTTTTTTAGTTTCTAAGAATGCGATGTCCTCTGAGGATAGACTTTCTGGCGATAGGTCTGCTTCTTCGGAAAGAGAAGAAGAACTCTTTTGTGTCGATACGGCAATCGCCAAAGCCTCTGTCAGCTTCAGGTTGTTGCTGCTGCTGTTGCTGCTGTTGCTGCTGTCTCTGAAGTCTGTACTTCTCTGTCCATTCTTCTTTTTCCCTGTTCATTTCTTCTCTGAAGAGCTCTTCTATCAGGTCTTCAGTGATTTTTAACATTCTCACATTCTCTATTTCTTCTGGCTTCGGTATCAGACTGTGTCTGACCCTATGCAAATTCACGTAGGCTTCGTTGAGCTTAGCTAGTTTGGAGCACATCTTCGTAGGAGGATGAGTCGACAATGGATGGTTAGACTTGAAACAACCCCGGTTCTTAAAGTCAAAGCGCGGACGTGAAGGAAAACATCCCCCACACGGTTTTCGAGCCGCAACGTTCAGTGATTGTCATGAGAGGGATAGTAAGAAATGAAAGAGCATCAATCCAACATTCTTATAGCTAAACAAACCACAAAGGCATTTTTTTCAAAACACAACATTTTTTATTCAAAAATCACTTAACACTAAACAACAACTCTAACATGTTTAACAATAATCAACACTATAACATCAAACAATTTTTTTCAAATCACAAACATTTTTTTCTCAATGGACCATCTACTTTAAACAGGGCTGACAACGTTGTGAATGAAATTGTGATTTCCACTGTTGGAAATCATTAGGCCATTGATGGACACTACGTTTCCTAGCTTGAGACAAAAGATAAGCATAATGGTCACAAAACCATCGATCTACTTTAACATCGTTTCTAGAAGAAGAACGAAGATCAAAATGAGTCACTAAATGTTCTAAGGAATAGCCCAGGCTGCGATGATGCAGAAAATACACGCAGTACTGTCCACACACCAAGGAATCTTTGCCTTGTAATTTCACATTATTGAATCGGGTGGTTTGAGCATTTCTTCTCATAAAGTCGATGATATCGTCTTCCAAAAGGGGCAATCCATACGAATCGAAATATTCCACACATCCTTCTTGAGGAAAGTAAACGGCTACCCAGTGGGTTCCTGGGAGATGACTGTCGTCCGTGTTGATCACGTAAGCTTGATGGTCTTTAGGTTTGCGATGAGGAAGTTCATCTTTAGCACAGACGACAGGATTCCAAGAAGACGTATACGAACTGTGGTTCAAAAGGTAATAAAGTTCCCAGGTATCCATTGATTTGTGTGTGTGCTTTTTTCTTCTTCACAGGTAATAATAAGTCGTCAATTCGATCCTGACTTTTTGCTTGAAAATGTCTGACGAATAAACGGTTATTCGTTCTGTTTCCTCACTCTGATTCAGGAGAGCTTCGATACGATGGATCTCTTGAGTGGTTAATGGTGGACAAGAATGTTCACGCAAGTCTTTATACCACTGGTGCAACACGTCTTTGTTCGAGATGAGACTCCAAGCTTCGTCCAGATACTCGTCCAATTTTTCTTCTTGACTCAACATCAGGCATTTATCGTGTTGAATTTGACTGGGATGATCGTTTTGACATCCATAGCAATTTTTCTTGATCAATTCCGTCATTTTGTCGACCAAGTGTTTGGCAAAACAGGAGACTAAATGGGCTTCTTGTTCTGGCCATCTTGACTTCATCATGATCACTTCTTCTTCCACAGTCTCCTCACATTTCATGTCTAAAGTTTCTCCACTAGGTAAAGAGGGATAACAGTCTTCCATGGTTTCTAGTAATCTAGGATGACTTCTCTCAAACTGTTGATTTCTATCGTATTATCGAATTCTGCATACAGGATGACGTTCACCGTTTCATCAGGGATTCGGTTTGCAAATTGAATTTCCACACGAATCTGGCCAGATTTTATAGGGTGGAAATGTCCCTCGTCGCTGCCTTGGTCTGGAGTGAAATCGAAAGCCCACAAAGCATAGCCTCCTGCATAATCCTCGTACGTAATACCGTGACTGGTATTGGTTCCTAACTGTCCGGTGGCTTCGTACAGGGACAAGTACGATCTCAAGTAATTCTTCTTGGTAAAGTCAGGTTCGAAAGGTCGGGTACACAAGGTTTTGCCATCGCGACTGACTTCGATCTTGGACACGCCAAAGTGTTGAAAGTAGAAAGGATTTTTTTCGGCAGCTCCGTTGAAGGCTGTATTCTCGACGATACCAACGATCAAACGTTTGGGTAACTGTCCTTGGAACAGATGATCTTCGATCATGGATCGCTGTCCCTTGGGAATGGTGAAGGTTTTCACTTCCACGCGTCGTATGGGATACTTGGCGGTCGTTCTGCTCAACGTTTGACTGATGTCGTTACCCACTTTAGGTAACACTTCCACGTGTCGTACGTAGAGCCTGGCTTCCTCGATGACAGTTTTGCAAGCAGTAGTACCTATCAAATGGAAAGTGGCACTGCTCCGATTCAGTCTCAGGCGGACATTCACCCCGTTCAGCAAATACTTCTCTTGCAACCACATGTCCAAATGCAAACGATCCATCAGTTCTAAACTATCTCCACTTTTGATTCTGTTTCTTCGTTCTATAAATCCGTCATTGTTTGGTGTTTTTTTTGCATCAATTTCGAATTCTTCAAACTGGCCTGCTTCGTCAGCTTCCCATAGCACACAGGCATTGAGATGAGTGTTCTTGGTGTCTATTCCGTACGTCAAGAGATTTTCCAGGTACGCTCGATAAGGGTAAGTATCCATGCTGCTGCTGACCAGTTTGTTGTTCAAGTACAAGTCCACTCCGCTAAACAAGGAATGCATGAAATTGTTGACGGGAGCTATTACCTCATCGCCATCTAGGGTCGAATTGTCCTCATCGACAACTTTAACTTTCAAGTACAAGTAACTGCTATTCAGATCGATGTAATCTTCGGGCTGTCCTTTGATTTCAAACTCGATGGGAGCTGAGGCTGTCAATGAGGAGACGGGGTGAAATTCCACCCACTGGGATTCTTGCATCGTCATCATGGTGGGGGGCATGGCAAACAGATCCAGTTCCGTCTTGGAACAAGCGCAAGATTCTCGGTGCATCATTTTTTTGTCTCTTTTCTCAATAATCGAAAACGTCTAAGTCTCGAACGGTTCTTCTTTTCTTGGCCTTTCTCGCTTGAAGTCTGGTGAAAGGGTGTTTTCTTCTTCGTCGTCTCTTTCTGCCTTGTCCTTGCTGAATGCTTGACTCGGTAGCATGCAGGGCATTTATAGGTGTGTCTCGTCGGCCTAAAATGTCTTTGCCCGTTTGCAGCAAGACATTTTTACCTGCCCTCATGAAGGCTTCTTTAGGGTTTTGTTTGTCGATGATGACATTTTGGAGAAATTCTTTGCCTTGCGTCAGTGCCGCATCTTTCAAGGCGTGCAATCCGCGTGTCACCATCGGTTTCAACACCGGGGCCACCGAACGAAAGGCCGATTTTAACATGTCTCCTAAACCGTGTCCTCGCTGTCGTGCAACCCCTCGGTACACTGGATACATGACTTACTTACGAATCGTGAGAGAACCGTTTTCGAAAATGGAGTTTCACCGTGACTTTTCCTTTGGTGAATGGAATATTTTGCCCCAAATCTCCTTTTATAGCAATGTTGACCGTGTCCAAATACGACTTGCTGACGGGTAAATAATGAGGATGCACAAATTCCCGGTGGACGTGGTAAGTGTTTCCACCTTCCTGGTCATTGGTCGTGGTACTATCCACTTTGAAAGGAATGACACGTAGTAATGGCACGGAGGTGTGTCCCACCACGTTGTACTCCACCACATCGGAGTACACGAACATCAAATTCAGTCCTTGGTTCAGTTCTACAGGGAATCGAAAAAACTTGTAAAATTCCGTATTGCTGTTGATCTTCGGTTTAAAATTTGGAGCCATTTTTGTGTCTCCACCTAAAATATCAAACAAGTCACGATTAAAACTGATGGACAACGTTTGGGTATCCTGAAATTTCATCAGTAAGCGACGAGCCACTTTATGGTACTCCAGGGTGACACTTTTTTTGACTCTGTTCAGGGCTTTGCCAAAGGCGAACTCGAACCTGGAAGTAATGGTGTCCACCAAATGTTGGCCACTAAAATAAAACCCTGCCGGAATGTTCAAGGTGTAGATATTGAAGGGTGAATTGTTGGATGGTCTTGTATCCCCTGAAAACCCGATGTCATTCATGGCTTCTTGTAATTGTTGGTTCAGGATCTCGACCTCAAAAGTGTTTTGCTTTTCGGTGATGTTTTGGATTTGTGTAGGGTGAATCATTTCTACTAAAGCCACTTCCCAATGGGCTTCGTGATCTAACGGGATGGCTTCAGGTAATTTAGCCGTGTAACAGCACAACGTGTTGTGGGGAAACACCTCCATGGAACTGTCACTGGGTAAGGTTAAGTAAAATTGGTTTTCGTGACTCATAATTCCAGAGTTCTGTGGCTGTCCGAGGGGATATTACTGGACGTCAGAGGCGTGTCTCCGCCCAAAATGGGGTTCTGGTTGTGGTTGGAGTGGTGACTGGCACTGGCACTGGACACAAGGTTCCCGTGGTTCCCGTTCGAGGAGAATTTCAGGGAGGGATTGGGAAGCAGGTAACCGATGCAACTGCTCAATAAAATGGTCCACAATTGTTTGTCTCCTTGTTGCAAACTCAAATTGGCAATGGCTGCCCCGATGACACAATACACCACGAAGATTTGGCAGAAAAAGACGATTTGCGTTTTAGGCACACGTTCTCCACACCACACCCACAAGGGTTGTTTTTGTAAATCTTGCACAGAAGAACTGGGTGAAGGAGGAGTGGTCGACGTAGCTGCGTCTGCTGTGTGAAAGGGCATGATGGTCACTTCTTTTTATAGTCGATGACTTGCGAAGCGTCGATCCAAGAATCGAAACTGGGTGGATATCCTTTCCAACGTACTTTGACTTCTTTGACACGTCGTTTGCCCACTTTACGGGTTCTGCGTTCGAGAATGCTTTCGATGTCGTACACGTCGTCTTCTTTTTTGGTGACACGTTGTAACTCGGGCAAATAAAACGTTCCTTTGAGCACTTCTCCGTTCATGTCTTCCAATTTATAGACGGCAGGATGACGGCCATGCACTCGTTCAGTGACGCGAAACAATTCGGTCGTCCAGTTAGGTAAGTAACCTTTGTCAAAAGTGCGTTTGCTTTTGCCAATGCGCACCCAATCTCCTACAGCCAACACTTCACTTTTCTTGGGGACAGCCCTCGTCGGGGACGTACCGAACAGACGCTCGAACACCAGCACTTCGTTGTCGGGAGTCACGTCTTGCGGGGCACGTCCGATGCTTCGATGGTAAGATTGGTTGTACGCTTGCACCAGGTGCGGTAAGATGTCGATGTACTTCAGAGTGTGGTGATGCGTAAAATATTTCCACATGCGTTCTTTCAAAGTGCGTTGAAAACGTTCCACGATGCTGGCTTTGGTTTCGGGATTCTCGGTGGTAAAAAAATGAATGTCACGTTTCTTTAATTCTTTTTGGAAAGCTTGGTTCAGAAATTCGGTGCCTTTGTCCGTTTGCCATCGAAGAGGGTGACGACCGCTTTGTTTCAACACTCGTTGCAGGGCTCGCACTAACTCGCTGCTGGATTTGGAAGTCAAGGGCACGACCCAGGCAAATTTGGAAAAGACGTCGATGACACAAAACAAATATTTGTAGCCACGATTGTAGCTGGCCAAATGAGAGACATCGGCTAAATCGGCTTGCCATTGATGATCGATGCCTTCCACTCGGGTGCGACTTCTGGCAAACTTGCGTCGAATGGGTTTGTGTAAAGTGTAGGTAGCTTGTTCTTGTAACCATCGTTGCACTTGAGGTAAACGGAGACTTTTCAGTCGAGTTTTGGCAGCACGATACAATTTTTGAACTCCTGCGTAACCTGCAGGATGCGAGGGATCGTAGTAAATGCTGGCTAAGACTTTTTCCATTTTTTTGTGTGTTAATAAGTCACCCACTCTTCGGTGATGCTACTTTGGGTGGGACGAAAGGGTGGTTTGGAAACGGATTTACGTGTCCGATGGGCTACGGGAGTAGAAGTCGAAGGTAGTGGTGGAGGTGGCAATGGAATGGCTTTGGTTTTCTTTTCTTTTTTCACTTCTGGTTTCCCTTCTTTCTTTTTCACTTCTGTCGAAGGAGGCGTGGACATCATCTTTTTAACCCAAGCTTTCATTTCTTCTCGTTGGTGTGTGGGGGACGGGGTCAACAAGGATGCTGCAATCTTACTCGAAATGGGAGCTGCTGACGGTGTTTGAAACACTTCGCGCATCTCTTCTTCCTCAGGTCTTTGTGGGGTAGCATCTCTGGTGACCCTTGGGGATGGTAGTGGTGGTGGTAATGATGATGATGGTGCTGGACTTTTCATCAAGGTCTTAAAATCTTTTAGAGTGGGTAAAGCTGTTTCGTCTAAAGCTTTCTGGTGAAAGAGTTGCAGTCTTTGCAAGAGTTGACCGTACTTTTGCGATTTTTCTGTTTCGGACAAATCTTGGAGATCCATCAAGGATTGCAATTCGTGTTGTAACTGGGACATCTCGCTCAAATTGGGATTGGGAGGTAAATGCGGGGTGCGTTGTTCTTGCCAACGATGGTATTCCATCCATCGTTTGTAAGGCACTAAAGCTAGTTTTCGTCCTTCCATGGGGTTGTCAGGGGTCAATTCTGAGATCTTGGAACTTCCGAGGCCTTTTTATCTTGCTCCCACCAGTCCTCCCAACATGGTTCCCAAGACTCCTTTCAGTATGGGGCCTAACAAGAGAGGTAAAATGCCTCCACGTTGGACCAGCATCTTCTTTTTTTGACGAATGGGAATTTTCTTTCGAACCATTTGGCGAAGAACGTGACGATGTCTGCCTAAGCATTGTTTCTGGTGTTTGGACAAAGGGATCGTGCCTTTCAAAACGTTCAAACAGCATTCGCACACGGTATCGATGACCTCTTTGGAGGCCGTTTGAATGAGTTTTTTTCGTAGGGGTGGAGAAGCTTTGGACAGGACAGATAACATGTCCCCATGTTTGGCTAAACGTGGTGGCAGTCCTTTCCTTTTCTTTCCTTGGGGTTTTCTGGAGGGTGACATTTTTGCTTGTGGGTTCCGGGACATTCACCGAACAGACACTAACGTCGATGACTTAACGCACACCCTTTTATCTTTTTTTTGGGACTATCGCTTTGTCATAAAGGTGACAATGTTTTTCCCAAAATCGCCAAGGAATCCTCCCCTTTGTTGACGCCTCTTTTTCTTGGAACAACTGTGTCTTTTCTTAGGGTAATGTCGATGCTTGGCTAAGCGCTTTGTCAGATGACGCGTCTGCCTTTGTCTCTTTCTTTTGTGGCTTCTTGGAGGTGACATCTTTTACAAGTTCACTGATACCCCGACTTGGTCACAGGCCTTTTTTATACTGGAACGCGTCGCCACTGATTGTCTTTACGTCGTATCAGTTTGAGGACAGGCATGACACGTCGTGCAGGGGTACGCAACGGACTAAATCGAGCCAGTTCTTGCTTGGACAAATCCAGTAAACTTTGTAACATGGCCGATCTTTCATGGACTTTGATTTTGGGAGAAGGTACTTTGTGAGCAGCAGCCACTGCCGCTAAATTGGAAGGTCCTGCCACTGGGGAAGTTCTTTTGGGGGTCATCAACGGAGAAGTTCTTGGTGTGATCAACGTCTCCAAGTACTCTTCAGTTCCGGGTGACATCAACGGAGAAGTGGATAAACGTGAGGCTGCCGGAGACGCAGTCACCGCTGTGGCAGGTCGTGGTTTGCGAGTGTAAGGTTGCGTCCTGGCCGAAGTGCCTCTCTTGCGACTAGTTTTCTTCTGTGGACTTTTCTTTTTCTGGGGACTTTTTCTCTGTTTCTTTTTCTGGGGGCTTCTTTTCTTTTTCCGGGGTGGTGTCTGGTAAGAGGAGGGTCCCGCCACTGGAGAAGTTCTCCTTCTTGGGGACCTGGTCTTTTTCTTTTTCTTCTTGGGGCTTCGTTGGACTTTTGTCTTGGGGATAACTTTGGGGGCATTAGGATCCCATCTTAAGAGTGAGCGAATGATGACCCCTCCTAGAGTACCGCTCCCTCCAGGTTTCAAAATGATTTGTTTTTTGGTTTGAGTGTCGATGCGGGGATCGGCCAGTTGGACCAAAGCGACTTTGTTTCGATCGAAAAAGCGTTTGGTTTGATGAGGAATCTGAATGATTCCTTGGAGTAATTGACGTGCCGTCACCGTGAACCATCGTAAGACTTCTTTGAGACTAGCTTCTAAGACACGAGCTCGTGTTTGTGGATCTTTTTCTCGACTGATGCCATACAAGGCACGAATCAATTTGACGGGAAGATGCGACTGAAGGGACGTCATGTTCACACTGTGTGAGACAGACGAAAAAGGGTCTGAGGTTTTTATAGATTTTTTTTCATGGGGAGTGAAATGAAGTCGAGGACGGAGACGTGTACAGGACAGGCCCTCCGTCTTGGCACCAGTGGTGAAACAAGTGGGTACGAAATCGCAAATCCTCGGGGGTGGTAGGTTTCAAATCGACGAGTAAATAGGCGTGTGGTGTTTGAGTGGCATCGTCGTACGCCTGAGTCAACCAAGGCGTTCCTAACTGTTTGGCTAAGACTTGCACTTGCGATTTATCTCGAGGGCTTTTAAACAAGACCACGTAATGCGCATTGAGACTGATGGTGCGATGGGCTTTACTTTGTTGAAACAAATTTTGGGTGATGTAAATGACACTGGCATTACGGTGATGCCCTTTGCGCGTGAACCAGTTTAATTTCTTCTTCGTCTTCTCCTAACATGTCGTCGAAAATGACCAAATGGGTTTGACGGGAGTCAGAGACGATGCCGTCGTCTTCTTTAGGAATGCCTTCCACAAACACGATGGAATCGCCTTGACTTTCTCGCAAGAGGCTGTACGCCGATTGCCACTCTTTGTAACACCACACGATCCGTTGAGGTGGCCGATCGATCAAATGATGTTTATGTTCGATCAAACGTTTGACGAATTCGGTTTTGCCAGAACCGCTAGGTCCAGCAATGAGCATGTTAAAGGGATGGCGAAGATACAAAGCCTCCCAACTGGCACGATCTAAGTGTTCGTCGATGACTTTGACAGTAGAGGAAGAGGGAGCAGAGACAGTAGAGGTAGCCATGGTGTGAGAAATGTCACTTGTGACACGAAAAACAAACAAGACAAGAGTTTATATACTTTTTCAGAACACGTTTATTGAATGTTTTTTTTCAAACATGAATACGAAAGACAAAAATACATAAAAGCCAAAGGCTTAAGTACAAGGATAAAAGGCACATGATAACTATGAACGTGGAATAAACACAAGTGTCTGTACAACAATCACATCTTTTGGGTAATGTTCTAACCAGTTCTATAGTAGGGGGTAAGGTCACACAAGTGTCCTCCCGAAAGGGTCTTTCAGGTCTGTCCACGACAGTCCTGTCCTGGGTGACGGGTTCTTCTGGCACCGTCACTAACACGGGTTGAAAAGTAACTTTTTTCCTTGAACAACTCTCGTGCATACTGGGCCACTTCTTGGGTCCAAGCCTCAAAACCCCATTCTTTCCAGGCTCGGACATCTGTCCAATGGGGATGTAAGTCACAAGCTACACACACATCGTCATACACGTCTTGGGTAGCTAAAAGTTGACGAATCTTTTTTTCCTGTTGAGGTCGAGAAGTATCCAGATGAAAACGCAAGGCTTTGAGCAAAAGGAGTTTTTCGTGACCATTTAAGGCCATGGAGGTGGTAAATACTGATCGTAAAGAGTCCACAAAGAATTGGCTGGTAAACGAAATCCCAGAAAACAAGTCACTAAGACACACACCACTTGTCGTCCCAAATTGAATGGATACAGTTCTTGTAATAATTGATGGTAATGATCCACGGTTTGAATATGGTCATTGAGTTCCTTCCACGGAATCTGTTGGATTACATACGACATAAGTCGTGGCATAACAGCCTGTTTTTATAGTCTCTTTGTTTCGAAAAGAATACACGTACTTTCTAGCCAGTGATGTTCGTTTTCCAGTTGGGAATGTAAATCTTGCATACTGTAACCTGAACTTCAGATTTCGATTAGAAGTTTCCTCTTCCGCTAAGTAGATTCCACGGAAAATATGTTGGTAATCCTTTACCTCATCTTCCTCAATGGGTTGCTCTAGGTGAATCTCGAAGTAACCAAAATGATCAACACGTGAATCATCGGGGGCCTGGAAGTATTGAACAAGGTCTGACCACTGAAACAATTTCTGACGAATCAGTTCTCTTATACCATTCAGGTACCAGTGCTTAAAGATCTGGTGACGTAACGGATGCAATTGTTCTTTACGTTTCACTTGTATTTTAACTAGTTCTCGATAAATGCGTTCTCTCAACTCCACAGGCAAAGCACGAATGTTCTCTTGTAAAGTATTCATGAATAGGTCAGTCCGTACAATTCACAAAAGTAATCCACATAGTGAGTAATTTCTGACCACTGCCATTCAGGGTAACGTCCAAGAATGTCACTGAACTCTTTTGATGTAAACGGTCTAAAGCGATACAATAGGAGGAATGCACCCTTGACCCAAAGAAATCTAACACACTGGTTGACTTTTTTCACTTTCCTCTTATGAATTTCTCGACACAAAAGTTCTACAGTGACCCATTGAGATTTCACTCTGGCAAACCCCTGCCAAACTTCCTTGTAAATCTTCTGTTGTAGTTCTTTAGGTAATGATTCAATATCGTTTTTGAAATGAAGTTTAAATACTGGTCTCGGTGATGTCCAACATTTGACTCCTAGCCAATCTGGTTTCTTCTTCGTCAACGACATGGTAAGTTACTTCAATGTCTCGGTCCCACTAAGGGTAAGTAATGACAATTCGGTGACCATCGAGCATGTTCTACGTAGGCTGAATCTTGCGGTTCCCAGTGGTGAAGTGACACACCGCAACTGAAGCACTTGACTTTATCTCCTTCGCCCAAGTAGAAAAATCCGGCTCTGGCTAATTCTTCGGGGGTCGGTCCTCCCAGATACTTAGGCCATTTTCCTTTGAACGATTGAAGACGATTTTCAAAGTCGCAGTATTCCGACAAACGCACAGGAAACGAATATTCGTCTTTCACAGGTTCGTTTCGATGAGGGTTGAGTGACATGGGTAGGAGTTTGCTCAGGGCTGGATGACATCCGTAGGGGGGTAGACGTGAAGGTGAACATTCCCCTTTGAAACGAAACCCAGTAAAATGTCCAAGAGGACGAGCGGCATCACTTTCGCATCCCTCAGGTTTGACACGCACAGCATCCCTTTCCATGATAGGGGTAGTGACACTAAAGTTCCCATGATGCTTTACGGCATCGCTAAGGTCACAACGTACAGCATCGTACCCATCGCAAGGTTCACAATCGCATTCCACTTCCGAAGCCTCACACTTGAATTGTGCCTTTCTAAACAACTTGTTCTGTGTTTCTCTGAAAGTATTCATCTTGTTCGCTCGGTCTTGGTAGTCCCAATGAACTATCGATCTTGCCTAGAGTTCCTTTTTATATACAGACCAATACCGACGTGTCCATACGGTAAGGTGAAATGATTGGGAAGTCTAACTCGCTTCTGGTACACGATTTGATAGACTTTTTCCAAGGGTCGACTGACGATGTGGTGAGTGGGTAAACGTACAATCTTGTTCGGTTGGTAAGTGGTCACTTTAAAGTTTCCATCCTCTCCCGATTGCAAGGCTTCTTTCAATACCCCAAAGTTGACCACTCGACTGGTACGATAATTCAGAGTCAGTCCTTTCACTTTGCACGTCGTGTGCACTTCTCCTTGTTTGTCACGGTATTCGTAGCCGTAATTTTTGGGACCGCCACTGACGAAACTTAGAATCTTGTCGTCGGGATGCTCGTCTGTCCAGGCTCCTAAACGGTCTCCTTCGATGTCAGGGTGATGTTGAATCGGGTGATGGATGTAAATGCAACTGTCCGTGTCAAAGTACAGGACGCGTTCCCCTAACAGTTCTAAAGCTTCGTACAATTTTAAGCGAGCATGAGCTGTCACGTAAACCGCAATGATGACATTTCCAAAAGGGTCGTCTTGTACAAAGTCCAGATCTTCTTCGTAATTGACCAAGATTAAATTCTCTCGAACGACGTCCACGTGTTTCATGTATTTGGTTTTGTCGTGAATCATCTGGAAGTAGCGGGAAGGTTCTGTCAAATATTCCGTCTTGGGTAAACACGGTCGTTGTGCCATTTTACCCCACAAGCAATTTAACATCACTTTGGCAAACGATCGCCTGCCTTCGTTTTTCTCGATGTGGTCTAAAGAGATGCCTTCTTGTTCATAGTATTTCTCTTTGAATTGTATTTGGTCTTCGGGAGTGTGACACCAGGAAGGATAGCCGCTGGCTTCTTGCTTCAGTTTCAAAAAGGCATCCACGTAGTCGGCGAAAATGCCTTTCTGACTGGGATCACCCTTGTGGTATTGTTGTGTCTTGGGAAAGTGACAAATTTCGTACACTTCTAACAGTTGGTATCCCATGTCCAAAGCTTTGAACAATTCTACGCTGACCCAGGTTCCCGTCAAGGCCCGTTCTTCCTGGCTGTGCTGACAAGGCTGGTCTTGGTTGCACGTTTCGGCACAAGTACGGCACAAAGGAAACATCAGTTTGCCTTGACAATGGTGAGGTAAGACGGGATGGTAGAGGTTCGTGGGAGGCAAAACTTTACACTTGATCAAGCCTTCGTATTGTCGAATGTTTTTCAGGTCGATGTGTTCCGTGAACAATTGTGGGTGCCCTACAGGAAAGCGACAATATTTGCACACGTAGGGATACAGCGAACACACGTCCAAGTATTTGATTTCTTCTCCTTTCTCTTCGTCGGCTTGGTACAGCAAACAGGTGGCATTGGTCCTTCCTCCGTACAAACTATCCCTCGGGTTCAGCGGGTCCATGAACTGGTAACTTTCCACGAGGCGTTTAAACTCGGGATCGGTTTTCATACGGTGATCGTACTCGTGTTCCCACATTTCCACCACTTGGTATCCTTGCTGTTCTAACTTTAGGCGCCGCTGACAAGTGTCCTGGTACAAGTCTTCCATGCTTCGTTGCAAAAACTGATTTTTAGTGCCACGGTCAGGGTAACAGACGGGACATCCGTGAAATAAGCAACCGTTAAACTCGTACACGATCTTGGGGTTTTCTAAGTCCCAGCCATCGACCGAATACGTTCCGATGGTCTTTTCGCCCCCTCCGTTGCGGGCATGCTGAATCCACTTGTCTTCCTTGTCGCACAAGTAATGTAACCAACGTAGGGCTTTGACCGAGTATTGACGCTTGACATAGTGAGTCGTTTGAGGGCTGATGACAGCCACGGTGTTTTCAGGCATGAATCGTTGTCGATACACTAAGGAACACGCTTTGGCAATGGTGCAAGCTTCTTTCAAAGGATCGACCCCTCCGTGTTCCATGAACAGTTCTCGAAATTTTCCACAGCAACGTCGTAAAATGTCCACGTCGGAACGACAATACTTTAGCATTTCTTCCTGAAAGTCGAAAGGGTCGGAGGCGTGAGCCTGGTACCAAGCGTAGAAAGCTTCTCGTTGTTCGGTACGCATGTTGTCGGGGTCGTAATAGTGAGCCTCAGGTAAATGGGGTAGAACGGCATGTTGATTGGCTTCCGTATTGAAAAAGTGTGGAAAGTACCCTTTAGCCATTTCTGTCATTCCAAACGTTTTAGGCATTCGACTCAAAGGCATGGCCAAATAGCTCATCGAATCTTTAAACTGCACTTGTCCCACTTGCATGAAAATGATTTTGGCTCCGTTCAAAGTCACTTTAGGACGCTCGGTGCCTTGTTCCGTATAGTACCTCAAAAGAAACTGTCCATCGTATCCGGAAAAATTGTGAGCCATCACTGTGGCATGACGATGACAATCTCCGTAACGTTCGATGTCCTCTTGGCTCCACGTCTTGTCGACGGGGTCTAAGACCCATTGGGCAAAATCGGCTAACGTGTTTGGTCCCCGAAAGATTTTTTCACGCCCTCCGGGAATCTTGCTGCAGTGAGGGCAATGACTGAAGATAGGTTCTTGAATGCACTTCTCGCACGCTCGATGAGCCATGCAGAAATTAGGAATGTGAATGCCGGTTTCTTGCATGCATTCAAAATCGAAAAAGATGAAATTGCCTTTCTTCTTGTGACCGTCCTCTTTCTCTGACGGGGGTTGGTATTTTTGCACGTAACATTCGTGTTCCAAGTCCACGATGTGGTGACAAATGTGACATTTTTTCTTTCGTCGACATACGTGTGCCTTGGCATTGTTGGTAAGTATGCCTTGTCCACACGTAGGGCACAATCTCAAGAGTTGACAAGCACATTTCTTCTGTGAACCTTGTGTTTTCAAATGTTGCTGGTAACAGGCAGGGCTGACAAACGTGCGCAGACAAGTTGAACAAGGCACTGGTTCTTCGCTCAGACAGGGTGGAGAGGCCAAACATCCTGGGCATTTCGATCCACAATGCTTGTGTTGCTCTCGATTGTTATAACCATAATCACATTTCTCACAATAATAACCGTATCCTAGGAATCCGGTGATGCTGGTAATGGTATCGAAATGGTCATCGTGATGATAAACATGAATGTATTTTCCGTCCTTAAAATCTTGGCCTCGAAACAACAGAGGCCCACGCACTTCTTGAGGGTGCACTTTCAAGGTGTATCGTGGAGCTAGGGCATCTTGCAATTTTTGCATCTCAGGAATGCCACAGGGTGTGTCTTTGGACAGGCCAGCTTGTTGCAACAGGAGTTCTGCTTCGTTTCGTTGTTTGGCTCTGTCCGATTGTCGAATAGTTTTCCAGGTTCTTTTCCATTCTACCGTGTCGTTCTTGTTGGCATAGGTTCGTCCCACCACGATGGCACGGGCTAAACACATCTGGTCATGAGGGTTGCGAATTCGGACGAGACTCTTTTTGGTGTTGCGAAGGTCGTCCACCAATAACATCTTTTTGCGTCCAGTCCCTTGAGGAGGAGAGACGTGGGTCATGTCCAGTGTGGCTTTACCATCGGTAATGTCAAACTGGTCATTAGATTGTTGCACGTGTTGAATCTTGTCCATGACTTTGGAAGCAGTCAATTCTGCAAGGGTGCTAAACTCGATCCAAACAGGGGATTTCAAACCGTCGTGTTGTATGGAAAGTCTCAAGCGATCGTCTTCTTTGGGTTGACATTGTCGCTTGAGTGCAGTGAGCAAAGAATCCCACACCCCAGTGATGAACACTTCTGCTTTCTCTAACGGCACTTCAGCCTTGAAATCTTTAAACTTCACTGTGTATTTGTAAGCCGTAGTTCTAAATTTTCTAGAGGAGCGCTTTTCCGTCTCTCGAATGGAATAGTACTTTTCAGGGTTAACTAAGGGTGGTGAACTTGGTTTAGAGGGTTCTGATTCTGGTTCACTCATGTCCTCTTCAAAATCACTGGCATGAATTTGTGCCAAGATTTCAGCCCTGGTACGAGGCGATAGATCACGTTTCTGCCTCTTACGTTCTTCTTCTTTCTTCTCGAACGAATTAGATCGTTTCATCTTGAAAGCAAAAAGTCAAATGACTCAAGTTCAAACACCATGAGCTACTTTATTGTCATAGCAGACCAGCGTATATAAAAGGGTGTGTGTCTTATCCTTTCACTATTCATTTCACTCTCAAGCCGAGCACAACGATGGAAGAGACTAACCAGATGGAACGTTTCGTCAGAGCTTTGCGAGGGGTCATTAGAAAATTCTCTTCAGACCAGCCTACGGACTACTCTCCTTCCTTTCGAGATAAAAGTCAAGATACTTGCTATATCTGTCAGAAGAAAGGGCATTGGTCTTCAGAGTGTCCAGACCGTCAAAAAAGAACAAAAACAGGGACTAAAAAAGACAAAAGTCAAGATACCTGTTATTATTGTAAAGAAAAAGGACATTGGTCTCCAGATTGCCCAAAAAAGAAACAAGAGGAGTCAGAAGAAAAGAAGGATTCTTCAGAAGAAGAGAGGGATTCTTCGGAAGAAGAGAGGGATTCTTCAGAGGAAGAAGAGGAAGAAAAAAGACAATTCTATTTACAAGAGGCAAAGAAACAGGAGAAGAAGAAAAGAAGAAGGGAAGAAAATGAGGAAAAGACGGTGAAGAAATTCAAAAAACAGAGAGACTAAAAAAGGAGAAAGAAGAAGTCAATGAACTTTTTATTAAAGTGTTGTGTTGTGAATTGTGAATTGGATTGTAAAAAATGGATAAAAGAATAAATGAATGATATAAGGTAAGAGTCTTTTAGTTCTGATTTTAAAATAAGAACGTACACTCACGCACTCATACACAGACACGTACTATAAGGGTAAAATGGGTGGGTTTTTTTGAGTTATTGGCAAATTGAAATTGTATTTCTTTTCGAGAAATGTGGGTGGCCCTGAAAAGGGCCTTTTTCTTTATGGTGAAGGGGTGAGTTTAAGCAATCAACTTTAACTGCCTTAAGCCTTTGCCACGGCCAAGGCCTACTTCTGGACTGCGTAATGTTGATGATGATGATAATGATTGGGTTGAAATCACTAAGGGTGGTACGGTAGGCTTAGTCACAGGGTTGACGTGTTTAGCTCGGGAAGGTCGTATTCTCTTCGGTCGTGATAAAGAAGTCTGATACATTTGTTTCAGACTTCTTAACTCCGCTAAAATGTCCAACAGTACCGTGACCGTTTGATTTTCACCCTCTTGTTTCTTTGCTGCTACTTCTTCTTGCTGCTGTTGCTGTTGTTTTTTTCTTACCTCTTCTTCTTGTTGCTGTTGCTGTAGGAGAAAAGCCTGTTCCGCTTCCTTTTGTCGTTGTATAAATTTCTCCAATTCTTCTTTCTGTCTCTGTCTAAAATTCTCCACTTGCGGTAATGAAGAAGGTAACGAAGGTTCCGGAACAAATTCTTGCGAGGAGAGAAAATCCACAAAATCCCAATTCACCTCTTCTGAAAGTAAGTCCGGGTTCCCTTGGGTGGTCTCCCCTGCTGGTGCACCCCATTGGATCGTTTTCTGAGTTTCCGTCATGTTGAATCACTGTCGCATAGATTGACTGCAGACAAGCGCTAGCGAATCTATATAGACTACGTGACATCACAGACTGCTCTCTTCGAATTGGATGCGGGCTGACTGAATTCTGTAACGCGTGTTCGGATTGGTGAATGAACTCAATCCGTTTCAATCCTACCTATGCCTATAAATAAGCGCAGTTCAGTGCATTGATTCACCTGTTCTCGTCGCTTCAAGATGTGGACCACAGTTGAGTCATCCACCCTTGTGTCTTCCATGATGTTTAGGACAGACATGCTCATGTATGTCCGATCCAAGTGGACCGTTGTCCACAGGACAAACACCAGCCTGTGGATACGTAGGATCTACGTTGAAAGACAAGGATGCCTGAAAAGAGTGCTAATTTACGGGCCAACAGTGAGACGCAGCCTAAGGACAAGAAGAAGACCAATGCGGTGCCCTTTATGTTAATGAATACATTAACATAAAGCCAAAGGCCCTTTTCAGGGCCCCCATATTTCTCGAAAAGAGATAGCCTTTCCATTGCCTACCCCTTTTTTATTTTATTTTATTTTATTTTTTTTTAAAAATCCCATGTTCAATTTCCCTTGACGCTATACAGTCCCACCCTGTTTAAATTCCTTTGACGCTATACAGTCCCAATTCCCATGTTCAATTTCTCTTGAGGCTATATCGTCCCACGATTTTTCTCTATGTTAAATTCCCATTGAGGCTATATGTTCCCACGATTTTTCTCCATGTTAAATTTCCATTGAGGCTATATGTTCCCAAGGGTGTTTTTAATGCTAATTCCCATTGAGCCTATAGTATCCCACTTCACTACTTCTCCATGTTCTCAGCACCAAACTACACTGACTGTACCCATCTAGGTTAAGCAACATGGAGGACGAATCAATATGGTGAGGGCATATAATGAGCCAGTCACTGTACTCACATTTCATGCCGTTGAGACAGTAAAAGGAAATATGTGCTAGTGTCAGTCAACTATATCATTAAGTACCTGCTCATAACAGCAAATATTGTCTTTGAAGTGTGCAGCTTGTATAAAAATTAACAGAACATTTCACTGAATATAGGGACCCCGAGTGGCCGAGTGGTCTAAAGCGCTCTCCGTTATGGATCACTGACATCTCACCTTGTCTGCGTGGGTTCGAGTCTAGGATTCAGCCAGTGTGGATATGTGAGAAAGCTTGCCAGTAGCTTCTCGATGGTTGGTGGTTCTTTCCGGGGATTTACCGTGTTCTTCCTCCACCATTAATACTGGCCGCCATGCATAGTCTATCGTGTGCTGAAAAATGGCGTTAAACCCAACAACAACAACAACATCACTGACTATAGGACTTCTGGGGAATATTACCTTGTTAGAATTATTCTGTTGTAACAGCAGTTTTAATTTTGGGAGAATTCCTTGGAAAAAAGACTTTTCTTCCATGTTGACAAGAAAATAGTTGTATGTGTGATATCTTTAGTCTGACGTTTGGTATTTCCAACCCTCAAACATATTATAGTAATCCAAGCCAAACATATCCCTGATTACTAAAATTCCATAGCTAATACTATTTCCCGTTTACAGTGAGACAGATTCAGGTAGTTATTGCCAAACACAGACAAACGTCCCACAAAGATTCCAGACGAGGCAGTACAGACAGAACTCACACAAAGATTCCAGACCAGGTAATACTACCAAAACTCCATCAAAGATTCCAGACCAGGCAGTACAGACAGAACTCACACAAAGATTCCAGACCAGGTAATACTACCAAAACTCCATCAAAAATTCCAGACCAGGTAATACTACCTAAACTCCATCAAAGATTCCAGACCAGGTAATACTACTAAAACTCCCTCAAAGATTCCAGACCAGGCAGTACAGACAGAACGCACACAAAGATTCCAGACCAGGTAATACTACCAAAACTCCCTCAAAGATTCCGGACCAGGTAATACTACCAAAACTCCCTCAAAGATTCCAGACCAGGCAGTACAGACGGAACGCACACAAAGATTCCAGACCAGGTAATACTACTAAAACTCCCTCAAAGATTCCAGACTAGGCAGTACAGACAGAACGCATACAAAGATTCCAGACCACGTAATAATACCAAAACTCCCTCAAAGATTCCAGACCAGGTAATACTACTAAAACTCCCTCAAAGATTCCAGACCAGGCAGTACAGACAGAACGCACACAAAGATTCCAGACCAGGTAATACTACCAAAACTCCCTCAAAGATTCCAGACCAGGCTTGTAAAAAGATATTAGCCTAGAAGCATCCTCTCTTTCGGCAAACTCATGGTCAAGTCAGATGCACATAACCCACCAGACAACTCTTGCTTGATTTATCTTGTTTCGCTCCAACTATGCACTTAAAAGTACATCGCTGGTACATACAGATCACCTGCTTAAATATATAGCAAATCTCGTATCCTCTGCATATAGATCAGGACGCTTTCTTACCAGTATAGGGCAAATTCATTGGTTGACAATACAACATGTTTGCTAATAGGAATAATGTTACAGGAACTTAAACGTAGGGACAAAAGGAAAGATGTGCATTCCCCTATAACTGTTGAACTCATAACCAGGATTGTTGTTAATTTGTTTTGTTTCTGTTGCTTTTGATGTGAATCTAAAGTATATAATGTAGCTTTTACTTTGGCCATTTCGCTTTTATCAAAGTACATTCATTTCGGTTGGTCTTCTTTCGCCCATTACCAACTCACAGCAGTTCCAAAATGAGCTTTAAGTTTTGTAGGAGAATAAAGTGTGTAGGGTATAGAACTCATTCGTTTCGCACTAGGGTAGCAACTGAGGTGTGTCTGCGGTGGCACCTGACAATGCAACTAAAATGGGGTACATGGAAGTCTAGTGCATCTCTTTGTTACATCCCTTTTCCACTTTTGGATACAAACTAATCACGATCTTAAGCCTTACGAGCGATATTCTGGTGGTTGAGTCTTCATAATTATATTGTGCTGGAAGGCTATCAGCAAATAGTTTATTTGGTGCTAACCTTGGACTGGATACCAGTGGAGCAATAATCTAGTGGTAGGGATAGAGAGGTTTGTTTGGTTTCAAATGTGTAAAGACATAAAAAAACAGCTTTATCACTCAGCCCACCACCTGATTATGTATTGACTAATCAGGACTTTAATTAGTGAGGAGCAGAAAATTAAAGGATCTCATCGAGACTTACTGCACTCACCCCTCAAATTAAAGTAGCATGGTCTAACATTCTCACCCCTCAAACTAAAGTAACATGATCTGACATTCTCACCCTTCAAATTAAAATAGCATGGTCTAACCTTCTCTCCCCTCAGACTAAAGTAACATGGTCTGACATTCTCACCACTCAGACTAAAGTAGCATGGTCTAACATTCTCACATCTCAAACTAAAGTAATATGGTCTGACATTCTCACTCCTCAAACTAAAGCAATATGGTCTGACATTCTCACCCATCAAACTAAAGTAACATGGTCTGACATTGTTTAACGTTTATATTAACATAACGCCCAAACTCGTTGATTTAGCCAGGAAACATAAATAGAGCTATAATAGCATTTCTCCTTCAATTCTTTGGTTAAATGACACAACACCTAACTATAACATTTAGTGAAACTGCTCTCTTCTGCTATGATCAAACCCATCTGTCCGATTTGATCAATAAAGTTTTCCCAAATACTCTTCAAGGTGCTTTGGAAACATTGCAGAATGGCACATGTGCAATTTGTCCACCTTCCTAATCGTATGGCGGTGAGTGGTTATAAACCTACTCGTATTGCAAATGGAAAATGCGTATTAAATCCTTGTATTGGTATGACCCAGGGAGAGCAATACAGATCATGGAACTCACCTCGCTCATACCTGTACAAATCTCTACCAATTATGTATTAGGAATATGTATTTTAATGTATGTGCTATTAATATAGAATATATATATAGTACGTACGCTGTATCATTGATACACAGCGAGATGTATACATCTTTTATTAAAAGGAAACTAGGCTTGCTTAATTGCACTAAAAACAGGAACATGAAAAACCCGCCAAATAAAGATAAACAAGAGGTACTAAACGAGAAAAGTTTAAATTATGTAAGGTGTATATAAAATGAAAGTTAAATGTAAATAATGTAACAGATACAAAAAAATGACCAGACTGCATTCCCCCGCAAAAGGCGTAAGAGTGCCAAAAAGTGAATGGATCTAACCGATTCCGGTTTCTCCATCAAGTCGTTCCCATGCCACTCCCGGAGGTGGAATTGCTATCATTGCAAAGAACACCATCATTCACCGTCTTACTACACTACATATAACTGCATAATCTACAGTCTTAACTACACTATAAGTTTAAATTTCGAACACATGTTATTTGAACTCGACCAAACCTCAATGACAATAAAACAAAAGTCAGTCCATTTTTTTCTACCTCTACCGTCCTCCTCCTAGTCGAAAATACAAGTTAGCTGATTTTCACTTTTTGGAGCAGTTTCCTAACAACCTGGAGTACGGAAGTTCGATAGATGGTAACCTGATTATTCTTTGAGATTTAAATTTTCCCTGTCTGTGCTGTAAATCCATACACCTAATTTTTGTTTAATGATTATATTCGCATTTTTAACTTCAAATGGCCTTTTAGCCAACCCACCCAAAAACATGGTCAGATTTTATACGATAATATTCTTAAGTCTTCACTGGTGTCCCTCGAACTTGCATCAGATCACATCTGCGTCATATGCCATCTCAACCAATCAATCCCTAACCCTCCATCTGTGTTTGCTACTAAGAGAAACATCTATATGATAAATAGAGCCCAAATAATGTATGACATCCAAGCAACCCTCACAACTTCGTTACCTCCTACAGCAGTACAACTTGACAATCGCTTTGCGTTTATTGCTTGACAGACATGCCCTTGCAACCAAGTGCAAAGTATCAAATCAAAATTGTTCTCCATGGTATGGTAGTGTTAGGGACAAGCATTGAACTACTAAATGAGAACGCCGTAAGGCTGAGATGATTTAGCTTTAAACCAGACTCACTAGTTATAAGCAGATATACGAAGCTGCTAAGAAGAATGTCACGAACATAGTTCATGGAGCAAAATTAGCCTGATACAGCGCTAAAAGTTCAGTTGCAAAGAGTTCTGACAGACTGAAAACAAGCTAATGTCAAGGAATAAATGTACACCACTTCCAACGACCTTCTCTCTGGTGGACCTTCCGGACCTGTTTGCAAATTTCTTCGGTTCAATCTATTAGAGATAAGCTTGAAAACACAATTTCAATTGACTCATCGTCAACATACAGTTGTGATACAGATATACAAGGTAACCTTTACCACCATTTGAACCTGTCTCTGTGGATTTCGTACAAACAAGTGTGATGAAGAACCCCCAAAGTCATGTAATCTCGATCAGATCCCGACATCATTTGTTACTTGGGTGCTTAGATTCAATATTGCCATAACTAACTGATGTTATCAATACTTCTCTTTCATCCGGGGAATTCTCGTCATTTTTCAAAATTGCCATCGTCAAGCCTCTGTTGAAGAAACCGACACTTGAACTGAACTATTGAAAGAACTAGCGACCTGTTCCTCACATCTCATTCATTTAAAAAAACGTAGAAAAATTCGTTCTATCCCAGCTTGTATCTCATCTTAATTTAAATAATCTTTGTAGTCTACATACCAACATGGTATTGAAACTGCCCTTCTAAGAATAGTTAATGACCTCTCTGTTTTGAATTGTGGAAAGACTACAATCCTCAACCTCCTTTACTTGTGCGGCATTTTGAGACAATAGACTACGATATATTACTTCACTGTCCCCAGGATGTATTTTGTATTCACGAAACAGCCTTATTATGGTTCAGGTCCTACTGAATCAACATGACACAAATCGTGTCTGTAAATTGAACACATTTCAGCCCAGTTGATCTCTGTTTTGGTGTTTTACAAGGCTCTGTTCTCTGCCAAGTTCACTTAATTCTATACACTTGGCCACTCTCAACTTCCATAGATCGACATCCAGTGCCTCACTGATTGTACGCTGATGACACTCAAACATACAAATCTAGCTGCTCAACTGAAGGTGAGCTACCATCTAAGGCGTAGTGAGTTCATGGATGACATGAAACATGCTAAAAATGAATGATGATAAAACTGAAACCATCCTGATCACGATACAAAAATTTTCTTATTCATATCCTTTACCTCAAACAATAAGTATCAGAAATGCTAACATTAAATTTATACATTCAGCACGAAGCCTAGGTGTCACTCTCAACAGTACACACACACTCTCTCTCGATACACCAGCATGTAATAAACATATGCAAGGCTGCATATCTGGAACTGAGATGCATCAGCTGCATTTGCAATTTTCTTTCCGTTGATGCCACTAAAACACTTTTGTATTCATAGTACTTTCAAGACTGGATTGATGCAGTTCACTTATATCTGGTTCGTCTCAGTATCTACCATAGAAACTTCAAAAAATTAAAAAAATATGGCTGTTGTGATCATCCTTAGAATAAGAAGAACTGAGCACACCTTCCCTCTGCTCGGTAACCTTCACTGGCTACCCGTTCGATCCAGAATCGAACCCAAAATATGTTCACTAGGCTGCATTACGTTCGCTGGCTTTAGCCCATTATATCTATCTGACCTCATCCATGCGTACACATCATGAAGAAACTTACGTTCTTCTTCCGACACTCGCATTCTCATTGTTCTCACTGTTTAAACAAAGTTATACGGTCACTGATCTATTGCGTGTCATGGGCCCCGCTACGTGGTACAAATCGCCCATTGATCATATAAACATGGACACTGTGTCCTCATTCAAGAGTGCTCTTAAATCTAACCTATTTCGACTACAAGAATAGACTTAGACTTAATAATGTTTACTTCCTTGATTATTGTTAGTATGTTTCTGCTTTCTAATTTCATGGTGTTTGTTTTTGTAATCTTGTCGTTGTTTATGTTTTTCTTAATGTGTTATCTAATATTGTCAAGCGCTTGGAGCTTCTAAAAATTAGGAGCGGTACCAAGTTATTATTATTATTATTATTATTATTATGCTGGTTCTACCTGAGTACACATTAAAATAAAACGTTTGTCTCACAGTATGAAAGTCGATATACCCAGCAAGAAATTGGTATACTGTCAGTAGTCATTGGTAGGGCATGCACTCTGGTTAAGGTTCATAGTTCTGGAGGTATGCAAGAGTCAGGTATCCTTGTCTGTTATGCGATCAAAATGAGTCAGGTATCAATGTGTGTTATGTGATCAACACGAGTCAGGTATCAATGTGTGTTATGTGATCAACATGAGTCACGTATCAATGTGTGTTATGTGATCAACATGAGTCAGGTATCAATGTGTGTTATGTGATCAACACGAGTCCGGTCTCCTTGTCTGTTATGCGATCAACATGAGTCAGGTATCAATGTGTGTTATGTAATCAACACGAGTCCGGTCTCCTTGTCTGTTATGCGATCAACACGAGTCAGGTATCTATGTCTGTTATGTGATCAACATGAGTCAGGTATCAATGTGTGTTATGTGGTCAGCACGAGTCAGGTATCCATGTCTGTTATGCGAAAAGCACAATACACTTCATCTCTATCATTTCTAGCTAGTCCTAAATTAGACTTGCGCCTTTTAGACATCCTTTAAGGCTGCCATGGTGCTGTTATAAATGTATTGTTATTGATGATAGATGGTGATATTGACACGTGTTTTTCTCTGAACAGTTTCGTATGATGCATAGTTGGTTTTAGATTAAGATATTACTAATCCTACATACAATATGTCTGCTTTCCATCTTGCAAACCTTGTCAGTGATATTCTTCCTGAACCAATGCTCATAATAAATAGAGGATCTCAAATGGGTAATGATTTAATATTGAATTTATGAAACGAGTTGAATAATGTCCAGCTTTTGCCCATTTGAGATTCTTTTTATCATATAGTTTTTATTTCAGTGGAAATTATTTAGATAGAAAGAAGAACGAATAATTTCGTTCATACTGAAAGACGTTGCACCTTTCATTTGTTGTTCGTAAAAAATAGTCCCAAACAAAGTTGAGGTAGTGTTAACGTTTAAAAGTAGAATATACTTTTCTTACAAACTATAAGTCAAAAAATGAAATTCATTTATAATAAACAGAAGATTTTACACGGACAAAATTATTTTTCAAAACACAATGTCCAATGTGCGTGATGTCGCATTGTTTGATGCAGTACCCTGTTGTCACTTTTACAACAAAACATTACATTGTTGCAATGTTCATGTGAAAGAACGTTTACTGGATGCAGAAATTCCCATATTTACTGTAATGTATTTGTAACCGGATATTTGCAGTACTTAACATGGAACAGCAGACTATAGAATATGTAAACAATTTTCATTTCGAGTCGGAATTGCATCACATATTTACCGAGTAAATAAGCAGTGGTTGGATAAACTTCTATCAGTTCGGAGTCCGGTTGATGTCCACAATCTTCTGTGAACAGAGGTGAGTTAATTTACTTCTGTAAATTAACATTTAAACCACACTTGTATATAAGATGGATTCCATGCTTCAGGTTTACCCACCTCCCCCTCGAACCCCACTCTACACACCCGCTACGAACTGAGCAATACCCTTAGTTATATTTCTTGTTGTTGTTTTTGTCTTGGAGTTTTACGCCATTTTCTTATGCTGATATTGTTATACATGACATAACGAACCTCTGTGGGGGTAAATTGTCCATATTCAGACAGCCGAGATAATTTATCCTCAATTTACTTTCGCTCAACGAGTTGAAAATGGCCGCCAAAATGTTCATTGAAAACAAACCATTCCAGAAGGCGGGGTTAAACAAGTTTTTCCCATGGTCGTAGCCAATCAGTAAAGAGAATACTGCACACTAATATAATGGGCTTATTTGGACCAATCAGAGTCACATAAAATGATATGTTCACATGTTATAATATCACAAATATGAAATTGCACACGCTGTAGGCAAAGTGTACCGACTATGCGATAACATGGGCTTTTCAATAAAATGTTTCTTATGATGTCTAGTTGGTCCTAAATGCTCTGAGTCCCCTCCCCACTTTTGTAAACCTTCTTATCAGTACACTTCCTGACTGTATGGTCATATCGACATGTGGTTTCATTTAAAGGTTTCATGTGTCCATTTGGTTCTCAGACGGACATCCAGTACTGACGCAGTCATGGTCATCTTTAAAGGTTTGTTACCACTTTTCCACCAGAGTGGATAGATCGTATCTACATGGGGTTTCTGCTAAAACATGCGTGATGTCCATACGGTACTAAATGAATATGGTGTAAATTAGACATCCAATATGGCCACCAAATCTCTCTGTACATACATACATACATACATACATACATACATACATACATACATGTGTAGGTACATACGTACAGATCCCTCCGGTGGCCTAGTTGTTAGAGCGCTCTTCTTGGATGCGAGAGGTCGTGGGTTCGATCCCCGGCCGAGTCATACCAAAGACTTATAAAAATGGTACTAACAACTGCATCGCGCTTGGCGCTCAGCATTAAGAGGTTAGTGTTAGGACTGGTCGGCCTGGTGTCAGGATAATGTGACTGGGTGGGACATCATGCTACATGTCAGACACACACACACACACACACACTCTCTCTCTCTCTCTCTCTGTAAATTAGACCTCCAACATGGCCACTAACTCGTTATATCCTCTAAATATATAAGTATAGCTGAATGGGGTTTTCTATAAAAGAAAAGCTTTATATGGCTAAATCTTCTAGTGTTGGTATGAGATTTTATTTTAATAGCATTATAACAATATGTACTTAGTTCTAATGAAAAGAGTGTTCGTCTGACTTCCAACCTAGCACCATAGCCGTCTGGAAAATCTTATTACCACCATTTGAATGGTGGCATTCACATTTGGGGTTTTCATTAAAACACCTTTCGCAGTATTTAATTGCAATATTTAAATGCAGTATTAGAATGGTTCTGAACAAAATAAGACCACCAACATATCCGTATTTTAATGGAAGATTTGAAAACAGATCTAATTGACCTTTGGGGGTTTAGTTAGAGGTAATTGGTTCCAATTTGTACTTCACTGAGCTTAGGAACACAGACACATGTAAGTATGTAAATGAATTTTGACCACATACATTGTATTTGGTCAATGTAACTTCAATTATCAAGTTGATTGTTAGCACTCTGACGTTGATTTTAATGTCAATGGTCTTCACTTTGATTATCAACCGTATTGGTTTGTAAGCAGGGCAACACAAACAAGTACTATACAATTTTTGTCATTTTACCCTGTTTGTGGATGTATCTGAGGAATGTTTTCAATGATACCACCAAATTAACTTTGTGTTTTCCCCAAAAATATTACTTAAAGACTTAAGCAAATTTATTATGTCGTTATATATTGATGATATCCAAGACTAGTTGAGTGATCATATGCAAGATATCAATTTCAAGGTCAAAAGCCAAGATAAAAGATTGTGTTCTTCACTTAAGGTATCTTGTCACTAAAATGCAAGAAAGCTGTGTTGTTACCAAATTTTATATTTTTGAGTTTCCAAATAATATCATTGTTTGTCTTAATACCAAAGAGTTACAAAGGCAAACAGTCTTATCTGTGATTTCTGAAAATCTCCTTAGCCAGAAGAGAGTCGGCCTCTATGAGCGACACTTGATTTTGCTTTGCTGTTAAACTTTGCACATCAAAAGATGAACATATGACAGGTCATTGCACTCTCTGGTTTTGTGGTAGAGTGACTGCCCTTTTAGCTTACGACGGGATGCGGTGTATGACAATTTTGCACTGTTTAGCTCTGAACTTTGTATATATAATGTTAATCATCAAAAGCTTTGAATGTTGACAAATCATTTTAGTCGCAACTAATTTTTCGAAGAGTTATGTGCTTTTTTAAAAAACATTAATATTCATCTCCATTATGGGGTGTAGTGGATGTGGCAGGGCTGTGGTTATTTACATAAAAATGTGGTCACCATTCGTCTAGTTTTAGTATTGGCAGTCATGTTGGATGATGGTTTAGTAGCAACTGAATACACGCTGAAGGTCTTGATGCAGGAATGATTCCTGTGAAATTATGTGCTAGCTGATCAAGCAGTTTGTACAAAAAGGCGGTTGTTACATTCGGGTTCAAAGGACACACAAACACCAAGTAAGGGTCCTGCAACTTTATGTAAAATAAAGCTAAAATCTTAAAAATAAACTAGAAAACCAGTTTTCATTACAGTACCAAGCCCAGCTAAAAACTGCCTGCTCTATCACTCTGCTCTTGTTTTAGAAGGGTTAGAGACAAGGGATCCTAATTAAATTAACATTTGTGCCTTATCCTGGCTCAGATAGCCATGGGAAGATAAACAACAGCACTGAACCTGTTGACAGTCTCTGGTATCAAATATCCAGAATGCTGGGAATAATGTTCTGCTGTCACTACTAACAATGAGAATCTGCTAGAATCTGATACAGGCACTTATGACAGCGGTAAATAACCACTGCCATAGGATCATGCACAATAGACGAAGGATCAACCCATAGGCTCGCTTGTCATTGCAGTGAGGTGAGCTCATTACAACATTTATCAAAATACTACAATTTAGCAATATTACTTTGAGCTGCGCATAATGCATCTACTCTGTGTAATAGTCCTCTACGTCGATAATGTAGGTGTAGGTGTAGAGAGCAGTTTCTGGACTGAACAATGTTACTTTGGAAATACTTACCCAATCATACCTTAGGAGTATGACCACTTCCTTGCACAGCCAGCCTTCCCAAGTTAACTTTTACTATAAACAAGCCTAAAGTAGTATGCCCACATAAATGGAAGTCAGACTTTAGCGAGTCCCCCCTTAGATATATATGGATTGATGCCAAGTCAGTTGTTAGAATGTAACTAGGGGTGAGGAAGGCTGGTAGTATATATCCGTATTATGATCGCATAAGTATTATCAAAGAAACATGTACTTCGATACTTGGTTTCGTCGTCATATACGTTGCCCGATCATAAAACCTTTGGGGAATAGGTAACATGTGTAAGGAGTTACATCTAATTACCTCGAAGAAGGCCCATTTTGGTATGCCAAGGTGTGTGTGCAGCTGCTTCCAGCTCAATATAAATATACAAACTGGTAGTGACTCCATATGCATCCTCATCCCCCGCTCCAATTTAAGTGGAAGTCGATAGGACGCATCACTGAAAAACAACAGAACAACATGCAAATGAAGCTGTTTCGCTGCGAATATAAGTCCCACCATGCCATACTCAGCCTTTTGAGATGAAAGATCTGAGGCAAATGCTGAGGAAGGTCGCATATGCAATCCATGGTATGGCTTGTATAATATCTAACGAATAAGTACACTAAAATGCTACGCACGTGGTGACAGCCCTAACCCCATGAGCTGGAATGCCAAATACATTCATTCCATGTTGGAATAGGTCTCTATATGCAGATCGAATAACCTATTATATGTAGGACGTCACAGCCTGATATGAGATATCAATATTTCTCTTATTCTGAGGTATAAGTAAGTAAGATTTCTTACTTCTCAGCAGTTGAGATCATTTCAGGCGCAACTTCAAAGCCTCACTTGTTCCTGTTGATAACCACAAATGACTAATTGCCCATGAATTGCAGCCTGCTCTTAGCAATAAAATCAGGAGCTGTCATACATGAATTGAACCATCACTATGGAACGATAAAATTTGGATCGACCAACAAGGCACTGATTCTGACTGTTGTACCTTGAACAACTAGGAACCAGATTTTATCAGAGATAAGCCAGCGATGCTTTATACAGTGGTTCAAACCGGGCGACATTCAACAATTTCAGAACTCATGGCAGATTTCATGTGTGGCGCAAGCCCAAGGGCTTCAGTTGTAAGAGGTCAGAGGTCACCAGAAGTCACAGGAAGAAAGTTAGAAAACTAGGGTAATGATACTTTAAGCGACATGAAAATGTACTCATGTTCATACTACTGGGAGAAAACTCGCACATTATACCCTTGTATGCTTTCAGAGTGGTAGGCCCTTTCACCTGCACGTCTCTGTTCACCAACTGTGTGTTAATTATGGATTGTTTGGTAGGATCCAGACGTGTAGGTTAAATAGATAAGTATTTGTATGAAACACCTGTTCTCTGGGACAAGTTTTAGTAAGTGAAAAAAAGATTCCAAGCCTCCAATTTTCCTTGACATTTCAGCTGTAAGGTGTAGCAAGTCGTATCCATTATTATTACCATCTGGGTGGAAACAATTGGGATGAAGCAACACTCCGATTCCATCGCCTGTTTCTAGAATTTTTTGGGATCAGAGGTGCTGGAGGATATGATTATGGCTTCATACCGTTCCATTCTATGGAGAGAGCATCGACTGACCATGCCGTTGGGTCTGGGACTGATGAGACAAAGGTTGAATGTTTTGTATGGTTCCAGCAGGTATAGATTCAACTGAATACTGTGTCTCGAATCCATCATTCAGTTTGGATTTGCTGATTCCAACGGGATGGGACCAGCACTATGTTTAGCCTACCCGAGGTGTGACGGGCTCACATGTAGATTTGCTGTCGATGACCGAGGCATAAGTCCGGGTATTTGGTCATCTCTTACTTTCTAACATTATTCACCACAGTAGAGTTCTTTTTTTAGTATGCGACCTTGACCTTTGATCTTTTGACCCTAAACTCAAGAATATGTCTCGTCCAATGTGCAAGCCATCAAAAAAAGTTTGGTAATTGTTGTTGTTGTTGGGTTTAACGCCATATTTCAGCACACGATAGGCTATGCATGGCGGCCAGTATTAATAGTGGAGGAAGAACCCGGGAAAACCCTGGGAAGAACCACCGACCCACGAGAAGCTACTGGCAAGCTTTCTCACATACCCACATTGGCTGAATCTTTGACTCGAACCCACGCAGACAGAGGTGAGATGGCAGTGATCCGTAACGGAGAGCGCTTTAGACCACTCGGGGCCCCTTGGTAATTGTTAACAGACAGGTTCAGTACACCATACCGTAACACGCTCGGTCTTATAGTGAGCATATACAAATTGTAATTTATTATTTTTGTTCAGGATATTACATTGATGCTTCACCATTAGGGTCACTAGCAGACGATCTTCTGTCCATTTTACCTGGACCATAGGCAACATGGCAGTTTCTCATTTATGCGACCACCAAAATGTGCCATTTTAAACAATGCACACTGACGCAAAAACAACTTATAAATTACAAATATTGATACTACCAGAAAGTCTGATATGCGTTCTGTTCATGTTTGTATATTTTGAACGTTCCTTGAGATTCAGTGAACTTATCTCAACTTTCAAACACCATATAAAGTCAACAGGAAATCTGACAGCATATCACAAATATGGCTGCTGATGACTTCATTCGGAATTTTTCTATACCCTGTAGCGTTTCTACGTGTAGATACTGCAGTCTTCATTTCCTGAACATCTTTTCTTTTCTCTGCTGCTGGCTGTACTGTAACAAAGCTTCGATCCTTTCTCGACTCTGATGGCATGGACAAGCATTCATATGTGAATAGGAAGCCAAATATTAAAAGATGGTCGGCGTGATAACGATCCTCTTCCTGGGACCGGTTCACAGACCAGGCTATTCATCAAAGAAGAACCAGTGGAGACAACAACTAGCGCTTCCTAATCCACCAAAAGTGAGAGGCAAATGTTGACACCCACAAGCTGTCTACCAATTTGGAATTCTTTAATTTTTTTATTTCACTTTAAAGCTGAGCACAAAATCTCAATAAATCGTACACTTTACTAGATGAATAATTCACTTTATTGTTTACTTTACGGACGTTTAGAATAACTGAAGTTTTAGTGATTTTTTTCTTTGCGTAAAATGGAATAAAATAACAAAGTTTATGTCCTCACGCAAAATGGTTCACCAGATTCAGTATTTTTCATTTAATTTCTCCTCTTTATGAGTAAAGTATAATGGTACTGTAGGATGAATCTACAGGGTAAAGACAACAATGGGAGTCTATGGGAATCAACATTACGACCGCCATCTTAAAAATATTACACTTGGGGATCTGGTTGAGTTCTATGTTAAAATGACTAATAAATTTAGCAATAGACGATGTTGTTGTTGTTGTTGGGTTTTAACGCCGTTTTTCACGATAGGCTATGCATGGCGGCCAGTATTCATGGTGGAGGAAGAACCCTGGAAAACCCCGGGAAGAACCACCGACCCACGAGAAGCTACTGGCAAGCTTTCTCGAATACACACATTGGCCGAATCCTAGACTCGAACCCACGCAGACTGAGGTGAGATGTGATATGGATTTTTAACGTAGCTTTAACAATGTTTCAGTCATATCGCTACGATGTCTGCAGTGTGACAGTTTATAGTGATGCCTAGCACTTGGGCATCATGCCGCAGACATGTAGCACGATGTCCAACCCAGTCACATTATCCTGACACCAGGCCGACCAGTCCTAACACTAACCTCTTATTGCTGAGTGCCAAGCGAGGCAGCTGTTAGTACCATTTTTGTAAGTCTTTGGTATGACTCGGCCGGGAATCGAACCCACGACCTCCCGCATCCGAAGTGGACGCTCTAACCACTAGGCCACCGGAGCGGTCTGATGTGAGATGGCAGTGATCCGTAAAGCAATAGATGGCACGGTGGGGGGTAGACAATGAGATCCAATAATAGTCCATATAATTAACACCACGAACTGATTCACAGGATTAACATGTGAATGGTAATGCTCAAGATGCCTATATCATTATTCGTAGGATGAAAAATGGTAGCATGGAAGACTAACGTTATGACCCCACTGTGCCATTTGTATACTTACGAAGATCAACAAATATGGAATCAATGGGAAATTAACAATATAGTCCCACAGTGTTTTCATACTCGGGGACATCAAGAAAATATGGGGTTGAGGGAAAAGGATAATTTGAAAAACAAGCCATTTTTACCAACCAAACCGTACATCTGACCAACATTCCATCCTACTAACCATCACGCCCTTTCAGTGACCAACACCTACTTATTAACCATCACGCTATTTGAGTGACCAAAACTTACACCTACTAACCAACACGCCCGGAGTGACCAACACCAACTAACCAACAAAATGAGTAGGAATGCTACCATCCATGCGCAAAAACACTATCACCCCTGAAAAGGGTAAGACTCTCGACCAATCATAATGCATGTCATTAAATTATATTAGGGTGTTGTTCAATCTTCCACTTAGAGAAGAACGGACACGTGATGTCACTTTAGATACAAATACCCATGAGCGTTCACATAATTGACAAGTGCCAATATATTATAACATAGAATAATTGAAGACATTGTGTTGGGGTGTCTACAGTGGGTGCTTCTTTCAACGACTTATGTGCGACTGCACTGTTGTAGCAAGTTGTATAGTCCAGAAGTTGTATTGGCTATCTTCTTCACAATCCTCCACTGAATCTACTGACAGTAACAATTGTAGTCAAAGCTGTAGCATGCATTTTAACATGGACCCCCCCCCCCCGATATCCTATACTACTTATCTTCATCTTTCTGTCCATTTACACATGAACAGCTATAAACTGCAAGCCTAACATGCTGATTTAGCAGAGGAGTTTCCAAAGGCTTCAATTCAAGTGTACTAATTACTGTATTCCATTCAAACATCAACAAATTTTGGTACAAACTGGTGTCCTTGTCTGTGGGTGAAAATAATATTAATTGCTTGTTGAAGTTTTTAACCTTTTATTTTAAAATCGTGTGAATGTCTTTCATCAATGACAGATTTATGAAGAAATTAAATATGCATGGTAGAAAGCTTACAAATTTTCATACAAAATATTTTACATAGGTTTAGAATGCTTGTATACCATATACAGGCACTTGCACTCAGTCACATCAATAGACAAACATACAACAGCTAGCATTTAGATCTTTCTTAAACGAAGACAAAGCAACTCTGAATAGCTTTGGCCTATGTACCATATGACAGTATGTTAAAAATGTCAACAATAATTTCCAATGTTATTTATTATTCCTCTAAATGTTTAGCGGATTACTCTGGTTCATCTGTTGGAATAATTTAAATTTTGCAATGTACAAATAAAAAGTCTTATGCAGTTTATCTGACACATGCTTTTGAGAAAACAAATTATAGATGGATCTATTTTTGTATTATTACACAAACATGTTCGACTTTGAATAACATTCAATAACCTGCTCCCATTCTATCAATGATATGCTAAAGATACACATCTGATAAATACAAGTTAAATGTGGTCAATATAGATTATTTCCAACACTTGTATTTATATAGTTCCAAAAGTTTTCTAAAATAAAGTAAAATTGTTGATCTAGCCACTTACATTGAACATCAGATCAAAAAGTTTAACAGCAGTAAAAACTAAGGCACAATAATTCATTTTGCATAATGTAGCCACCTATCTTAAAGATTCCAAATCAGCATTTCTTAAATGAATTTTTCATTCACTCACAATTATTTTAACAAATGTTAATTTTTGTGATCTAGAGATGAAGCATTTCCACTGAAGTCCATTTCTAAATGCTTTGTCACACTTTGGACAAGTATTCAGTTTTTAAGGACCATGTATAATTAATTGTACAGTAAGCAAACCAATTTAAAAAAAACATTAAATACTGTGCCAGGTCTGCTTCTACTTTTCATGATAAAATAGCTAATTAACAACATACTAAACAATGGCAGGGCAAACAGGACTCTGAACAAAACAGACCATTTCAATTTCTTTGGTCACAGTGACAAAAATTCAACTTGGACTAGACACTCTAAAATTCTTGTTGTAGGGTTTAACGCCATTTTTTCAGCACACGATAGGCTATAAATGGCGGCCATTATTAATGGTGGAGAAAGAACCCGTGAAAGCCCCAGAAAGAACCATCGACCCACAAGAAGCTGCTGGCAAGCTTTCTCACACACCCACATTGGCTGAATCCGAGACTCAAACCCACTCAGAGGTGAGATGGCAGTGATCCGTAACGGAAAGCACTTTAGACCACTCGGGGCCCCCTAAAATTCTTGACACATGTGGCGATCAAATAGCTACTGATGAAAATGGGGTATCATCCTTTAAATACAGGAATAAATTAAATCAGTAGATTCAGCAGCACGGTTAGTGACTGCACCTGTTCACCTCTACTCAGCACACCATTACTTTTATTAGATGGGGTCTTTACAAAATTAACAGGGTGGGGTTGTTCATTTAAATGGCACTTTGAACACACTGGAAATATTGTGCAGAGATATTGGACAAAAAGATGCCAAATTCCAAGGACATGCTGAGGTTGCCAGCATGGTCTGGCATGGGCAGGTATAGAACCAGCAACTTATGTTATCTGCCAGTTTTGATAGATACTTGTAAAAATGAGAACCCGATTAAAACTTGCAATATCCATATGCCAGATTTTGTACTTGCTATTAAGATACAATTAATATTACATTGTTTTCTCAACACCCTTCTTCAGCACATGATAGACATAGCGCCCAGTATATCTGGTGGAGGGAAAAACCCGGAAACCCCAGGAAGAACCACTGATCCATGGGAAGCTACTGGTAAGCTTTCTCACATACCTGTGTTGTCCAAGCCAGAGATTTGAACTTGCTCAGAGAGATGAGATGACAGTGATCTGTACGTGGAAGCACCTTAGACCACTTGGCCACACAGGGCCCCATGAGAAGTATACCATATAATTGAAAAGAAAGAAATATGTAAAAGAGCACCATGAATGGAACATTTGATGCCCATGTGTAATAGTCCTCTATGCTGGCACTGGTAGAGTATGTTGGCTACGGAAATTACTGCACAATCAATCAATATGTTTGGGACCTTTGGTCAAGCTGGTATGCTGGCCTGAATTAAACATGCAGCGCAGAAACCATTATTTTTAAGAAAAAAGATTACCATGATCATGATCTCCGGCCTGTAAACTTCAAAATTTAAATATTTCCTAATTACTCCAAGTGCATCCACAAAGTTTGGTCAAGAAACTTTAGTCCAAAACAAAATTATGCAAATTCAATTTAAACTGAGCCAGAATAACCAGACATTTTGATCGAAAAATTAGCAGGACTATTGTACACACTAAGCGCAAGACCTCCATGAACTTCAGGTTAAGGTCTACAATGAAAGTTATTGTACAAAAAAGAACTTTTGGTGTTAGATTTCAGACAATGACTTTGGCCTTTAGACCATAATATCAATAAGATCCTTTCTTAACCATGATTGGCATTCACAAACTTTGATGAGAGTACAATGTAGATTTTGTGCAGAAACCATATTTATTCTCTGTCATGGTAACCTGGACCTCTCACATCCAAATCATAAGGCTCTTTCCTTCCCAAAGTGCAAGCCATTTGCAACATTTGCTCCACGAATGTGATGTACAATAATTATTATGTGGAAACCATTTTTCTTCTTTGAAGCAAAGTAACCTTTAATTCTAACCATTTATCCTAAAATCAGTAGATTTCTTCTACATTGCTAGAGCAAGCCATCTTTAAAGTCTTGTAAACGTTGATGGTACAGAAATCAAGTTATTGTGCAAAAATGAAATTCATAGCATACAGATGGACATGGCAACATATGGTGGGCATCAAAAATAATAGGTGTTAACTTGTACATGTAAAGAATTATGAAAATATATGCATTTTCCAATGCAACATTGAAAATAAATGAATAACATCAAAAATTAAAAGAACAGGAATTTAAGTGATGGTTGAAATACAAATCTAATCTGAAATGTCAATCTTTTCATGAGGATCTATATAGGCTGAAATTCATCCATCAACTACTGACCATCAGGAAAATCACTACAATTACCTATTTTTAGAGTCAAATGACTTCAACTCACATCAGATAGATCCGTTAACATTCCGACTAGGATCCAATCTGTCACTATGATGCACCAGCTGACTAGGGTCAGGGCTGCTATTTTAAATTTTTAATGGACAATACAGGCCCTGATCTACTAGCGCATCACCACTGTTGTATGAAGGCTTTCTTCCAAATAGGTCAACTGGCCCACAACCTTTAAAAAAAATGGGTTATCTACTGGTTGGCATAGTAAAGACAAGTTGTTGTTGGTGGTGGTGTTGGGTTTAACGCCATTTTCCAGCACATAATAGGCTATACATGGCGGCCAGTATTAATGGTGGAGGAAGAACCTGGGAAATCCCCGTAAAGAACCACCGACCCTCGAGAAGCTACTGGCAAGCTTTTTCACATAACTACATTGGCCGATTCCGAGACTCGAACCCACGCAGACAGAGGTGAGATGGCAGTGATCTGTAACGGAGAGCGCTTTAGACCACTAGGCCACTCAGGGCCCCAGTAAAGACAAGTAAGAGTATTAATAATGCTAAATAAGAAAGAAATACTGATGTCACACAAATACCTAAACCTGCAATTTTGAAAGAGTTCCAAGGAATGTCACAATGTTATTAATTTCCAGTTAACGCCATCCCATGAATAAGAAACACTGCCTGAGATCATTTTGACAGAAGTATTTGTTACATTTCAAACTGAGGCCAAGAGGCTGTAGTCAATCAACAATATTGAGATGCATCATGTGACCATGATCACAAATCCATAATACAACAAAGTATAGCCAACTATCACAGTATAGGACACAAGTTTAGATTTCTGCAAAATGCAATTAGCGATTAATTCTTGCATCAACTGTGTGTATTTCACAAACAAATAGTCATAGTCTAACAATTCTGCAAAGGGTGTCACAATGATTACAAACATGTAGTGACTAGGCCCATGATCACAAACATGCAGCGATTAGGCACATTAAAACAAACATGCAGCAATTAGGCCATGATCACAAACATCCAGCAATTAGGCCAAAATGCACTCTTAGCGCATAAAAACCTGTCATTATCAACCCAGCCTTAACCATTAGCAATCAAAAATGAAAAGGGAACATTAGAAGTTATCAGAAAGAACATGTGCACCTTACTTACTTCAAGTATTAACCAGTTTTTAATGACTGCACAGACTTACGAGAGTAGTTGTTGTTGTTGTTGTTGTTGTGGGGTTTAATGCCATTTTTCAGCACAAGATAGGCATTACATGGTGGCCAGTATTAATGGTGGAGGAAGAACCCGGGAAAACCCCGGAAAGAACCACCGACCCACGAGAAGCTACTGGCAAGCTTTCTCATATACCCACATTGGCTGAATCCGAGACTCGAACCCACGCAGACAGGTGAGACGGCAGTGATTCATAACGGAGAGCGCTTTAGACCACTCGGCCACTACTTACGAGAGTATATTTTTTGTCTATCTGTCCATCTAAAAATTAATCCAAAGACCCAACAATGTTTCTCAACCATGTGAGATATCTCAAAGTATGTCCAAATTTAAAGATCCCCAACAGTGCTTCATATTATCTTGTCATATTATATATATATATATATATATATATATATATATATATATATATATATAATGTGACTGATATTTTTTAAAACAATCTGCAGAAATTTCAAAATACGATACTGAAAACTTTAATGTACATTACAGTGTAATCCCCAGCTTCATTTCACATGTACTGAAATTAATTCAATGTACCATCTAGTAACGTAAGCATTCATCTAGTGACTGGACTTCTTTCTTATTTCAACAGTACGAACTCATCTGGTGACTGGACTTACAGTAAGTGTTCATCGTGTCTGGACTTCTTAGTCACTTCAACAGAATGCAGTCTTTCCAGCATTTACTACTGATTTAGAAATAATTGTTACCTACCTAAACATGTGTATTGATGAATATATATATCAAGGAAAATGTACAATTAATTACATTTGACAGTTTTGCATAAAAAATCCATGTCTCTGATGTCAACATTATTAACATTACTTTGTCAATGAATTTTGATTAGTTTTATTTCAATATCTTTGACTGATTTGCACTAAATGAGCTGATGAACCAAACAATTAGAACTACTGAAATAATGATTATAACCAGCATGCTGGATTTCTGTCTGCTAGATTATACTGGAAATAAATCAGAAAACTTCCTTAGCAACTCAACAAAACATTATGTCTAATGTAGGTACTGTTTTTCCGGTCAGATGGTGCATTTCCGAGAAAACGCTAGAAAGGCTGAATCATGTGCTCTAGACAAAGACAAGATGCAAAATTATGTTAAAATTTAAAATCGACATAATGAGAAGTTGCATGGATTTTTTTTTTACCACCTGCATAATATAACATTTTTTCAAAGTGACTAGGATTACATTTACATTTTAATATAGTGTGTAGTTTCTAAAGGTATCCTTCCATAAATATCAGATAAGAATGAAGAGCACAAATTTTGCAATGAAATCTTGTTAAATTTTTTTTATGCATTTTAAACACACTGAGAACAAAATGTTTTCACATAACGATTACATGGCCCACAAATCATGTCAAACAGTAGTAGGGTTGCTTAGCTATGGACACATTTACAAATATGCTTCTATACACAATTTGATACACAAACTTTCACATATACACTCTAAATTTATAAATAAGTAAAATTTGTTTCTTTACATGTGATTTGATTGAAATGAAAAACTCTGGATTTGTTCCTCAATGACAAATAATAATAATAATAATAATAATAATAATAATGATGATGATGCAAGGTATTATTGTAACATGCCATATACATTAATCAGAGATAAAACAGTTAATCAAAATTCTAATAAGTTTTTTTAAAATACAGATTCTAAGTTTCAAACTTCAATAGCAACAATTAACATGATCGGGTTATTGTTTCTTTAAAAAAAAGTTACAAATCTTGTAATTTCTGGCAGTTATGACTAATGAACCAGGACTGCAGTTTCACTAAAGCAGACTCTTATCACTGCACCATCCTGGGAACTTGAAATCAAGGTACAAGTGTTCTGATTAATGTTGATCCATTGGTGTACCTCCATTGTACCTAATCTCCATGGTGTACCTCCATTGTACCTAATGCCCATTGGTGTACCTCCATTGTACCTAATGTCCATTGGTGTACCTGCCTTGTACCTCACCGACAAAAGTGTCAACACAAAACTTAAACACAGATGCTGCCTCTATCAGTGGAAAAGTGATACATGTGTTTAACCCAATCTAATTAAAAATGAAACTAACTTTTAAGTAGGTCCAACAGGCACTGATAAAAGGTTATGTTTTGGTGATCCTTTAGAATTACTGTTACTACTATTTTTAGTAAACCGTCAGATAAAGTACTGAATTTCATGTTAGAGACAGTTATTGTTTTGGTATGTTTTGAATAACATTTTTCACATTCATAAATGTAAAACATGTGCATGGAAAATTGAAAAACAGGTCTAAAGAACGTGAATTTGTCAGTATCCGTCAGTTATGTCTGAGATTTTAATCACTGTCAGAATGTTTATGCAAGCAGGGCAAAAAAAACATGCCCTGCGCTATAACAGTTGGTCCAAGCTCAGGAGATAATGAACTTTGCAGGTTTTCGTGTACAGACAATGACCCAAGACAAAAGGATTAAGGATAAGTTCATGAGATAATGAACTTTGCAGGTTCAAGTGTACAGACAATGACCTAAGAAAAAAAGATTAAGGACAAGTTAAAGCTAAAAACTGTTATGACAACAGTAACAAACTGCTACCTTTGTGGTGTGGCCGAAGCTATGACTTTTACCAAGCTAAACAGTAAAAAGAAATAGGAAATTTAGTTGTAACCTTGAATTAAAAATTTTCATTATCAATATAAAAGGTAGGATAGTACATTTTTGTGATGGATGTGTTATTTTGTGCTTTCAACCGTGCTGCATATAAAGCCAAATTTGTTAAGTGATAAAAACTGACAGATGGCATTGAATATCCATTTCAAACCAATGAATCTGACAATGAAAACATTCAAGGTTTGTGGTAATTGGCCGAGTTGCAATGTCTTTGACAGACAGTAGTGTAATGTAAGAAAGAAAGAAAGGTATAATTTATTCTCAAGCTGAATTAATGATAAAAGAGAATTTATGTAAATACATAATTTGTCATTGGACTAATAATTTAATAATCTGAAAAGAAAAGCAAGAAAACATGGGTATCTATTATGATAAATGCTGGTAGATAAAGAGTGCATAATAAATTTAATGAGAACAAGATCTGGAATGGAAAAATCTATGGTGCAGCTCATTTCTGGTCAACCATATATTCTAATATGTTGATGTTTTCCCAGAGTTACTTGGATCACATGATCAAATGTTTATTGCAACAAGGAGTGTCCAAGGAAAATATGAAATAGTTATGGTGGCAAAACTGTTGAAGCTCATAACATATCTCATCTTTTTTGTACCTACATTATGCACTACAATTTTCCTTTTTTTCTCTTTGTTGCATTAAAATATTGCATGTTGCCTGATGTCTGGAGGGTGAGGGACAAAGTGTATTACCCATGAGATCCCAAGTGCAACAGTTTCAATCAAATGACAATAAGATGACATACCAGTAGTAGATCACTAATTCACATGCCAAGTCACCCTACCTTGCTCACTGAAAATGGCACAGATCCTAAATGTGCCTATTTAACATGAAACAGATATTCCGACTGAATGCAGGATCTACTACCTACTAATCTGTCAATTCTCCAGACAGAGGTCTTTGTCTTACATGCATTATTTTGGGGTACATCTATTGCACCAGCAAAGCTAGGACCCGCATGTCACACTCAGTACAAGCACCCTGACCCCAAAAATGGCACAGGATAAATCGTTTACCTACATAAAGAACATAATCCACCATGGGGTTTATAAAATAAGTCTGAACTAAAACCTAAAACACCATTTTTCTTTGACTATCTATGACCTCCTGGTCAGAACTTGCTCGTACATCTCCAAAGGAATCATCTCAGCTTCATAGTAATTTATTCTGAATATAATGTAGGGTTGATTTAGTGGGAAATAATCACGATGGAGTTGGTCATTTTGCAGAAACTTGCAGACAAAGTGAACTTGACTTCACCATGCATTGATTTCATGCCATTCCCTCAACCCCTTTGTTCTGAATACAATGTATTAATCACCGAAGCAAAATGTCAACTTTTGTGAAAATGTTTCCATTAATGATAAAGATGGAAAGTTGAAATAAATTTTGGTATAAATCTGCTTATCTAAGTGGCATAGATTATACTATGCGTGGAATTCCTGCTAAAAATTAAAGCATGATTCTTAAAATAGGACAACATTAAATTTGTTTAGTCCATTTGGAAAAGAAGGTCAAATGCAAATAAAATTATTTCATTCAATATCCTTGAAACATATGCAGCAATGACTTTTACCACAGAAACAGGTTTTTAGGAACCATAACCAATTTTCACTGTGATTTAAGGCAGTAACTATGAAGCAAAATAAGAAAAAGTACTTATTTTTAAAAAGGTTTTAATATTTCATCTGCATTTTATTCATCTGATACAAAAATAAAAGTCTAAAGTGACTATTTTAAAAATAGCAATTTGGAACTTTCTGCACTCACTTCCTTCTTAATTTTGCAGCTTTCGCCTTATTCTTGCTAGAAAAAGCTGTTTTAATCTAACTGATGGGAGAAATTATTTGACCCAGAAAGAGTCTAGCACTGACACCCTGGAGATGAAGATCTAGCATAAGTAGAGCTGCAACTAATGCCAAAATGTTGTATTCAAATAATCACAGAATGAATTTGGAGAGGTATAAAATCCATCCTTGTCTCTCTATCTCCTTTGATTTTTATAAGCACCCTACACATTCCGGGGCCCCGAGTGGCCGAGTGGTCTAAAGCGCTCTTCGTTACGGATCACTGCCATCTCACCTCTGTCTGCGGCGGTTCGAGTCTAAGATTCAGCCAATGTGGGCATGTGAGAAAGCCTGCCAGTAGCTTCTCGTGGGTCGGTGGTTCTTTCCGGGGTTTTCCGGGTTCTTCCTCCACCATTAATACTGGCCGCCATGTATAGCCTATCGTGCTGAAAAATGGCGTTAAACCCCACAACAACAACTACACATTCCATAAATGCTGGACTAAAAACACAGTGAACTCAGCAGTCATTTAGTTCTAACTGATATTTTATTGGTTTTAAGAAAATTGTTTTATCAAAGGAATTTGAGTGGTATTTTCCATGCTCTCTTCAGATTCAGTGTGACCATGAAAAGTTCCTTTCGTACTGAAGATGGATGGTAAAGATGGGCAGGCATTCGATTACCTGAGAGGTTAAATGCAGGGACTATCTCAAAAATTAATCTGGGAAGTGATTTCTTCACAATCCAAATTGAACAGAAATAGGACCACTTTTATTTCAATAAATCTGGAAATGTTTACTTCAGGTCCCTAAAAACTGACTGCCTATAAACTGCCCAAATCAGACACCGGGAGTTTCTGCTTTAGACACGAGAAACTTGTATTCGTGCTTAATAAATAGCTCTTTTAACTGAAACCCAAACACAGCATCTTGTATTATGTAACATACATAGCAGTAGGTGTGAAATGGTCTTGTAGCTTTTGTAAACACCTTAATGCAACCTATACCTTGGCCAGGTACAAGGGAAGTAGTTCTCTATCTAAACAAATTTTCAAGATGGCTACTGTGGCAGCTATACAAGACCCCACATCTGCAAGGTAGCCACAATGATGGCATTTTCAGGGTTAGTCAGTTTCATTTATGACAACTAGATATTATAAGAACTCTTTTTGTGAAAACACCATGTTTAATGCCATTTTTCAGCACAGTACATAGTGGCCAGTGTATCTTGTCAAGGAAGAACCCGCAAAAGCCCATGCTGGAGGAGCCTGAGACTCAAACCCTCAAAGACCAAGGTGATGTTATCTGAAAAAGCAAGTACCGCTATGACAGCTATATGCAAGAGCAGTAACATCTTTTGGGACCAACTAGACCATGGGATGAATATGTGTTTTAAAGTTTCATGGCAAGTAATTTAGGAGGATTAGTGATAACAAACTTGTACTTAAGGACGGAAGGATATAGGAGAGACAATATATTATCTAATAAGCTCTTCTGGTCTAAAATGAAGAGCTAAATATGAAATATTCTCACAGAAATTTAACTTCACCCTGATAACAATAGCTTTGTACTAATGCACAGCAAAAACGGAGTGCAGCAAGTAACAGCACACTCATCAACCCCTACAACTTTAATAGTTTTGTTCCAAAGTCATATCACATGGCATATTCGTTGAAAAATGAAGCTGACAGCTGCATCATTGACTATTTAGAGAATAAAGAAATGGATAGTGTCAATTCCACAGTCAACAAGTGCTTTGAAAATGTAGAAATATATTTTCAGTTAACTCTCCGAGGTAAGATGATTAGGGCGAGAGTGGGTGGTAATGGTATGCGAGACTGACTGTAACTGCTTCCCACAGAATGAAGATCTAACAGTTCATAAACTGTTTGGAGTTCTGCTGACTAATATGACCCCATTTCTATATTATGTTCTTCATGAACTGGTTGCACGTATCTTTTGCAAAATGTCTGCATGACAATGAAAGAGTGATGTTTACAACAATACAACCATTTAGAATTCTGACATTATTATCTTGTGAGCTGGAGTTTGAAACTAAGGCGATTAATCTGGTTTGAAGTTATTCCCTTCTGAACAAGTTTACATTTAACCTTGCTTATTTCTTTTGCAAAATGCTGTGAAACTTGACAAATAATCAGAAGAATATACCAATTTACCTGCAAAAGAAGTATTCTAATTCGATCCTTCGGTTATTTGTAATAAGTATAATCAAAGGGTTGATGAAATGGCACCTGAAAAAGGAAATGCTATGTTTGCTGCCCACTAATGTGGACTCTGCAAAATTACTGTCACACCTATCACACAAATACAGTCACACAATGCACACCCAACTCTTCCACAGCCTGTGTATATGGTTAATGGGAAGAAAGTCAATTGAAGATCTACCATACAAAGCCCAGAAATAATCCCAACAGCCTATCTCAAACAAGGAACCTAGCAAAGTCTGTTCTAGAGTCATGAAAGAGCAAAAATGGTGATCCCAAGTTGCTTATTGGCTATTGGGTGAAAAAAATGTATCACACTTTGATTTGTACTCAAGTCTTTCAGATGAGTCTCTGTATACTTTGTATCCAGTAATGGCACAACAGCTGTACAAGGGAGACAATCCATAATTTCATTCTGCACACACGACTTGCATTGCTCATTCAATAAATGGTCTGAAGTCTTAAGAAGCTGTTCCATTGGCTACAATTTGATCAGGTTGACTATTAGCAGGGATGATGAAGGAAGGAGCACATGGGAAGAGATTGTGACATTGTACTTGGTAGTCCTGTACAGCCTTCTCACACTTTCCAAACTCGCCACGGCACATGTATTCCAGCACCTCAATACAGTTCTAAGGAAAAGAAAAAAGATAATACTTAAGTTTCTTCCAAATATCTCAGTTTGTAATTTGGAGATTGTGAATATATGTAGAAAGAAGACAATTCTGATCTAGAATCCACAAGTGCTCTTCATTTTTTACAACAACAAATAAAAAATCCGATTTTTCACTAAAGCCTGATTTTTAAAAAAATCAGAAATAAGTGACAAGTGATTAGTGACATTTAGGCAAATGCTGCCTTCTTTCCCCACTATCAACCTTTGAGCTTTTGGTTCCCATGTCAATCATCATCAATTTCTGTTGGTACAACTTCATCTGGAACATGTGCTTACAATCAAAATTAACAATAGACTTTGCACTCAAGAGATGCTGAGATGCTACTTTGCCAATATCAGTGCAAACTGATTTTGTCTCCCATATTTTTCAAAATTATCACTATTTTAAAAGGAATTTTGAGACCCTTTCAACATGTAAAAATATTGGGTTTTATTGGTCATTGCGAGGCTTACGAAAATAGGGATTTTATAGGTTACAGTAGGACATAAAAATATCAAAATATGATAGACTATAAATGTTGGCCAGAGTATTTGGTGGAGGAAGAACCTGTGAAATCCTCGTGAAGAAACACCAACCCATGGGAAACTCCTGGCACACTTTCTCACATACCCATGTTGTCCAAGCTGATCTTGAATCTACTCAGACAAAAGTGAGGTGTCAGTGATCTGTAAAGGTGAGTGCCTCAGACCAACTGACCACTTGAGATTTCCCATCCGTTCTGGAGTTCTTGAAGCAGTATGGCCAAACTCAATGTTCCAACAGCACCACTTTATTAAGACCAAGTAGACCTTGGGTTGAATAGTCACATTAAATTTCTTGGCAATCCTTCGAGTAGTTTAGGAGAAGTAGCAATTACAAACTTATGCCAACAGCAGGATGGATAGCCGACAAAACAATAGGCCATCATGTAAGCTCTTCTAAACAGGAGTGTTAAACATGTACATCGTCATGATTTAACAGAAATTGCCAGCAAATTAAATGTAGCTCACAGTGGCCATCTCTGGCTGCAAGGGTGTGGAACTAAAAGATGCCTCCATTTATCAAGTGTCACAAAATTTGAAATATACAATACCCAATAAATTAACTTAAAACACAACATTTCAACTAAGTAACTGAAATAGAAATATAGATCAAAAAGACCAATTTTCTCAAGAAGGGTGTTGTACTTATCAATATGCATCTCCTCACAATGTTTTACAATTCTTGGGAAAATAAGATGCATTGTGCATGCCAGATATGCATGTGGTCATGAAAGCAACAAAACTGAAAAGACCAATGCTCTAGCAGCTAAAAAGAATTTCAAGGAATTCAAGACCATTTCTTCCTTTTAACCACTGTGTAAACTATATAAGGATATTCTTCAGCAATAACAAGATTTTCAAATTAGCTGCTGTGGTGGACTGGATGACAGTTATTGGCACTCTTTTCATTCAGGGTCAACAAGACAGAAGAATTCTGGTGGAAACCCCATGCTAACATGAATTTCCATTCAGGATCAACAATACAGAAGAATTCTGGTGGAAACCCCATGCTGACATGACTTTACAATTATCTGAAGTAATGACAAGATTGTCAAGACAGCTGCCAGGGTGGTAATACTAGCACCATTCTGATTTAGGATCAAACAGAACATAATTCTTTTGGTGAAAGCACAATACTGATGCAACCACCCATCTTGGATAACAAGATGTTTAAGATGGCCATTGTTGTGGCCATATTGAAGTTGGATTGGCATTATTTCATTTTCACTCAACTTGATACCATATGAAGTCTTTCAATGAAAACTCCACGCTCATACAGCCCTTCATTCAGGAGTAGTTAATAAAAAATTTCAAGATGGCCATACTGGATGTCTGAGCACCAATTTTAGAAACAGCAAAAAAAGATTTTTCAAAATTGCTACTGTTGTCTCCATAATTAATTTGCAAGCAGTACAGCTTTTAGTCTTTTAGAGAAAACCCCATGTTGACTTTCCATTCAGCAGGAGTCAGCATAAAAAGAATTTCAAGAAGGTTGCTTTGGTGGCCATCAGTTTGTCAGTGTTTTTATTCAAGAACAAGACCATGGGATGAATGTGTGTTTAATGGCCATTTGTCAAGAAGTTATGAAGCAACAAACAAACTTGCACAAATGGATAGATGAATGAAGTACAACAGTCCTTACGTTCTACGCTCATAAACTAAAATATAAAATATGATGAGCCTTTTTTTTGTAAGGGTCTGGTAATACCAATGATGAATAAACATTAAACACAAAATTTAACCCAAGGTAGTGAAACAGGCAACATGGGAAAATTTCCAACTTCTACAAGGAAAGAACAGTAATGCATCCCCTCATTCTACTGAGGATAGTATTTACACAGCATGTGAAAAACTGAATTGGTCACAATTGAAATATAAAATCTTAACCTTTTCTCCTCTTTCCTTTATATTGCAATGATGAGCCCGTTCTTTTTTATAGCAATTTCCTGATTGTTCTGGAACCTTTGTACAAACAATCTGAGTGAAGCATGTAGAGCACCTGAATGGACATCACTGGTGGTCTGCACGTCAGTTTGAGAACCTCTAATATGATGTAATAATTTTAGCATGAACAGTGCTTGAGAAATACACTTACGACAATGTACTCAAACTTAATTTTCAGTGTATACAGGGCGCAAAATAACCTGTGATAACAACAAAACTTGATAAAAGGATGTATAAATAATTACATGCATGTACAAAGCTTGTCTGCTTTAGCACCCACACCAATGTAAATGCATGGAATGCCAATGAAAACGGCTAATGAAGACCTTGGAAGAAAGAAAGGTGCAAATGCAGTGACACTGTACTTTCACTGTGAGGGTGTCAATGCCTAGTTTAGTACTTGTCTGCTTGTACTGGTGAGCTAATTCATGATAAAATATGTCTGTCCATTAATCATTGCCAAGTCAGTCTTACAATCTCATGCCTAGTAACTATATGATCTAACATTATTATACATACAATCCTGTCATTAAAAGAAGATCACACATTAATGTATTAGAAAATATTTTTCACATTCTTTATCACCTACCTTAACATTGAGTCCAGAGAGATCCCATGAAAGTTTTGTAGCTAGATTCAAGGCCTTTTCCTGCACTTCAGGGGTTGGCTCATATTCATACATCATTTTGGCAGCTGTCAATCAAAACAAATCCATCCATAAATAATTGTAAATCTAAAAATAATTTAAGCTGCATGTGTGTGTGTGTGTGTGTGTGTGTACTGTTGTAAACCTTCCATATCAACAACTCCTCAAACATTGGTGCCCTAATGATACTGTAATTAAAGTTAGTTTCCAAAAATCATTTCCATTCTCTGTATCAGAGTTTGATCTTTTGTCCAATGTATTTTAATGATTTACAAATTTTGATAAAAGTTTCCTTGCCTGGAAAATTTGTTGTTGTTGTTATAGGGTTTAATGCCATTTTTCAGCACAAGATAGGCTATACATGGTGGCCAGTATTAATGGTGGAGGAAGAACCCGGGAAAAAACCACCGACCCACGAGAAGCTACCGGCAAGCTTTCTCACATATCCACATTGCCCGAGCCCAAGACTCAAACCCACGCAGGCAGAGGTGAGATGGCAGTGATCTGTGATGGAGACCACTTTAGACCACTTGGCCACTTGGGGCTCCATGTATGGAAAATTTGAGCTTGCCCCAAACATAACAGTAAAACAATAAGATAAAACAGAAAAAAAGGTATATTTTAAGGAAATTGCATTAATACTCATTGAAATTTTGGTTTCCTTTGTATCTTTTGGAACCTTACAACTATATGCTGATAGCTAAAGCCATCTATATATATATATATATATACATACACACACATGTAGATAGATATGTAGAAAGAGTAAAATGCAGATATAGCTGAAGAGTTGAAGCAGACATGTATGTGAATAGATAATAAATGGATAGGTTGAAAAGATGTTGGAAATGGATACATTTTTGAGAGGGTGGGTGGGTAATAATTTAATGATTTTTTAAAAAACCTCACGACTCAAAGATCTGTGAGCACTTATTTTATTCACTTACTCAGTCCCCTTCAAAGCGGCGATATCAATCAAATTATTTAAGAATTCAACTCTTAAGAATGATTTGAAAACACTTATTTTTTCCATTTAATTGTTTGCCCAGCAATATGTATCAAGTCTCATCTACTCATGTAAACAACATCATAAATGTTGCTAATGGGTGCTACATTTTCCTAAAATCAACTGCCATGTGCAAGCCAGTGTTCTTACTAAAATCAACTGCCATGTGCAAGTCAGTGTTCTTACTAAAATCAACTGCCATGTGCAAGCCAGTGTTCTTACTAAAATCAACGGCCATGTGCAAGCCAGTGTTCTTACTAAAATCAACTGCCATTTTGAAGTCAGTGTTCTTACTAAAATCAACTGCCATGTGCAAGCCAGTGTTCTTACTAAAATCAACTGCCATGTGCAAGCCAGACTTGGCTTCACTCTAACCTTTGACCACTAAAATCAATTGATGCCTGTTTCCAAGTGCAACCCATCTACAAAGTTTGGTCAAAGAACTTAGTCTTGAATAAATATCAATATGTGGAAATCACTTATTTTCTTGGAGACAAAATGACACTGATCTATAACCTTTTGATCCCCAAATCAATAAATCTGCACCTTACCAAGTGCAAGCTATCCAGAAAATTTGATCAAAGTACTGCATCTTAAAATCAAGGAATTGTGCAGACACTATTTTTCCTAATTGGGTCACAGTGACACTAACCACTTACCTTTTTTTTAAAACCCAAAATCAATTTGTCTTTATTATTCCAAGTACAGGCCATGTGCATAGATTGGTCAAAATAGTAAACCAGATCTAAACTTATTGTGCAAAAACCTTTTTTAAAATAGTTACACTGACCATGACCTTTTGACCCCAAAAATATTGAAAGGCATCTTTTTTTTTTTTACACCCGATGTGCTCGCCATCCACATAGTTTTGATGAAGTTAATTTTTCTTTTTTTCATTCAGTTACCTTGATCCTGAACTTTTGATACCAAAAACTGTAAGGCTTCTTCCTTCCTTATCCTAAATGCAAGTGATCCACAAAGTTTCAGTAAAGGTATGCTTTTGTGCAGAAATCATTTTTCTCTTTCAATTAGTGACCTTGACCTTTGGACTACACAATTATGCAGCTTCTTCCTTGCTGGAAGTGCAAGGCATCTATGAAGTTTGGTTAAGGTCCATGATTTGAAGTCGTCGTATGAAAACTAAAACTGGCACTGGATGGACTGACAGAGAATGTCATAAAATCAAATGCTCCACCATGCAACTGTCAAAAGAACTAGGAAAAGCTGGAATGATACTAAATCTGCATGTTTTAGGGATAGACACATAATATCGTTAAAATGGTAATGACAATATTGAGAAATATTGAATCTTCATATACATATGACACAGAATGCCTGAGCTTGTGATGTGCATGATACGTACCTGCTGCCCTGTGTAATACTGAGTTGCTATTCCTTTTAAGGAATTCTTCATTCAATGTCTTGGCATCCTTGTTACTGCAAATTCTTTCCAGTTCATGCTGGATTACCTTATGAACTGTCTCTGAGGACTCTCCCTTCTTCTGGTTAACTAGAATCAGATTGATAAACATTAAAAAGAAAAAAAACTACATCCATAATTTCAACATACACTTCTCAAAATAATTTAAAACCACACAAACTGATTACTGTTATGGAAATGGCGCTGCAACATATTAGTGACCTGACTATTTCAATACACTACAGTATCTTTCCAAGGTTCCTTGATCAACCGTACTTATTCCATGTAATTGAAAGTATTCATATTTTTTCCCACATTCGGGTTTCCATGTTTTTACCTGTTGTAATTATCTGGTCCTGGGCAAAAGGGGAATAAGCAAAGGAAGGCCTTGCATTCTTTATCAGAAATATCTATTTAGAAGGTTCCTTTATAAGGAGAAATTGCTGTCATTTTATGATTAATAACAATTTTCAAACTGTTCTACTAAAGAGAAAAAGACCTGTACTGTGTTCAAGATGTTACATTACTGTGATGATACAGCACAATGGCCAAGAAAATATCAGGACCAGTAAAATCTTTTATATCAAGAGAAGAGAGAGAATCATATCTGAGGAAGGATGGTTAATTTGCCTTTGGTGATGATCAAGAGGAGAAATAATTAGATAACAAAGAATTCTGTCCTTGGGACCAAGATAGAAATTGTTCTACCATAATTTGACATTTTTGCATTTTGAAATTAAGATTCTGGAAAATTCCATAAGTTGAATTTCTCATTTTTGAAACTTGAATACAATAAATGTTTAGTCCCTAAACTTCTGCCTATATGGTACATACAAAATTAACACTGCGGAATCAAGAAATTTGCGAAAACAAAAGTACCTTGAAGAGACTGACACTACTGACCAAAATGAATTTACAGGAATTTAAGATAAGATCGTTACTTCCTTTTAACTGTAGAGTGTTAAACATATCTTTGGTGTTCTTCAGCTTGATTTCCAAATAGTGGCCATATTTTATGTCAGATTTTTCATTTAAGACCAGGCAGACTTCATTAGAAGTCTTAGCTGAAAACCCAATGTTAACAAGGGAACAGTGACAACAAGATTTTAAAGACGGTTGTCATAGCAACTATATAGGATGTATGATGGGCACCATTTTTGTTTAGGACCAATTAAGTATTACAAGTCTATTGGTGATATGGTCATCGATTTCTGTGCAATTGTTGTTGTTGTTGTGGGGTTTAACGCCATTTTTCAGCACACGATAGGCTATACATGGCGGCCAGTATTAATGGTGGAGGAAGAACCCACAAAAAACCCAAAACAACCACCAACCCATGAGACGCTACTGGCAATTTGTGTGCAGTAAAGATAACAATCTTTTCAAAATCACCACCATGGTGTCCATATTGAGGGATAGTGCATAATTTTCATTTAGGACCAGTTTTTGACACAAGAATTCTGATGAAAAACCATGTCAAAATAACTTTCCATTTAACAGTAATAAGATTTTCAAGATTGCAACCATGGTGGTCATATTGGACATCAGATCGGCACCAAAAAAATACCTTGTGACTATATTTTGGTGGATTAACAATAATTATATATATATGTTCAAGATCGCTGCCATAGCGACCAATCTGAGCATCAGATTGGCACCTTTTCCATTGGGATCAACCAGGCATCATAAAAGAATTTTGGTGAAAGCAGAAAGTCGATAAGACCAGCCATCTATAAAAAGTAGTGATAAAATGGTTTTCAAGCTGGCCGCTGTGGTGGCCATGGAGATCACATTAGTAACATTTTCATTTATGACCAACTAGATATCACAATAAGTCTTTCAGTGAGAACCACTGTGTCGATATGACCATGCTTTTTGAAGTAATGATGACAGGATTTTCAAGCTGACAACTTTGCCAGCCATATTGGATCCCTGAGTGGCACCATTTTTGTTTGGGTCCAATTAAACATACCAATAAAAAAACAGGCCATGCTGATTTGATATGACCATCCATTCAGAAGTTCCAATAACATTTTTAAATGGCTATTGTGGCAGCCATATTGGATGTCTGTGTTTGTAAAGTTTCCTGACAATCATCCAAGTAGTTTAGCAGTGATAACAAAACAAACTTTTGCTGTGGACTGCAGGACAGACAACAGACCAGTCCATAAGTACTGTTGGTCCATTACCAGAATAGCTAAAAACAACTATACCCTAAGATCTAAAGTCTTACATTAGCTATCCTTGCATTTCTTCATCAGTCTTGCTGCCACTACAGCTCTGTAGGTAATGCACTTTCTGATGACAATTGAGAAATTCAAAATGTATCTGTGTTTATTATCCACAACTAAGCGAATGAAAAAAATTCACTGATATTTAGTGTAAAATCAGTAATATTCCGGTTGATTATCATTTCGCTTTTGTGTCTGTATTGTATATTCCCAAATTAAATCCATCACCAAAAAAATGGTTTTACTGCAACGATAACGTGTTTGAGCCCACAAACTTTTATCCCGAGATATTTCTTTTACAGCATGTAGAATCTAACCTTGCCAATCACCCTTCCCATATAATTTAACTATAGCTGACCTGTTGGTGAGCTGAAGCTCATAAAATAACCCTTGTGAAAGGAGTACATATTTATCAATAAACCTCAAGGAGCCATGAAAAGTAGATCAACTGACAATTTCACTTGACACATCTCAACATTACAGTTTGTCTCAAGGGGTGAATGAAAATAAGAATCATAACCAAGGTAAGATTAACAGCAAAGCTGACAGAGAGACAAATAGACAGACACAGACAAATCAAGTCCTATACAGTGCACACTTTATAAATACTTGCATGTATACGTAACATGTTTGCACTTTGTCTTACCTAATTTAAGGAACCTGAGTAGAGAGACATGCAGATGTGGATTGTCTGGGTCAACTTTGTGACTCCGCTTGAGAGACTGCAACATCAGTAACAGTTTACCTGAAATAAATTGGTCTGCTATGAAATAATGTCTCTATCTATTCAAATCATCTCTTAAATATTTTATACTACAAAACAATACCCTTAAAAAATGCTACTAAGAAATGCAAAGGCAGTACCAACTTATGCAATATACCTGGAGTGAATCAGTATAGTCAAACAACACTCATATATGTTGGCATAACGTCTTAAAAATGTATAAAACACTGATAACAGCAATGTCCAAAAAAAGGTTGTTGAGCAACCTGTTTTGGAATATGTCAATATATCTGCATATACTATATTTATATTTTATTTGTGCTCTAAAGTTACATCATAAAATAAGCAACAACCATTTGGGAATTAGCCACAACAAAAATATTTTTCTCAAAAATATATAGTTTAAATACCTGCATGCACATGAACCATAGCAAAATAAATAAAAAGGCAGGAACTCACCTTTCCTGGAATAAATTTCATAGGCATATATATGTGTTTCTATCCTGTCTGCACACAAAACTTGCAATGGTTTTAAGAAATGAATGGCTTGTTCTAATGGATCTTCCACCTGGGGAAAAAAAAAGACATCTGAAGTCACACGCAATCAATAAACTACTTAACATTTCTGTTACTAGCGACCCTGAAATGGAAAATTTTACCAAATGTACATTCATTTGTGCTTTATTTGCATTTGAAAAATGCATTTAAAATTGTTTCATTTGCATTCCATTCATGTTTGCATTTCAGCTATCAACTCAGTGATTTCTCTTTATTGTTTCTGAAATACGTTCTGATTTTGCTCATCTGAAATGAAATCTAAGCTCATTTACTTAACCGATTTGGCCCCGATCCCGTCTGTAGGCGTGATGAGGCTGTACCCTACTTCAAAGCTCTGCAGCATCAAAGCCATTTAAGATACACCAATGTGGGTGGCATTAAAAAAAAGCAGACAGATACAGCTCTAAAATGGTATCAAATAATCTGGAAGTTCTAGTTGCACTACGAAATACAGAAAGAAAATCCTCATTTTTTGGACCCGGTTTTTTTTCACCCAAAATTCGCTCGAGATCGGAATGCGATTTTGTGTCCGGATTTTAGACCTTTTGGCCTTAGATCTAAGGCATACCGGTCTTAACTGCACACAGACAGGTGAACTTTTGCACAAACTAGGATAAGGTGGGCATTGGGAATAAATTGCCGTTTCCAAACGAAAATGTTGGGTCTATTAAGCAAAAAAAAAAAAAAAAAAAAAAAAAAAAAAAAAAAAAAAAAAAAAAAAAAAAATTAAAAAAAATAAAAATAAAAAAGAACTCCAACTTTTACCCTTCTGCTCATGCGCAAGCAAAATAACCAATGGAAAATGATGTTTCTAATACAACTAGGCATTATTCTCATGGATAATCGGTTGAAAACCACTGTATTCAGACATAGCACCCCAAATGTCTTTCCTACGCACATTTCAGGCAAAAATGACAAAAACCTCTGTGGCCGAATGAGTTAAGTAAGATTTTCCAATTTTTCTAGGATTAAAATCATAACCTGTCTTACTACAAGCATGTCATAAAAAAAAGAAATGAAATGCTAAGGATGTCAATAAATTATAAAAAAAATAAAAATATAACGGCAATAAACAAGGAAGTACATCTGTCGACTATTTATCTGTACATGTTATTTTCCTATAATGTTTCAGGAAATGAAAAAGCTGTACAGATACAACCACCAGTGATGTTGTCAGCGTGTAAATGGCAGTTGCTGTTTACCTTGAGCAAAACAATGTCAAAGCTAGTTGGCAGTGAAAAATTTGCTGTGTAATGAATCTGATTTCAGATTACAATGGAAAATGGTTTTATTCATGAAATGCATTTGAATTTATTTCCATTATCTTGTAATTGTTCAATATTCTGCTTTATACATTTGTGCTCTAAATTTTCTTCAAAATGCATTTATCATTTCTGTATTCATTTGTATTCTGCATTCTGTTTTCCTTGAACCGGTAAAATTAGTGTTTCAAAGTCTGTATGTGGTTAAAAAACTTCAACATAAAAAATCTCTCCTTTCTTTATGCAATGATCTTTTAATCTTTAAACTTAAGTGGCAGTTAAAAAAAAAAACAAATTTAAAAGTATGAACTTTAAATACAGTAAAATCCCTCTTAAAAGACTACGGTTTTGGAAGGCCACGTATCAAGGAAGACCAATGTTTTGAATGACAAGACCAGTCATGAAATTAACTTCATTCATGAATCAAACTGTTGTATCTTTGTTTACCTCTCCAATGAGGACTATCCTGAGACCACTTTTTTGTTGCAATAATGAGTGACTGGTGTCTCCAGGTTTTAGCAAAAATTAAAACAGGTCCCTCTGTTATAAAACCTGAAAGGACCCCAAATCTACTCAAAAATGTTCTGCCAATCAAAAATGTTCTGCCAATCAAAAGTCTCTACTTCTAAGTTTCAAGTAAAGATTTATTATGGTGGGTCCAAATTTTCTTATGCAAAGTAACGAGGGTGCTAGTTAGAACAATTGTTAGAAAAGTCAAATGAATGGAGAGCATGGCTTTGTTGTACCTGCTGGGGACTGACTTTAAAAAAAAAATAAATTCTGTACCATTACAATCCTAAACAAGCAGTTACTATATATCAATACTGAACATTATGCCAATCAAAAAGAACTGCACAAATAATCATGGTTATTTATGAACAAGACATACCTTTATTCTTGATCATGCCACTATTTTTTTTAAAAGAAAGTAACACCAGAATAATGAGCTGAATTTTTTAAATTTAATGGCATGTTTACCACAATATTGACTGTATTATACAGGGAAATGGGACCTAAGTGCTTTCACAAGGACAGACTGAGGCAGCCGACCAGAGCTGGCCTGTGTGTGTATTAAACCCACGGCACTTGGATTACAAGTCCTACCACGGTTACTACTGAGCAGAATCTAAACACTTTAAGACTGGCCTTAATCAAGGGTGTGGATAGACATACAAAACACCCACAGATGTGAAAGTGACTTCTTTGTTAAGACAGGCTTGACACACCCTCACCAAATGTTGCTGCTTTGCTAAAAGGAAGCAAAGCTGAAAATGAGGTTATATGAAGCCCACAACTGACTTATTAATATGCAAGAATTGACTGACACAGTTTTGAATGCAGAATTTCATTAAAACTTGTATAATTGTTCAGTAACATATATTATATTTAACATTAATGCACACTGTAACATATATGACATTTAACATTAATGCACATTGTAACATACGACATTTAACATTAATGCACACTGTAACATATATGATATTTAACATTAATGCACATTGTAACATGACATTTAACATTAATGCACATTGTAACATTAATGCACATTTAACATTAATGCACATTGTAACATAAATGACATTTAATATTAATGCACATTGTAACATATATGACATTTAATATTAATGCACATTCTAACATGACATTTAACGTTAATGCACATTTAATATTAATGCACGTTGTAACATATATAATATTTAACATTAATGCACATTGTAACATATATGACATTTAACATTAATGCACATTGTAACATATGACATTTAACATTAATGCACATTATAACATATATGACATTTAACATTAATGCACGTTTCAAATGAAAGCTTACCCTTGCTAACTTGTCTGGAACCAGCTCTTCCTCTTTAGGTCCCTCCAGATCAGCATCTTGTTGTTTTTTATTCTGGTGTTCTTTTTTCTGCTCTTCTTGCTTCTGTTTCTCTCGTTCCATTTCAGCTTTCTTCTGTGCTTTCCTCTGCTTGCTTCTCAACTTCTTTAATTCCCGAGGTGTAAGATTTTCTGTGGCATCAAGAGAAAAAACAAGATGCATGTGCGATTGCATAGTATGAACCAAATTACTCCAAGTTTTACATCATAATTATATATAAACAGTGGTAATTCTCTTATATAATATTCTCACACAAAAGAAAACAGTCTCTGCTTGGGCTGTGCCTGTCAAACAATATTTCTTTGATTTATTGTCATGCTGCTGGCCATGATGTGACTGGTCAGGTTCATGGTTCAGTGTTATAATCAGAGGCTAATTCAACCTTACAGTAACAGTCATATTTTTTTTCAGACAGCTATTACATCAAACATCTCGAGTCCTTCTGAATGAGGCTGCAAGCAGATGACTTTGGAACTGACTCTTTCCAAGTAATAAATCGAAAACCCTCTGAATGAGATTAGACTTTTGAAAAGTTTGTCTCAAGTCTGACTGGTAAGACTGCAGGTCCTGGACATCTGACCACTGCTATTTTCAGGCCTTGTATAGTCTATTATATCAATATCTCGTGTTATAACATACACAGTCCCAGAATGGTAATTTTATTTTTCCAATACTGATCAGCACTTCCACATACAAAAATCTGAATCGTTTTTCACATCAATGGCTTTCAATTTGATAGTCTCTTGCACAAAACAATAAATGCTTGATTCCACTTGAAACATGACAGGCTTGCCAGAATACTCTATTTCTTGCTCAAGTCAACAAATCACTCTTTTCTCCATGAGGAGGTTAACCTCATTTGAATTTCACTTGTGGATCTCACATGGATTACACGATTGGTTTTGTTGTTTGGAAATATAAGTAGTATAATAGTGGTTTGTTGGTTACTAAATCCCTCAAACCAACACATCGCACTGTATTTGGACTTTTAGTGCTAACTTTGCTTGGGGGGGGGGGGGGGAGGAGGAGATCTCATGCTGGCTTTCATGTGATGCAGGGGCAAAGTCATGGGTCATGTAGAAGGCTGTGACCTAGATCTGTAACCAAAATTTCTGACTGCTATTATGATACTAGATGAAAGATTAGCCAACACTTTAAATATAAGACTTCAACTTGGTTGCAGCTCCATAAACAGTAATCTTTTAAAACACAATTAGTCATATAACAATAGTTGTTCATTTTCAACCAGAACTGCATTTCTCACTGTTCAAAAAACCTATCGATCAAGAACAAAGAAATCTTGCCCCAACATATACACAACTTTGCTATTACTGCATAACTATTTACAATCAGTCAAGAGCAGCAAGTCACTTTTTATGGCATTCCAAAAGTTCAAGATATATGAGTATAAATACATTGTACCACCTGACCTGTTAAACGTGTCTTTTATACCTTCCTCTCTACAAAATAAGCTTAAGCTTGTTGTTCAATCCCCTACATTTCTTGTTAAATATTTCCACCCTCTACTTCTAATATTTTTTCCATCATGATTTCTTTAATTCAATACTGTATATACCACTGACAAAATATAAATGGAATCTCATAATGATCACGCACATATAATTCATAAAACATAATTAAACCTGTTGTATAAACTGCATTCCCTTAAAAGGGCCAAACTTTTCTCTGGTGGCACTTCCTCATAGTTTCTTTATGCAGTTTAAGTCAAAACACTTGTTTCACAGGGTGGAGATCACCTCACCTGACAAGAATGCATTCAACTAGAGAGGAGCATGCATGTATGCACAATTCAGATGTATGTGTCTAATATGGTATAAAAACATTACGCTTCTGTACTATCTGGGATAATAAAGGGTGGCCAGCGTAAAGATTTGGTATAGTTTTCAATTTGGAAAGAGCACCTCAAATGATCATGCAATTTGTTTCGTGACGGTTTCAATTTAGTTCAAAGTTTGAAGTATGATTAACTTCTGCAGCAAAAATTTGAGGTTTTTATCTGGTAAGCAGCTCAATGCCAATTTCTGATGTAAAAGGGTTATTTCCCAATAATTTATGCAAATATTACACAACATACCTCCCATCATGGTGTTTTGTTGAAATTTATTGAAAACATATAAATGTAATAGCCAAGATTTCTGAAACTTTATTTAAAATTTTTGTTTCTTTTTTGGAGGTACATCTAACATGCCATCTGACATTATTTTTGAATTACTACCCTCTGTTTGGCAAGAAACTCGACCTATCATTCATTTTCTTTATTCATTCATTCAATTTGTACAAACTATAATCTTTCATTGTGGAAATGAACCATAGTTTGCACGTATGCAAATGTGAGGAAAAAGTCATCAATTGCAGAGCACATTTTTCTACTATAAATAATTTGCAGGAATTCTTTGCATAACTAGGAATTAATTTACAGCTGCATACTTTCGAATGCTCTGACATAATCGGATCAAATATGTATCCTTACAATCTAGTTTGTTTGGATTCCGATTTATTCAGTTTATTTTTAACAGTTCAATAAACAATTTTGTTTTTTACTTGTGCAACTTTGAACTAATTGGTGGGAATTCTCATGCATCACAGATTTCTAAGTGTTTGCATGATTTGTGCAATCACATGACACAGCTGGGTCTCTGATAAATTGATGGTTCATCTGTCCAAGACCTAGATTCTAAATGCACCCAAACAGTCCAAGTCTCTGACTGTGTATCGCATCTAGCATTGGCAGGCAAGATTTACATGTTTACTGTGCTTACAAATAAAATTAATACTGTTGACATAACAAGTCCCTGACACACAATGGAAGACCTCTGAACTTCTGCTTGTTACACTAAACATCCACAACAACTGAAAAACAGAGAACTATTGAAGCTAAATCTTACACTGAAGTACATTGCATAAATTAGTGTTATAGATACATTTACTGTTCATGATGCAGTACAGACTAATAATGGCAGTCCATCAAATCCGAAGAGAACGAGTTCTGTGTAATGGGCATGGTGATGTTTCTGTTGTCCTCGTCTTTTGACTTGCAGAATTTGACAGATGGGACATTGGAAGTCCACTATAGTTACAGGCACAGATGCTGACCTGTAGTGATGCTCCCTGGCTTCCTCAATCTGCTTCCAGTATTCATTTTCAAAGTCAATTGATGCTTTGCAGATATGGGCATACCAGCAGGTTTGGTTCTCACTATTTTTTTTCTAGCTCTGATGGTTTATGGCAGCACCACTTTAGGTAGTCACCCAAGGAGTCTTTGTACAGTTTGTGTGGTCACCTTTGCTTTCTTCTTTCATGTGCCAGTCCCCCAACGAGATGTTTGGGCAAGCAGGTGCCATCCATTCCAATGACATACAATGTAGTACAATTCAAAGTTTAAATATAGTTAAAGAGTAGTGCACTTCTGCTAAGGTCGAGTATATATGAAGTCTATATTAGAAGTGTGCTAAGGTTGAGTGCAAATGAAGTCCATTAGAAGTGAACTCTGCAAAGCTTTAGTTTAGGCATATGTACATATGTATCTAGTTAAATTAATTATCTGAATTACCTACCTGTATCTTGTGAACTGTCTTTATCACTGTCTTTTAATGGATGATCATGTAAATGTAAATAAATCTGAAAATACATATTAACAAGAATCTTTTAATGGATCGTCAAGCAATTTAAAATAAATCTGAAAGAAAATGTAAAGAAAAATGTGAATACAATTCTTCACATCTTAAAATAACATATGAACAACTCAGTTAAAGAGTATTTAAATGCAAACAGATCATATGATATACTAGATTCTATTTTTGCAAAAAAAGTTAAATATATCCAACAGAACTGCTCACATGTGATGAAAAAGAAAATCATCTTCTAACCTTGCATGAGATTCATTTTATTTCTGTTTTTCAATATGACACCGCCCACAAACCTCAAGTTGGAGAATGGATAACCAAAACCATACAATATTTAGATAACACTTCAAGTTTGTTTCTTGGATTTTCCATTGCTTCCAGGAAACAGGTCATTTCTGGGTCTAAAAATTAAATGCTATGGTGCAGAAATTATTCACTGGCTGTAAAATGAAATATATATCTAATTCAAAACATCTGCATGGGTATGTTACAACTGTGTAGAAAACCTGGCATCTCATTACTATTTTCGACAGGTCAGCAGATCTGTGCATATCAATATATGTAACTTGGTCAAGCAAAAAATCAGTTTTTGAAATTTTTGCAATCACTGAAAGTAAATTAAGATTTTTTTCCCCATTAACAATGCTGATGACTGAATCAATTTCTGAAAAGATCAAAATCAACATGGAGGTTGTTTTATAGCATTTGGGGAGGTCTTCAAAAGAATGTCAACATGAACTCCTGGCCAATCTAAACATGGTGACAAGTGAAAGTAAAACCAGCAAGTGCATCAAATATCTTATCTGTAGCTGTTTATACCCTGCACCACCAACTAATGTATGGAATCTTATTAAACATTTGAATTACTGACGGAACTATGTAATACAAAATTGGACAATCGAACTGGGATTTCAATATTGTTGAATTTAGATCATTTAATTAAAACACAATGAATATTTGTGGGATGTATCTACTAATTACATGCAGTAGTAGTAATAATAGTAGTAGTAGTAGTAGTAGCATTTCATGGCATCTCAGCACTATAATGGCTATATGGTGCCAACTAAATATACATTTCCAGAAAAGTAAATGAACTGCAAATTTTTTTTTTAGAACAATAAGCTCTATAAAGGCCTGTTCCATTTAAACATACACGCATCCCAGGGAAGGCAATTTTCAGGGCTGTTCCATTTAAACATACACGCTACCCAAGGAAGACAGTTTTTAAAAAATATATGACAGGGTACATTGATTTTACCGAGTTCATATTAAAATGATAAGAAGTTTCTAAACTGCATCTATGGGCGAGTACCCCACTTTAAAAGTGCCTTCCCTGGGTCCCATGTATGTTTTAATGGAACAGCCCTAAATGAATGTAAATATTTAGAACAGGACATAATATTAAATTAATTATCTTACAATTCTGTAAAATGTATACTAAATAAAAGAAGAGGTAACATGTTAAATATTTCACTAAGTGCAAAGCCTATTTCTTAAATGATGGGCACAATCATGTTAACTGACCATACCTGTGATCCATATATATATATATATATATATATATATATATATATATATATATATATATATATATATATTCTGAGATTATTTATTTCCCTTGAATTGAAACTAGTGATAATCATATGGTATATTTAGTTGGAAAAAGAAAAAATTAAGCCAAGCAGTCATATAAATATTATATTTCGAAACAGATGAACAAAACGTCAAAGAAGATCTACGTCAAGTTCATTGGGACACTAGATTTAATTAATGCATGTTTCAAGGAATTATCATTTTATGTGATTGATCTGACAATATTTACCACACAAAAAATGTAGAATAAGATCAAATTCTGACAGGTGGATTATTGATTATTCCTTATCATCCATGCAAATCAAGAATATCCTACATGGGAAAGCAAGAAAAAGCAATGCATATAATTAGGCTATTAAAACACTAGAAATAATCTGATAATGTAACATTGTATGTTGGACTTCACCTTGTATAAAATCAAGTTAATTTTCTACTTGACCTCAATCTTTGATGCATTTTTTATTTTGCAAACAACTAATTCATAGCTAAAATAGTCTCTATGTGTATGGGTTTAATATTAGGATCATTATTAATAAAAGTAAACAGTTACTTAGGTCTGGGTCAAGGTTATTATAATTACCCTATAAATATACCTGGCTTACCTGATATATTCCACATGCTGTATTATCATTTTAGTAACAGACCTTGAAGTTAGAACTAAGATTTTGTTTTGTAAATATAAGTTATATATTTATGTCACCTTTACAATGATACTAACAGATATTCCACAAGGTCTACCATAAGCAGGCATATATTCATGTCACCTTTACAATGATGCAAAACTGATACTCCACAAGGCCTACCATAAACAGGCATATATTTATGTCACCTTTACAAAGATACTAACTGATACTCCACAAGGTCTACAATAAGCAAGCATATATTCATGTCAACTTAACAATGATACTGATACTCCACAAGGTCTACCATAAGCAGGCATACATTCATGTCACCTTTACAAACAACGATACTGATACTCCACAAGGTCTACCATAAGCAGGCATATATTCATGTCACCTTTACAAACAACGATACTAACTGGTACTCCACAAGGTCTACCATAAGCAGGCATACAGTCATGTCACCTTTACAAACAACGATACTGATACTCCACAAGGTCTACCATAAGCAGGCATATATTCATGTCACCTTTACAAACAACGATACTAACTGGTACTCCACAAGGTCTACCATAAGCAGGCATATATTCATGTCACCTTTACAAACAACGATACTAACTGGTACTCCACAAGGTCTACCATAAGCAGGCATATATTCATGTCACCTTTACAAACAACGATACTAACTGGTACTCCACAAGGTCTACCATAAGCAGGCATACATTCATGTCACCTTTACAAACAACGATACTGATACTCCACAAGGTCTACCATAAGCAGGCATACATTCATGTCACCTTTACAAACAACGATACTGATACTCCACAAGGTCTACCATAAGCAGGCATATATTCATGTCACCTTTACAAATAACGATACTAACTGGTACTCCACAAGGCCTACCATAAGCAGGCATACATTCATGTCACCTTTACAAACAACGATACTAACTGGTACTCCACAAGGTCTACCATAAGCAGGCATACATTCATGTCACCTTTACAAACAACGATACTGATACTCCATAAGGTCTACCATAAGCAGGCATATATTCATGTCACCTTTACAAACAACGATACTAACTGGTACTCCACAAGGTCTACCACAAGCAGACATACATTCATGTCACCTTTACAAACAATGATACTGATACTCCACAAGGTCTACCATAAGCAGGCATATATTCATGTCACCTTTACAAACAATACTAACTGGTACTCCACAAGGTCTACCATAAGCAGGCATATATTCATGTCACCTTTACAAACAACGATACTAACTGCGACTCCACAAAGTCTACCATTAAGCAGGCATATATTCATGTCACCTTTACAATGATGCTATGGATAACTTGTCCATACCTTAAAATTACCAATCATGCCAAGCTCCAAATTCAACGTCTCATTATAAAGCTGCATACTAAATTTGGAATAAAAATGCCAACACTTCCCAATAAAGTTATCTTGCAAAAACCAGAAACTTTATGGATCGATGGCTTGGTTTAATGTTTTTATGGCATAGCAACACAAGTATATTATTAAATTCCAGGACAAAAATAATACAGTGACTTGCTCAAAGACACACCATGGCATCCAACTTGAACTGATATGATGGCAGGATCTGAACTCACTCCCATTTAGTTCCAAGTTCAGCCAGCTAACCATTAAGCCCCAGCAGTTCTTGACAAAGCAATGCACAGACTCGAGACTACAGGTCTTGACTTTGTAGAATGGGCAGTAATTAAAAGAGCAAATGGATAAAAAGAAAAACCAAATTGAATATCCCTGTATTTTATGAAAAGATGGACCAACCTGGTCATGCCAATAAAGCAAACAAGGATTTATTCTCTTACTTGATAAAACAAGTAAAATAGGATTTTAAACTTGATGCAGCAGCCATCAGTGAATATAACCTAATGTCAAAAAATGTTTCTGAAGTTTCACTATTTCTCAACAAAGAAAAAAAAAAAACCGAGCCTTACCTCTATTGCTATCTTTGCGGCTTTGTAGTAAAATGGATGACGCCTAAGAACATCTTCTAGTCGTAGCAACCCTACATATGCCCTGAGAGTCATCTTCCTCATACAGTATGTATGGAAATCAAATTGGTCTTCTATAATCTCTGCAAAATGCTGAGGAATAAAAATAGATATTTCAAAATCATCTTTCAAATAATGGAAATATACATTTTTAAATTCATGTCTTCTTTCTTTTCAAGGGACACATTTCTTGCATGCTAAAATGGATCCTGGGGACATTAATTTGTGGACAACAGATACTACTCCTTCTCATCATTAGGAGACAGAACAAACAAGGGAAAGGGCCAGCATGTAAAACCCCCAATAAAAGCCACGCTGATAGACCCATAGTCAAACAGTTTAGCAAGCATGTTGTAACTTCATAATGATTCATCATAGGGTGTAAGAAATGCAGACCTGCCAACTAAATAAAAACTGAATCAGGGACAGGATTTCATGGGGCATCATCTTTTGAACTGAACAAAATGAATAGAAAGAAATTCCTCAGTGTATTCCATTCTGTAGTGGACTTTTTGTTTAAACTTTTTCTTAGGCAAATGTTTGTTGTTCAAATTGCTTTTTTTATTAATTTTTTTAATCTATTTTGATAAACTGAACACAAAGCATCAACTTCATGGTTCAAGAGCAAGTGACCATGTAATAAAACAGATTGTCTTGGCTTCGTATTAGTTCATTCAGAAGTATGAAGAAAATCTGTCATTAGTTCAGTAAATACATATGAACAAATAAATAAACCTGAACCTAAACCTTTGTGCAAATTTTCCTTGACTGTGACCTTAACTCATGGTCAAAGGATCAAACATGTCATAGATTGAATTGTGTTAACCGTATAATTATTCCTGCTAATTATGAAAGTATTTTTTTGGAAACACATGCAAATAAAAATCTTTAACCAAAACCATGCAATGCTTTTGATGCCTCCAATGTTGTCAGAAAAGTAACTGTTATGTCTCCCATCACACAAATATGAGCTCAACAATAATAAAATTCTGATACAAATTTTTTTAAAAAGAAAAATAAGAAACAAGGTGCTAAATCATTAACCTGTTTGGGTTGCTGATCCAAGATTTCCAAGAATAGATCTTACCCTATCTACTTCATGACACTTTTTAAGTGCCTCCCCCCACTTGCCCATTCTCTGGTAGGCTGCTGCATTCTCTGTCTGGAACCACATGCACTGCATTTCATTCAGATTGTCCACCGCAGATACCCCTTCCTGAAATTACCAATTGGAAAGGCAGGAGCTAATACTTGCAAAGTAATATTTGTATTACCTGATGCAATTTTTTTACCACTTTAATATTAAAAAGCAAATAAAAGATAGTCAAGACCCTATCATTACAAAATGTCTTACTTACTACTACAATAATGTTTCAAAACATGTTAAAAAATATATTCCACAGAACAATATAGTGATACTGTACAATTACTGTCATATCAGCTTTAGAAGTTTGGCAAAAAATGACAGTTTCATCAGAGCTTGAATTTGTTGTTTGGAGAAGATATTCCTAAGGATGACTGTTATTCCACTTCAGATATTCATAGGAATCATTGTTTACTGGAGACTGATTAAGGATTATTGTTGTTCCACTATAAATATTCATAAGAAATATTGTTCCACTATGGATATTCATAAGGATAACTATTGTTCCATTATGGATATTTACAAGTATTGCCATTCATTAAGGACCATTGTTGTTCCACTAGGAATATTCATAACGATCACTGTTGTTTCACTATGGATATTTGTAATGATCATTGCTGTTCCACCGTGGATATTCACATGGATCATTGTTGTCTGTGTCTTTAAATTCATAGTTTACAGCAACCACAAACTGTGAAAAAATTGGTATTAAATGAACAAATCAGTGGATTCACAGTAAGTACTGTCATCTGCATAAGGTATTTGAAAAGCTAGCCATTTATGCACCAGAAATCCTAAAGCATACATCTATTTTCTGAACATCTTTGAGAAGTTTATGTTTGTTTCTTACCAGGAAATGCATCTACATAAACTTGTAAACTTTTTGAAAATAATGGATAATCATTAACAGATCCTGAAATTTGAAAGACTTGCCACGAAAAAGGTTGGAAGTCACTTGCAATCTTGAATACCAACAGGAGAATATTTAGCTTAGCAAACAATAGACTGGGTGGTATGGCAGACTGATGATGAGGAAACAGGTTCTGGAGCCTTGCAAGGAGATGTGCAGCATAACAGCCAATTTGACTAGTCTGGATAAACTTTTAAGTCACTGGTCAGGAGTCTGAACTAACGACCCAAGATGTGTACAAAGTGTTGGTTACTGTTTGTTTGTTTGAATGGCACCTTTTAGACAATATCTATTATATCAAATTAAAGGAAATGGAACCCAAGAGCCTTAAAACAATGACACAATACGTCATTTATGTGAAAATTAAGACACAGTGACCTACTTTTGGTATGGTAAAATTACTATTTTGGAGATGCAACCATAAAGCAATTTTCATATGTACATGGTTCCCACAATTTTCTAAATATAAATTTCCAGGATGAAATTGATTTTTTTCAAGGTTAACATATGACCATTACTGAATGGGATTGAAGAACATTCTGGATTATAAAACATGCATTTTCCAAATCTGAAGATGTTTCTCTTTCAATACTCTCCAAAACATATGCCAGAAAAGATGATCATGTACAAAACCACAAATGAGTCACACGAAACAAATCTTACTATATTCCTAAAAACTGGCATCTAAAGCCATTTTAATGTACAGAATACAAATCCCAACTTTACCTTGCTGACCTGCATTATGTTGCTACATGAAAACAACATAATGAGTATAAATTGTTTTGTTTCCTTTCAAACCTTTATTTCTAAAGAATTCTAGAGCAATATATGTGCATGTTATACAAAGTAAACATTTGCTATCAGACCATGAAAAAAACCCAATGTATCAGAATCTTATCTTGAAACGAAAAAATGTTTAACCCTGAATTTATGTGTGCCAATAAAATCTCAAACAAGATTTTTCAACCAACCTAAACTCCTTAAGACAATTGGTTAAAAATTCCATCGTTTAAAGACATTAACAAAAGGGTTGATTTAAATTTTGACAAAAGACCTTCAAAATTATATATTGTATAAACAAGGACTGAATTTTCTGTAAAATCATCTGGTCTTCTTGTAGTTCAATAAACCAGTCCCAAAACCCATACTGATGCATGGGTTCTTATCGTTTCTTAATATATAATAAATAGGACAACAATTTCCCATTTCTCCTGTGCTCTGTTTAAGATCTGAAACCAATGCTTCAAGCTGTATGTCACTGTGTAATAGTTCTGCACCAAAATTCAGCTCAGAGATTCAACATTTTTCTAATCCGGGTTTCCTCTGAATATTCCAACCCCATTTTTCACATTTGGACATTTAGGATGGAGTGTGGGTTCAAAGCAATTACAAATAAAAAATTTGGGATCTGCCACCACTGTAAGATAGCTTGAACTATGTTATAATGACTTATACCTGCAAGAAATCGATAGGAAAATTTTTTTTCTTCTCAAAAATGGAAAGTATTATAATCGTTATGTCTTTAATCTGCTGACAGACTAGACAAAACTCAGCATAGATGAAATCTGACCTGGTACTCGCCATTTGCAATAATAGTCACGACTTCACAACTCTCAAACAATGACATCGGAAGTCCAATAGTCATGTGATATCAACAACAAACTCCTTTTTAATGTCGTTGTACAAAATTTAAATTATATTAAATGAAAGTCTGATACCTTCTGTAAAAACCAGAAAGAACATAATTTTCAACATACTTATTTCGAGAACAAATGCAAGAAACTTGGCAAGTCTGATACATAAAGCAGAGTAGTCTGGTTCCCTGCTTTGTATGCTCCCTGCATGAGAGAGCACGTCAACATGGTAGTCACGTGATACAACAAAACTCCGGAAGTAGGTCTCCGAATAAATATAGAGAATTTTGTGCTCTTTCGTTTTGTTTTTTTATTGCAACCAGTATACAACTTTCATTTAATATTTTTTCTACAATATTTGAAAATGATGGTTGTGAGAGTCTGTGTGCTCGTGTGACTATCAATCAAAATCACTAGTACCAGCTCAAATTTCACCAACGCATGTTTTATCGTCTTTCAGCAGATCAAAGACATAATGATTTTAATACTCGCAATTTCCGAGAAGATAAATAATTTTCATATCGATTCCATGCAGGTATAACTCGATTTAACGTTTAAGTTTCTTAGCCCATCCGCTAAGTGGCTATGCTTTAACGCCACCATGTTGGCTTCTTGTGATGCTAGACTGGTTTTCATACCTTCCAGAATTTTTTTTATACAGATATTGAGCTGTCTGTGAAACTAAACGTCTACTAGATGAATCTAATCCAATGAACGTTTGGATTGTCTCAACAAATATATTTATGACAAGCACCCGAATGACCAATACTGCAACCTCCTAATATTCTGGTTAGAACTTGATAAATCTAACTCATGATCAGTTCAGTTACAACTCAATTACATAATTGTTTTGGACGTCAAGTTGTGAATGAAAATTCACGGGTTTTTCCAGACTTTTGTCAATATTTGCAAGATTCAAGGACTTCCATGGTCGGGAAAAAAATTATCATTTCTCCAGACTTTTTCCCTGATAGCGTGGGAACCCTGTATGTAGGTTTAACAGGATCCAAGGTACTGGAGGCATAATAAATGATCCTTTGAAAGAGGTAAAACACTTCCTTTAAACATTATATATATTCGTGTTGGTCAATTCTGTGTGTTGTACTATTCTGCGGAACAATATGCTGTTTTTGTAAACAATGGATCACATATTGTTTTTGGTCAAAAATCCAATTTGTAGCAAGAAAGAACAATAATCTTTTAATTTTGGTAAGTAATATTTGCAAAGTGTATAAAAATATCCCAAATTTCTATTCTAAATGCATATAAAATGGTGATTTCCAAATGTTGACATGAAGATGTACCTCCTGACCACCTTGAACTTTTAACACAGAAAATGCAATTTATCTTTTAGAATCATACATATAAATACATTTTTAAATGATAGAATGTTTACCTTAGAACACTTCTGAATCTTATATTCCAAGTTTTAAATTTTGCACATAGTTGTCCCACACCTACTTTATCGTCTGCTAACCAACCTGTCACTTTAATGGATTGTCAAGAAATTCCCTGGTGGATAGTCTGTTTCTAAATTCTCTAGCATTTGTTCCCCCATAAATGAGACATAAAACACATTACATTGTCATTTCTCTTCAACATAATTACTTATTTTCATAAAAAGTTGAACTTTTACTAATCATTTTTACAAAATCGGTTCAGTTTGCTCAAGATCTCTTACCATTTAGTGCAAATGTTAACACAGTGAATTGTGTAAAATCAACTATAAACCTGATCAAGTTCCTCGTCTGAAATGCCGACAGAAAGAGTCCAAAGTAATGCATTTAATTTCCACAATGTGATGCATTAACATAGGCCAACATATAGCAAATCATGAAAACCAAATGTATCTTGTGTCCAAAATTATCATTATTTTGAACAGAATGTTCTGGAGACAACTGCTGCTTTTCAAATTATAAGTACTGCAGGATTTTATTTTTGTCAATCTGATGAATCCAGTATGCAATTTTGCCAATAATAGTGACAGAAACCTTATATGTGCAGAAAAGCTCAACTGTGTGTGTGTTTATATGGACATCCTGAAGAACGTACCCTAGTGAACTTGGAACACATTTCAGCTGCCTCCTGTACGAGGTTGGCTCTCAACATGTACTTAGCACACTTGGAGTTTATGTACCGGTCAGCTGTGTCCAGGGATTGTGCCTCGTCCATCAGCCGAGCACTTTCCTCAACATCACCCGCATGCTGTATGAAAAGAAAACCCCACCAAATCAATAATTATGCAGCAATCTCTGCTGATCCTCATGTTTTAAAATGAAAATATAACTTCTTCTTGGGCAAAACTTAATTTAATTATGTAATACTTACCTGCTACTGTTGCATTCATTTCTTTTTCCAGGACACCAAGTCCCCAGTCCAAGCTGGGACTCGTAATTGAAAAGAACATGTTCCCAGTCTGATTCCTTATTCAGTCAACATAGAGAATATATTTTCTTCTGTACTGAACTACAAGATCAAGGATATATTGAAGGCAGCATCTCTGTAGATGCGGAGAAGCTTGGCAGAGTGCACTGGAGACATTGACAGAGCATGGCTCAACATCTTAGCCATAACCTTCTATGAACACTGCTGTCTGAGATACATTTCCTCCTTCAACAGACTGAATGAGGCAGACAAAATGAATGTGACTGGCTACTGTCAACTAGGTTCTAGCCTAAGGGTTTCCAAACAATTAACAAAGAGGTGAGCCCAGGTCTGACTTGATATTGGGTAGCACCGAAGTCTAAAAGGCAGATGAATCAACCTGACAACCCTGTTGATACTTCCTCCTCTTTCATCACCTGAATGACAAGGTTGGAATGAGCAGAGGACCCCAACAGAAGGAAATGACTTCCCAAAACACCAGTTCTGGGAACTTGTTCAAGAACACCAAACTGGAGTGGGCATCATTGTCCTGAACTCAATCCTGAGGAAAGATTGGACCATACTTCCTGGTCTCCTTCTTGGGAGAGAAAGATGCTGAATAGGGTTACAGGTAGCCCACTGGTTTAATGTGCTCACTGTTAAAGATTATTCACTTCCAACAATGGTATCTGAGAAAGCTTGCCAGTAGCTTCCCATGGGTTGGTGGTTCTTCACCATCAAATATACTGGCTAACATGTATAGTCTATTATGTGGTGAAAAATGACAGTCAAATGAAAAAAATGAAAATACATTTTAGCTGTAACGGAGAAATCAGACTGGAATCATGTTCTATTCAATTCTGGTCTCCAACTACTAACTGGATGAGAGAGTATTTAGGTTGTACTGGTGACTTAGTGTCACTGGAAAAAAAAAGCAACACACTAGCAGGTGGTGTAATATTGATATTGAACATAAAATCAGCAATGCTAATGATCCTGCCCTTTGCCCCAATGCCTTTACCCCATTTCCTGACCTCAATGCTCTTCAGTTTCACACAGCAAGGTGCTCATTCATGTTATTTGTGCCATCTCCTATGACTTGGTTCATAATGCATTTACCAATGCACAGTATTAAAGCATTCTTCACATTGTTACTGAAAAGCAAAACAAAAACAATGCCAGATAATCTTTTAAATGCCAGAGATACATATTCCAGCTGTAATTATAAAAATTGTCCAGTAAACTGCAGTGTTAGTTTTGAAAACTTGTCTGTGATCTACTTACCTTATAAATTTTTGCCTTAAGAACATATAGTTCTATAAGAAGTGGTGTGTGTTCTATTGCTAGATCCACATAGTGTAAAGATTTTCGTGTGTCTCCTCGATGGTCAAAGTGTTGAGCAAGGAAGTAGTACACCCAAACCAGAGCTGTTGGCGGCTCTTTATCACCTTCATCTAAAGAACAAAGAAAAACCAAAAATTTACTCCAATGATATTCTAGCTATGGAGGCATGTCCACATAATGGTACCATGCACTCCAATTTTTTTTCAAGGTCATGGGTCAGCCAAGCAGTAGCTATCAGACCTTCATCTGTCACCACAACATGTACAGCTGGTTCATAATCAAATGTTATGTAATTCAACAAATTCTCTTTAGGTATTGATGACATATCTCCCTAGAGAGCAACTACCCCCCCACCATTCCACATTAACCAGCTCTGCTGATCCAAGGTTAAAATTTATGGGACCAATTTTTATTAACAATCTTCATTTAAGCCAAACAGAAAACAGCTCTATTAGCCAAAAGGAAATTCAAGGAATTTGTACCACATCTTTCGTTTAATGGATGAGAGATGAAACCATATCTGTAATTTTTCAAAACATGATTGCTTTCGTTGGCACACTCAATGTTAGATTAGTACCATTTCCAATAGGGACAAACATCATTAAGGATGAACAAGACATTATAATTTGTCTTCTGGAGAAAACCATATGTCCATATGATTTTTCATTCTGGAGGAGTAACAATAAAAACTTTCATTCAGGAGTAGTGAAAGCAAGATTTTCAAATGGTCACTGTGGTGACCATATTGCTTGTCTGAGAAGTAAAGTCCAATGTTGATATGACAATCCCTTCAGGAGTAACAATAAGATTTTCAAGATGGTTGCTGTGATGGCCGTAATTTATTTGCAAGAAGCATAATATTATCATTTAGGACAAGCCAGACATCGTAAGAAGTCTCCTGCAACAAACCCCATACTGACAGGACCATCCATACAGAAAAAGTAGTAATATTAAGATTTTAAAGATGGCCACTATAGACCAAATAGACAATCTAAAACAGGGGTCTCAAACACGTGCCAAGCTGTATCATGTGGCCTGTAAAATGACTGGCATTACAAGGTGTCATGGGAGATAACGAAGGTGGTACTGTCCTTGGGCCATCGAAAATGCCCTCATGCGGCCCTCTGGGTGGTTTGAGTTTGAGAACCCTGCTCTAACAAAGTCCTCTGGTGAAAACCTCTTGTCACTATAACTCAAATTAGGAGAAGTAACATAAGGTTTTCAAGATGGCTGCTAAAGTGGATATATGGAAGTCATAGCAGCATCATTTTCATTCAAGATCAACCAAAGATCACATGTCTTCAAGGCTATGATCATCCATTTAGGACTAACAAAGATAGCCATTGTGCCCGTCAGATTGGACCCTCTAGAAAAGAACTCTTACGCAAACCTCATGGAATACTACTTTCTGTTTAGCAGCATCTTCACTAGCTAAGCTTCTGATATAATACTCTATTAACACTTTAGCAGATCAATCAGATATTTCAATGTTTTGTCCTAGCTACATCTATTGGATTTCAGTTTCCTCACTTAGTATATAATGCCAACTAACCAACAGCAGTGCTTTGTACACCATCCAAAAATGGAAGAGGCAATTGACTTCCAAAGGATACTTTGTAAGTTTAACATCAAAAGTATGACTACATACCAGAGAGAAGCCATTACAGGTATATCTGAGGGAAAGGATGAATTTGCACAAACAAAGACTAGCAGTGGAAAATTCTGAGTCCATTCCATTTGTCTGCTGCCCGTCTCGCAATCATGTAAAAACAGTGTTCAAATGTGAACAAGTTGATTTTGATTGGATGCGGTGGTTTGTTGTCACATCCAATGAAATTCACAGACCCAAAGCACTGAAATATATGATCGATCTGCCAAGGCGTTGATAGTGAAACATAGAAGAATCTTAGCTAGTGAAAATGGTTTAGCAGTTGCAATATGATTTTTAAAATGGCTGCTGTATTGGCCATATTGGATGTCATTTTCATTAGGATACTCTAGACAGCTTAAGAAATCTTTCTGAAAATTTAAAAAATGAGATTTTCAAGATGGTCTATTGTGATGGCCACATTGGCTGTTCGACTTGGGTCCAACTAGACCCATGGGATGAATGTGTATCATTTCATGTAAATTCTCCAAGTAGTTGTAGCAATAACAGAGTTGGTCCTAACATAGTAGAGTTAAAAATGAAAAATAAATTTTGGATTTTCTGGATCTTATGACAGCAAAGATATAATTTCATGCGTAGGTAACAGTATTATCATACCCATTAAGATGCTTACCATCTCTTCCATTATTTTAAAAGTGCCGACTGGACACAGACAATAAAGCGTTGTTTAACAATCTATACTATTGCATGCTGTTTGCTAATCTTGGTCAGCTTGATATTTTCAGTTGTATCAGACAAATGCAATTATATAAGTAATTATACACTTGTATCAGACAAATGCTATGTAAGTAATTATACAGTTGTATAAGACAAATGCTATATAAGTAATTATACAGTTGAGTCAGAAAAATACAATTATATAAATAGTTATAAAGACAGTGCACATCTAACTACTTACTGCATTACAGTCCATTCTCGAGTAATAATGACAAGGTCTTTTCTCATGGGAATAAACTTGTGTCATTTTACCATAGATCACTTCATGGAATTTTTTGTGGTGGGGAAAAAACAACACAGAAACAGAAAATTTTTTCAGGCTGTATTTGTAAAACCAACTCCTCTCTGAATCTGAATACCATAAAATCTGGTGAAAGTTTTCTAGATTTTATTTTTGTTCCGTTAATCATACCTCCACTAATCCATATCGATTCTGTGCCATAAATCATTCCCAGATTTCAGTGTAAGCATATTTGGATGCCCAACTACATCACCATACAATTGACTTTGGACCAAGACATTTTTTTTGTCAGTATAAAAAAGAAAAACAAGTGATAATGCCCATTTCACTCTTCCCTATCAACACATTCTACTCGTGTGGTTCAAACTTCAACTCTTAAAAAATTATGCGACTTTTCTGCATCAGCTACTGTAACTTAAATGAATGTGAATGAGACATTCTGTTCCTTTACCCACCCACCCCGTACAATTTACTCATCATTTAATGGATACTTTTATGTAGAGTTTAACTGCTGATTCATGGTTTGTCTACTTCAATCCAATTTTGAGGGCTGATACTTCTGGAATCTTATACTTTTGGAATCTCATGCAGTGAATATCCTACACTCAACTTCTAACTAACGGTTACTGGCATGAAATAAATCAGTATCAAACCCTTCAACCAGTCAGAAGTGAAAGTTGCCCCTTCAATGCGTGACAAGCTAGAAGCATATACACATCTCCCTCAATAACGCATGACAGGGTTAAAAAACAGAGACTGCACTACAAGCAAGGGCAAGAGTTATCGAGGGATTTCCATAACAATATGAAATGATACCATCCGCGCTAGACATCGCGAAAACTGACAAGGAGGGATGGATGTGTGAACTCGTCTGTTTAATGGCTGAATACTCGCTTTAAAATCATGGGGAATAATTGTCAATAAAGCATTTTTCTAATTTTTATGGAAAAATTAAATTGATATTCAAGATGCCCAACCGCTGAGAGATCGTTAACTTTATCCCAATTTAAAAAATCCATCACGTATACATGAAAACAATTGTGTAGTACATCAATGCTTTATTTTGTTTTGATCAGTCTGGTTCCCTGATCCATATTTTCCATGCTCTGCTCCCTACTATTGTGGAATGCAATGCAAGGATCATAACAAGCAAGGAACCAGACAACTGACTGCTTCAAATTCATAATCAAACAAGATTCCTTTTATTAAATGAAACTGAACATTTAGTTCATGAAACAGCCATCAATGTGAAAAACAATTCTTGTTATTGTTCTATTACTCAAATATTGATACCATGATTTCATTGCAAGTAATAGTGAAACTTTTAAACTGTGAGGAAATCTCTGAGTGCCAATTCAGGAATTCCAAGTTAACTACAAACTGTGAATGTAGCTTCTCGTTAATAAAACGTAAATGAGAACCAGAATTTGTCATCATCAAGTATTCATTTCGCTTGGTTGTCATTCTATCTTTCATCACAGTGGTGACAGAGAATACTAACTGAAGGTAGCTTAATATATTACTATTGCAAAAGATTTATAAGAGTGTTCGATTGATCACTTGAAAGGAGTTGGCCTGACACTACCAGGGTTGCTCGGTCTTATGCATCTTTTAATTTTTCATTTATTCCATCCTTTTTATTTGATACAAAAAGACATAATTAACATGATAATATAAGGAGACAGCTTTTAATTCATTGCACCAATACAACAAATACCTATGCAGATCAGGTATCAAAACACCCTTGGCACTTAATTAGATTCTCACAGAAACGCTTGTGGATATAGCTGATACAGTAGAGTGATATATTTCACATTTGAATACAACTAGGCATGTTGTATTTATGATCATTACACTTAAACCAAACTAAAAAATAGAACTAATACACAAATTCCACTTGATAACAAAAATCGTATTTAACTGATGGTCTTTATTTATAAAATTGCTGCCTCAAGTATGCGTTAGTGACTTTCATTGGTCAAAATTTCGTTGCATTTAAGATGTACCAAGAATGCTGTTTGGAGAGAAATTTTAACAAAATACATCATTTGTTATTAAAAGTTGATAATTCTATAACATTGATTCATATTTCGAGGTCATATCAACTGTTTATATGATAAAACAAGCGATATATGAAGGTTTCAATTACCACTTTTTATTGTGATTTTCTTTGATTTTCAACAAACAGGGGTAACTTTGGCACTTTCTAGTAGAAAATAAAAAAAGGATCCATGACTGACCCCGCATTATAAGCGGGTTCGCGAGTTTTCAGGGGACGAGTTGTCGAGGGAGTGGTGTACCCTGAAAAACAGGAATTAATCAGTTAAGCACTTCAATTATACATGGGGTGAAAAAGTTTGGAATGCTCCTTTACACTTGTAAGATGCGCGTGCCTGAATGCACCAATTGTAAATGACAAGAAGGCATGGGTTGGCACGTCATGTCATACAATGAATGTACTTAGATTTGCCTAGTAAAAAAATCCACCATGGGATTTAGGAAGCAAATAAACAATCTTAAACCAAAAACTTCACGCACATTTTCAATGATAATGACTGAACCTAATTCCAAAGTCAAGGCTGCTAGCAAGCATATCACATAATGAACTGCATTCAACCCAAGTACAAAAAAACCACCAACGGGTTTATGAAATATAAGTAAACAGCTTCAACTTACCAGAACGATCAAAGTGCTCATGTTCTTTCAAGTTTTCGGCATATTTAAGTACCAAATCTTCAACCACTTGCACCTGCAAACAAGATTTTACAAATATATCTAACACAATGACACAATATCTATAAGAAGACAAGGAAATGTTTTCTTCTGATACGTCTCACCTATGAATAATTTATTAACAATGACAATACCGTTACTGCGGTTGCTGGCCGAGTGATGAGGTACCTATGTCCTGCCATGTTGACAAAATACCAACATCTTGCTGTGGTGATACAGCAGTACCCATGTCTTGCCATGCAGATAGAGTATTCATGTCTTGCCATGCTGATAGAGTATTCATGTCTTGCCATGCTGATAGAGTATTCATGTCTTGCCATGCTGATACAGTACCCATGTCTTGCCATGCTGATACAGTACCCATGTCTTGCCATGCTGATACAGTACCCATGTCTTGCCATGCTGATACAGTACCCATGTCTTGCCATGCTGATACAGTACCCATGTTTAGCCATGCAGATACAGTACCCACGTCTTCTCATGTTCAAATAGTAGTATCCATGTCTGTGTGTGTGTGTGTGATTTAGATTTTTAATGTAGCTTTAAAAAAATTTAAGTCATATCATTATGATGCCTGCAGTGTCCCACCCGGTCACATTATCCTGACACCAACCTCTTAACACATTAACCCCTGTTGGTTTTTGTCATTTTTGTCTGAAATTCGAGTAGGAAACGCATTTTGAAAGCTATTTCAGAATAAATCCTAAATCACCAACTTCCAGGTGATCGTCCAATAACATACTCCCTAGTTGTGTTAGAAACATCGTTTTTCATTGGCTATTTGGCTTGCACCTGAGCAGAAGGGTAAAGTTGGAGTTCTTTTTTTTTTTTTTGTGGCTTAATGGACAATTTATTTTTGTATCAAGACCACTCTTTATTCCAAACGCCCATCTTATCCTACTTTTTGCAAAGGTTCATCTGTCTGTTTGCAGTTTGTACCGGTCTGCCTTAGATCTGAGACCAAAAAGTCTAAAATCTGGACACAAAATCTGATTCCGACCACGAGCCAATTTTGGGTAGAAAAAAATTGGGTCCAAAAAATGAGGTTTTTCCCTCTGTATTTTGCAGTGCAACTAGAAATTCCAGATTTTTTGTTATCATTGTAGAGCTACGTCTGTCTACCTTTCTATAATACCACCCACTTTAGTGTAAAATACATGACCTTGACGCTACAGAGCTCGGCAATAGGCTCCTACCTCCTGCCACTTAAACTCATCACCTGGGGTTAATGTGTTAAAGCTAAGTGCCAAGTGAGGCAGCTGCTAATACCATTTTTACAAGCCTTTGGTATAACTTGGCTGGGGTTTGAACCCATGACCTCCTGCATCTGTGGTGGATGCCCTAACCACTTAGGCCACTGAAGCAATCTGTATCTATGTCTAAATGTTCATAGAGTACTGGCATCTTGCCATATTGATACAGCATTGGGGTCCCAGATGGCTGAGTGGTGTAAGAAACTTTTACAGACCAATGCAAGTTTGTGTTGGCTCAACCAACAGGTGTATGTGAGAAAGCTTACCAGCAACTTTCTGGGTTCTTCCTCCACAAATGTACTGGCAACCATGCATACATGCCAACCCCGAGAAAGGTGTATGAGTAATTATTACTAATAAAAGTTGCAAAAAAGCATCATCTGAGCATAAACATTGTGATACGTTACATGCCATAATAACAGAACACTGTAAGAAAAATGTACAATTATTTTTGCTACTAACTTGGATCGGCACCTGGTTATAATTCTTGTCACAAATGGGCAAAATCCACATTGATTAATACCAGAATACAAGCAGAAAGCAAAATGATCATAAACTCGAGTCCACAAATTCTGCACTGAGCACACAGGCACTTGATCCAGAGGGAAACCAATAAACTGGGGAGGATGTTATTAGTTTTCCCCTGAACTGAGTACCTGTGAATGAACATGATGATGTGCTTGTCTGAGTGGTGTGTTATGTCACTCCCATATTCCTTTCAAATTTGTAAAGCACAATTGATTTGTCCTTTTTTCTGTTCTCACATGCTTTTAAGTTTAAAAGGATCTCTCTTCCCTAACATATTTCAGCCATCTTACATCCATGAGCTGTATCAATAAAGGCTATTTTGCTTAACATTTGGTGCCATTTTTTTTCACAGTACAGACTGGTTTACTGCCTAAGTGTGTTATCAATAAGATGAATATGTATGGCTAACATACAAATTGAAGAAACCCATCTGTTTCTTGGGATATGTGTCATATACAGTTGCTATAAATAGAAAATAAGGAAAGTATATGTACGTCTATGATGGACAAATTTGTATTCTTGCACTACTTGTTACATGTCTTTTTTTAAAAACAGAATATTCTCATATTTATATGAGCGGTATTAAAGAGATGACAATAAAAATGATGAAGATAACCTTTGAATGCTTCATTTTTATTGTATTTTTTAATGTACCATAAAGCGTAATCCTTATACAAGTGAGTGCGAGATGTAATCAGGTGAAAAAAAGCGTAATGATTATGCCAAAAACATAATGGTTGGCATATATGTACCATGTATAACCTATCATGTACAGAAAAATTGTACTTAACCCCCCCAAAACCAAACTCTGACACAGCAGTACCTATATCTTGTCATATTCATATAGTAGCAATGATTTCTTGCCATGTTCATAGAGTACGTATAATAATGTGACATGTTCATGTAGTAGTAATGACTTCTTGCCATGTTTATAGAGTACCTATAATATTGTGACATGTTCATATAGTAGCAATGATTTCTTGCCATGTTTATATAGTACCTATAATACTGTGTCATGTTCATATAGTAGCAATGATTTCTTGCCATGTTTAGAGTACCTATAATACTGTGTCATGTTCATATAGTAGCAATGATTTCTTGCCATGTTCATAGAGTACGTATAATAATGTGACATGTTCATGTAGTAGTAATGACTTCTTGCCATGTTCATAGAGTGAGTGTCAATATCTTGTCATATTCATATAGTAGCAATGATTTCTTGCCATGTTCATAGAGTACGTATAATAATGTGACATGTTCATGTAGTAGTAATGACTTCTTGCCATGTTCATAGAGTGAGTGTCAATATCTTGTCATGTTCATATAGTAGCAATGATTTCTTGCCATGTTCATAGAGTACGTATAATAATGTGACATGTTCATGTAGTAGTAATGACTTCTTGCCATGTTTATAGAGTGAGTATCAATATCTTGTCATGTTCATATAGTAGCAATGATTTCTTGCCATGTTCATAGAGCGAGTACCTATATCTAGTCATGTTCATGTAGTAGTAATGATTTATTGCCATGTTCATAGAGTACGTATAATAATGTGACATGTTCATATAGTAGTAATGATTTATTGCCATGTTCATAGAGTGAGTATCAATATCTTGTCATGTTCATATAGTAGCAATGATTTCTTGCCATGTTCATAGAGTACGTATAATAATGTGACATGTTCATGTAGTAGTAATGACTTCTTGCCATGTTCATAGAGTGAGTGTCAATATCTTGTCATGTTCATATAGTAGCAATGATTTCTTGCCATGTTCATAGAGTACGTATAATAATGTGACATGTTCATGTAGTAGTAATGACTTCTTGCCATGTTTATAGAGTGAGTATCAATATCTTGTCATGTTCATATAGTAGCAATGATTTCTTGTCATGTTCATAGAGCGAGTACCTATATCTAGTCATGTTCATGTAGTAGTAATGATTTATTGCCATGTTCAAAGACTGAGTACCTACATCTTGTCATGTTCATGTAGTAGCAATGATTTCTTGCAATGTTCATAGAGTACCTATATTGTGACATGTTCATGTACTAGTAATAATGATTTCTTGTCATGTTCATAGAGTACCTATAATATTGTGACATGTTCATGTAGTAGTAATGATTTCTTGTCATGTTTATAGAGTACCTATAATATTGTGACATGTTCATATAGTAGCAATGATTTCTTGTCATGTTTATAGAGTACCTATAATATTGTGACATGTTCATGTAGTAGTAATGATTTCTTGTCATGTTTATAGAGTACCTATAATATTGTGACATGTTCATATAGTAGCAATGATTTCTTGCCATGTTTATAGAGTACCTATAATATTGTGACATGTTCATATAGTAGCAATGATTTCTTGCCATGTTTATAGAGTACCTATAATATTGTGACATGTTCATATAGTAGCAATGATTTCTTGCCATGTTTATAGAGTACCTATAATAATGTGACATGTTCATGTAGTAGTAATGACTTCTTGCCATGTTTATAGAGTGAGTATCAATATCTTGTCATGTTCATATAGTAGCAATGATTTCTTGCCATGTTCATAGAGCGAGTACCTATATCTAGTCATGTTCATGTAGTAGTAATGATTTATTGCCATGTTCATAGAGTACGTATAATAATGTGACATGTTCATATAGTAGTAATGATTTATTGCCATGTTCATAGAGTGAGTATCAATATCTTGTCATGTTCATATAGTAGCAATGATTTCTTGCCATGTTCATAGAGTACGTATAATAATGTGACATGTTCATGTAGTAGTAATGACTTCTTGCCATGTTCATAGAGTGAGTGTCAATATCTTGTCATGTTCATATAGTAGCAATGATTTCTTGCCATGTTCATAGAGTACGTATAATAATGTGACATGTTCATGTAGTAGTAATGACTTCTTGCCATGTTTATAGAGTGAGTATCAATATCTTGTCATGTTCATATAGTAGCAATGATTTCTTGCCATGTTCATAGAGCGAGTACCTATATCTAGTCATGTTCATGTAGTAGTAATGATTTATTGCCATGTTCAAAGACTGAGTACCTACATCTTGTCATGTTCATGTAGTAGCAATGATTTCTTGCAATGTTCATAGAGTACCTATATTGTGACATGTTCATGTACTAGTAATAATGATTTCTTGTCATGTTCATAGAGTACCTATAATATTGTGACATGTTCATGTAGTAGTAATGATTTCTTGTCATGTTTATAGAGTACCTATAATATTGTGACATGTTCATATAGTAGCAATGATTTCTTGTCATGTTTATAGAGTACCTATAATATTGTGACATGTTCATGTAGTAGTAATGATTTCTTGTCATGTTTATAGAGTACCTATAATATTGTGACATGTTCATATAGTAGCAATGATTTCTTGCCATGTTTATAGAGTACCTATAATATTGTGACATGTTCATATAGTAGCAATGATTTCTTGCCATGTTTATAGAGTACCTATAATAGTGTCATGTTCATATAGTAGCAATGATTTCTTGCCATGTTTATATAGTACCTATAATATTGTGACATGTTCATATAGTAGCAATGATTTCTTGCCATGTTTATAGAGTACCTATAATATTGTGACATGTTCATATAGTAGCAATGATTTCTTGCCATGTTTATAGAGTACCTATAATATTGTGTCATGTTCATATAGTAGCAATGATTTCTTGCCATGTTTATATAGTACCTATAATATTGTGACATGTTCATATAGTAGCAATGATTTCTTGCCATGTTTATAGAGTACCTATAATATTGTGTCATGTTCATATAGTAGCAATGATTTCTTGCCATGTTTATATAGTACCTATAATATTGTGACATGTTCATATAGTAGCAATGATTTCTTGCCATGTTTATATAGTACCTATAATATTGTGTCATGTTCATATAGTAGCAATGATTTCTTGCCATGTTTATATAGTACCTATAATATTGTGACATGTTCATATAGTAGCAATGATTTCTTGCCATGTTTATAGAGTACCTATAATATTGTGTCATGTTCATATAGTAGCAATGATTTCTTGCCATGTTTATATAGTACCTATAATATTGTGTCATGTTCATATAGTAGCAATGATTTCTTGCCATGTTTATATAGTACCTATAATACTGTGTCATGTTCATATAGTAGCAATGATTTCTTGCCATGTTTATATAGTACCTATAATATTGTGTCATGTTCATATAGTAGCAATGATTTCTTGCCATGTTTATATAGTACCTATAATACTGTGTCATGTTCATATAGTAGCAATGATTTCTTGCCATGTTTAGAGTACCTATATCTTGTCATGTTCATGTAGTAGTAATGACTTCTTGCCATGTTTAGAGTACCTATATCTTGTCATGTTCATGTAGTAGTAATGACTTCTTGCCATGTTTAGAGTACCTATATCTTGTCATGTTCATGTAGTAGCAATGATTTCTTGCCATGTTTAGAGTACCTATATCTTGTCATGTTCATGTAGTAGTAATGACTTCTTGCCATGTTCATAGAGTGAGTACATATATATTGTCATGTTCATATAGTAGCAATGATTTCTTGCAATGTTCATAGAGTGAGTACCTATATCTTGTCATGTTCATACAGTAGTACCCATGTCTTGCCATACTGATACAGTACCTATGTGTTGTCATGTTCACACAATAGTACCCATGTCTTGCCATACTGATACAGTACCTATGTGTTGTCATGTTCACAAAGTAGTACCCATGTCTTGCCATACTGATACAGTACCTATGTGTTGTCATGTTCACACAGTAGTACCCATGTCTTGCCATACTGATATAGTACCTATGTGTTGTCATGTTCACACAGTAGTACCCATGTCTTGCCATATTGATACAGTACCTATGTGTTGTCATGTTCACACAGTAGTACCCATGTCTTGCCATATTGATACAGTACCTAAGTGTTGTCATGTTCACACAGTAGTACCCATGTCTTGCCATACTGATACAGTACCTATGTGTTGTCATGTTCACACAGTAGTACCCATGTCTTGCCATACTGATACAGTACCTATGTGTTGTCATGTTCACACAGTAGTACCCATGTCTTGCCATACTGATACAGTACCTACGCGTTGTCATTTTCACACAGTAGTACCCATGTCTTGTCATACTGATACAGTACCTATGTGTTGTCATGTTCACACAGTAGTAACCATGTCTTGCCATACTGATACAGTACTTATGTGTTGTCATGTTCACACAGTAGTACCCATGTCTTGCCATACTGATACAGTACCTATGTGTTGTCATGTTCACACAGTAGTACCCATGTCTTGCTCAGCTGCCTTCCATAAAAGATGAATAAACTGAGGCAGAAACCATGCAAAAGCTACTCCCCACAGAAGTGTTGTTTCAGTCTTTGCTGCACGAAATTACCAACACTAGCAACAGGAGTACCAGAAAAGACACATGCCCATCTTGGGGAACAGCAGGTAAGACTAGGTGTACCAGAAAAGACACATGATATGCCCATCTTGGGGAACAGGGGTAAGACTAGGTGTACCATAAAAGACACATGATATGCCCATCTTGGGAAACAGGGGGTAAGACTAGGTGTATCAGAAAAGACACATGATATGCCCATCTTGGGGAACAGGGGGTAAGACTAGGTGTACCAGAAAAGACACATGATATGCAGATCTTGGGGAACAGGGTGTAAGACTAGGAGTACAAAAGACCATGTTGAGATAAGTACAAAGCATAAGTTTTATTAAAAATCTTCTTTGGTTCAAAAGTTATAACCATACATAGATGTCACCTAGTTTTCAACTTTTCCTTGCCATGATCTCGAGGCAGGTAGCATGGTTTATATTATGAGACACAACCTCTGGTTATAACACATACAAGTACACAGATCTAAATCAGATTCACATAGCATGGTTTATATTACGAGACACATCCTCTGGTTATAACACGTACAAGTACACAGATCTAAATCAGATTCACATACTTACTGCTGTGACCTTCACCTTGAGGCATAGCTAAGGAACGTAATATGCCATCAAAACATGATTGATAATTGGCTATAGCATTTTCAGTGGTTCCCCCGAGTTACACTCTGGACAAGGATACAAGTTACAGAATGACATTTTCCCTCATCGTGACCGTGAGGCAGGGTGTATGGCTATGGCGTCTAGCATTGGAAAGCAATAGAGTTTGGAACTGTTTCATTATTTTCAGTGATTTCAAAAAGATATGCCTCAAGTAAAGGTAAAATTGCATTATCCCATGATATGATCTCGATTTAAAAGCGGGGGGAATGGATCAAGTACTCTATACTATCATTAGTCATCTTATATCCTTGGGAAAGTTTCATTAAAATATCTGTTACAAAGTTCTTGGGCCAGGCCAAGCTGATGTTAATGGAGAGATGAACAACACCAGGACATACTACGTTCAAATTAAAATGGGCATCTAAAAGTCACACACCAAAATTTTCTGTTGAATTTGTTAAAATCATACATCATATCTGGAAGCCTGCACTTGCTTACTTCTTTAAATCTCCTTTTTACTAAGATAATCCACCACCACCCTTTTTTAAATGGGGTGGGGTGGTCAGTCCACCTCCTCCTATTTTCAGTTCTTATGTCAACCCCGTCAAACTAAACCTATAATGTACATATAAACCTGATATTTATGATGGAGAGAAAGGGAATGTCCAAGTGTCAACACAATTCCATGTAACTCTGTTCATATCAGGTCAAAGGTAACAGAGGCCAAATTTTCAAGAATTTCTCGCATACTTGGAAGCCATATTGACACTTCCACAAAACTTAGAATATAACTGTTTTAATTTTAGAACAGAACTTATACATCTCCAACACATTTTCCTTACTGAAGTTAATCGAGGCATGATTAATTGGTTGCATATGTCAGAAATCTTTTGATCACAATTTCAGCTGGTCAATGAATGCCAAATCTGGTTTAACTCAGTGTTAATTTTAATGAAACAAATCTCTATTTTCACTGCACTGAATCTTTTAAGCCCCTGCTCCACCCCCAAATCAAATGTGTCAATATCATCATCTTGTGTTGTAAGATGCAAAATGTTTGGTATGGATATTTGTGTTGTGATTACAATTATGAAACTTTGCTACATAAAATTGTGTATGCAGCTCACCTTCCATGGATCTTTGTAAACTGACTTCAGAGTGACAAATAGAGGGGGTACTCCTTTGTGGAATGATGACCTCAAGTACTTGTCCAGCAATCTTTTGAATAGGTCCCCTGTACATGAGATAAAAAACAGACATGGAAATTAATGCAGAGTCAAACATGAGGAGCCTGGATAGTTCATTGGTAATACACTCTATCTAAACATTTGCTTTCCAGGCATGTGTAGGGGTATGTGATTCATCTATACATCATGAGACCCATTAATACAGGACTATATATTTTAACAGCCAAGTTCAATTTTTTATCACAATTATATGGTTAAACAGACAAGTTCAGAGTTTCATCAGGGTTGTGTAGTTTAACAGACAAGTGCAGATTTTCATCAGGGTCGTGTGTATGATTTGGATTTTTAATGTAGTTTTAATAATTTTCAGTCATATCGCTATGATGTCTGCAGCGTGGCAGTTTATAGTGATGTCTAGCACTGAGGCATCATGCCCCACTCAGTCACATTATCCTGACACCAGGCCAACCAGTCCTAACAATAACCTCTTAATGCTGAGCGCCAAGCGAGGCAGCTGTTAGTATCATTTTTTAAATGTCTTTGGTATGACTCGGCTGGGGATCGAAAACATGACCTCTCACATCCGAGGCAGACACTCTTACCACTAGGCCACTGGAGTGGTGATTTTCATCAGGGTTGTGTGGTTAAACAGCCAGGTACAGATTTTCATCCAAGTTATATGATTAAACAGACAAGTTCAGATTTTCAACAGGGTTGTGTGGTTAAACAGCCAAGTACAGATTTTCATCAGGGCTGTGTGGTTAAACAGCCAAGTACAGATTTTCATCAGGGTTGTGTGGTTAAACAATCAAGCAGAGATTTTCATTACACTGAACAGTCAAGTTCAGATTTTCATCAGGTTAGTGTGGTTAAACAATCAAGTCAAGATTTTCATCAGGGTTGTGTGATTAAACAGCCACGTCCAGATTTTCATTATGCTGAACAGCCAAGTTCAGATTTTCATCAGGGTTGTGCGATTGAACAGCCAAGTACAGATTTTCATCAGGGTTGTGTGGTTAAACATCCAAGTACAGATTTTCATCAGGGTTGTGTGGTTAAACAGCCAGGTACAGATTTTCATCCAAGTTATATGATTAAACAGACAATTTCAGATTTTCATCAGGTTGTGTGGTTAAACAGCCAAATTCAGATTTTCATCAGGGTTGTGTGGTTAAACAGCCAAGTATAGATTTTCATCAGGGTTGTGTGGTTAAACAGCCAAGTACAGATTTTCATCAGGGTTGTGTGGTTAAACAGCCAGGTACAGATTTTCATCCAAGTTATATGATTAAACAGCCAAGTTCAGATTTTCATCAGGGTTGTGTGGTTAAACAGCCAAGTACAGATTTTCATCAGGGTTGTGTGGTTAAACAGTCAGGTACAGACTTTCATCCAAGTTATATGATTAAACAGCCAAGTTCAGATTTTCATCAGGGTTCTGTGGTTAAACAGCCAAGTTCAGATTTTCATCAGGGTTGTGTGGTTAAACAGCCAAGTACAGATTTTCATCAGGGTTGTGTGGTTAAACAGCCAAGTTCAGATTTTCATCAGGGTTGTGTGGTTAAACAGCCAAGTACAGATTTTCATCAGGGTTGTGTGGTTAAACAATCAAGCAGAGATTTTCATTACACTGAACAGTCAAGTTCAGATTTTCATCAGGGTTGTGTGGTTAAACAATCAAGTCGAGATTTTCATCAGGGTTGTGTGATTAAACAGCCACGTCCAGATTTTCATTATGCTGAACAGCCAAGTTCAGATTTTCATCAGGGTTGTGCGATTGAACAGCCAAGTACAGATTTTCATCAGGGTTGTGTGGTTAAACATCCAAGTACAGATTTTCATCAGGGTTGTGTGGTTAAACAATCAAGCAGAGATTTTCATTACGTTGAACAGTCAAGTTCAGATTTTCATCAGGGTTGTGTTGTTAAACAATCAAGTACAAATTTTCATCAGGGTTGTGTGATTAAACAGCCACGTACAGATTTTCATTATGCTGAACAGCCAAGTTCAGATTTTCATCAGGGTTGTATGGTTAAACAGCCAAGTACAGATTTTCATCAGGGCTGTGATTAAACAGCCAAGTACAGATTTTCATCAGGATTGTGTGATTGAACAGCCAAGTACAGATTTTCATCAGGGTTGTGTGGTTAAACAGCCAAGTACAGATTTTCATCAGGGCTGTGTGGTTAAACAGCCAAGTACAGATTTTCAATAGGGTTGTGTGGTTAAACAGCCAAGTAGAGATTTTCATTGGGGTTATTTTTTGCTACATTATATGGTTAAACAGACAAGTGCAGACTGTACTCCAAGATAAAGCATTAAAGAAACATCAAAATTCTGTGAAAGGCATACAAAATAAAAGATAGTAAAATTTATCAAACTTGAAAAAATAAAGGTTGAAAATTTGTTCTACAAGTCACAAGTGGTTGCAGGTTTAAATGAAAATCATAACACTGGCTCTTCAATGCTGATTAAAAGTTTTAAAAAATGCGAATATAAAGAATCATAAAAAATATAGGAAAATAAAGCCTTCCAGAAACATTAAGTACTAAATGCTAAAGGTGTGTGTGTGTTGAACCTGCCATAACGTCACCATGTACACCATAGATCAACATGTACACTGTACCTTTGTAGATCAACATGTACACTGTACCTGCTGTAACACAATCATGTACACCATACCTTTGTAGATCAACATGTACACTGTACCTTTGTAGATCAACGTGTACACTGTACCTGCTGTAACACAATCATGTACACCATATCTTTGTAGATCAACATGTACACTGTACCTTTGTAGGTCAACATGTACACTGTACCTGCTGTAACACAATCATGCACACCTTACCTTTGTAACATCAACATGTACACCTTACCTATGTAACATCACCATGTACACCGTACCTTTGTAGCATCAACATGTACACCTTACCTATGTAACATCACCACGTACACTGTACCTTTGTAGCAACATGTACACCTTACCTCTGTAACATCACCATGTACACCTTACCTTTGTAGCATCAACATGTACACCTTACCTTTGTAGCATCAACATGTACACCTACCTTTGTAGCATCAACATGTACACCTTACCTTTGTAGCATCAACATGTACACCTTACCTTTGTAGCATCAACATGTACACTATACCAATGTAGTGTCATAAATTACACTGGTCAACAGTGAAATCATTACTGACTTGAAAAGGCCCTAATCTGTAGTATTTTGGTGTGCCGAACACGAATATAACCGTGAAAAATTTGTATTGGCTCTCGTTTTGAAGATATTCATATACCTCATTTTCTATGTTTCACTGTGTAAATTTCTCCAGTACGACTGCAGCAACATCCGGAATAATGATGTAACATTGCATAATACCATCATGCTCACATCATCCACAGTTGATTGCATCATTTTCTGATGCAGTGCAATACTAATGCCATGCGGCTGCTGAAGTAAGTTGACGTCAGCAGTGTACTATACATGTGTAGGCCTATTATACTAATGCCAGGCGGCTGCTGAAGCTGACGTAAGCAGTGTACTATATAAAGCCCAATCAGATAGGTTCAGCATTTAAAATATTTTAGACGTTGTGCGAGACAATTCAAGCTACTGTTACATAAAACTTATTATTTTATCCATTTACGTACAATAAAGAACAGTAATGCCTCGAAAGTGTGTTAATACCGCGGACAATTTTTGCTATATTTGTGGGGAAGTGACATTTGCCAACCAGAAGAAAAGTATCAATTCTCAAGTGAAGAAGGCATATCATCTTTACTTCGGATGCAAGGTTGGTGACCAAGACAAGCCTTGGGCTCCGCATATATGCTGTGCTACATGTACAACACAGCTTTCACAGTGGTTGAATTGCAAAAGGTCATCAATGCCGTTTGCAGTCCCAATGGTGTGGAGAGAGCCAAGCAACCACCTAAATGACTGTTACTTCTGCTTGGTTCCTCCTCTTTCCGGCGGAATAACGAAGCGAAAGAAGTCGAGAATAGTCTACCCAAACATTCCGTCTGCATTGAGACCAGTTCCACATGGTGAGGGACTTCCTATTCCAGAACCTCCAGCAGAATATTCTCTTGATTCATCTGACGAAGACAAAGGTGAGTCGACCTGTTCTTCTCCTGGTCCATCAGCATGCAGTGATCCAGATTTTCACTGTGGTGCATCATCAACCCCACACAGAATAACACAGGAAGAACTAAATGACCTGATTCGTGATTTGGACTTATCAAAGAACAAGGCAGAATTGCTAGGATCAAGACTCCAACAATGGAATCTTCTAGAAGAAGATGTCACAATTACTGCATATCGAAAGCGCCACCAGCAATTGGAGCCTTTCTTCAGAAAGGAAAGTAATCTGATATTCTGTTCTGATATTGAGGGCCTCATGAATGCTTTAAAAATCACTCATGACCCACAAGAATGGAGACTATTTGTGGACTCTTCGAAACTGAGTCTCAAGGCTGTGCTTTTGCACAATGGAAACATTCTTCCATCTATTCCAGTAGCGTATGCTGTCCACATGAAAGAGACATACGATAACTTAAGGCAGCTACTGAATTCCATTGAGTATAACAAGTACAGCTGGCACCTCTGTGGTGATTTGAAGGTAGTTGCCCTTTTAATGGGACTGCAGCAAGGATATACAAAATACATGTGTTTCTTATGCGAGTGGGATAGCCGAGCAAGGGAAATGCACTACATGAGGAAGGAATGGACTCACAGGCAGAATGTAGCCATTGGAGAGAAGAATATCCAACACCCAGCTCTGGTTGAGGCTCAGAAAATCTTGCTACCACCCCTTCACATCAAACTAGGTTTGATGAAGAACTTCGTGAAAGCCACTGACCGGACTTTGCCAGCATTCCGATACCTGCATGAAAAATTCCCTCGACTCAGCGAAGCAAAGATTAAAGAGGGAGTTTTTGTGGGTCCTCAGATTCGAGAGCTTTTCAAAGATGACCGGTTCAACAACTTGCTGGAAGGTGACGCGAAACAAGCATGGAATGCTGTTCGCCTAGTTTCTACAAACTTCCTCGGAAATGTTAGGGCAGAAAACTATAAGGAACTAGTAGAAGACATGTTGATGAAGTATAAGAAACTTGGCTGCAATATGTCTCTAAAGATTCACTTCCTTCATTCCCATTTGGATTTCTTTCCTAGCAACTGTGGTATTGTTAGTGATGAACACGGCGAACGTTTTCATCAAGATATCGCAACAATGGAACAAAGATACCAGGGAAAATGGTCCACTACAATGCTGGCTGACTACTGCTGGACACTCCTCAGAGATGCTCCCGAACAGCTGTACAAGAGACAGGCGAAGAAATCTAAGATGTAGTCAATGACTTGATTTTTTATAGGTAGGCTATTACAGCTGACCTTTTACTATTGGAATGCATTTCGTTATGTAAACATTAATTTCTTGCAGATTACAAAAAAACTAGAGCCAATTTTGCAATTTGACTGTCATATTCGTGTTCAGCACATAAAAATTGATAAGAATTGACTAATTTTATTTCAGTAACATGACTTTTGTAAAAATTTGTTGTCCAGTGTTACATTTATTACTGCGTACCTGTTGTAAATGTAAGGGGTATTCTTCTAGGTGCTGCAGTCCGAGGAAATTTTTCTTGCATTTCTGTGTAAAGTTTTAATTGTTCCTCTTCACCGTCTGAAATTATAAAAAAAACCCAGGTAAATAAATCATAAATTATTATTTCAGAGTAAAATAGCAAACTTAGCATGTTGATAATGATGGCTATTCCAGTTTAAAAGATAGGGAGAAGGCAATGTCAAATCTGAATAGTCACCGACTGATTCAATTTAGAATACTGTTAATGAGGGCTATTCCAGTTTAACAGACATGGAGAAGGCAATGTCAAATCAAAAGTCATCACTGATCCCATTTAGAATACTGTTAATGAGGGCTATTCCAGTTTAAAAGATAGGGAGAAGGCAATGTCAAATCAAAATAGTCACCCACTGATTGAATTTAGAATACTGTTAATGAGGGCTATTCCAGTTTAACAGACATGGAGAAGGCAATGTCAAATCGAAAGTCATCACTGATCCCATTTAGAATACTGTTAATAATGGCTATTCCAGTTTAAAAGATAGGGAGAGGCAATGTCAAATCAAAAAAGTCATCACTGATCCCATTCAGAACACTGTTAATAAGGGCTATTCCAGTTTAAAAGAAATGGAGAAAGCAACATCAAATCAAAATAGTCACCGATTGATTCAATTTAGAATACTGTTAATGGACTCTATTCCAGTATAAAAGATATGGAGAAGGCAATATCAAATCTGAATAGTCAGCCAATGATCCCATTTAGAATACTGTTAATGAGGGCTATTCCAGTTTAAAATATATGGAGAAATTAATGTCAAATCTGAATAGTCATCATTGATTCAGTTTAAAATTTTGTATGAATGGCTCTCGTCATGATTAGAATCACCATTGTGCTCTGGAACATATTTTTTTACAACTGCCTTTCCTCATACTTCGGCATTCTAATGGGGCGAATCATTAAAATATACAGAACCAAAGTGTTAAATTTTTGTAAAAAACTAATGACCCATGAAGCAAATTGCTACTGACTTTTAGCATTAAGTTTTATTACCACATTTCACAATGGACATTTTTAGGCTATGTCAATGCAAGTGGACATAACGTCTGATTTGCCATTGTGCAAAATGTGTGTAATCAAGAACAAAATTCACTTGTGATGAGCATTAAATTATAATTTCTATTTCACTGTGGACAGGAAACTGTGGGTAGTATTAAAAGGTTTGAGGATTGGAAACTGAGTGTAGTATCAAAAGGCTTGAGGACTGGAAACTGAGTAGTATTATAAGGACTGGAAACTGAGTGTAGTATTAAAAGGCTTGAGGACTGGAAACCTAGTATAGTACTGAAAGGCTTGCGGACTGGAAACTGAGTAGTATTATAAGGACTGGAAACTGAGTGTAGTAATAAAAGGCTTGAGGACTGGAAACCTAGTATAGTATTGAAAGGCTTGAGGACTGGTAACTGAGTGTAGTATTAAAAGGCTTGAGGACTGGAAACTGAGTGTAGTATTAAAAGGCTTGAGGACTGGAAACTGAGTGTAGTATTAAAAGGCTCGAGGACTGAAAACAGTGTAGTATTAAAAGGCTTGAGGACTGAAAACCTAGTATAGTACTGAAAGGCTTGAGGACTGGAAAATGAGTGTAGTACTAGGAGGCAGGATGACTGGAAACTGGGTGTATTACTAAAAGACAAAGAGGACTGGAAACTGAGTATAGTATTGAAAGGCTTGAGGACTGGAAATCTAGTATAGTATTGAAAGGCTTGAGGACTGGAAGATGTGTGTAGTACTAGGAGGCAGGATGACTGGAAACTGGGTGTATTACTAAAAGACAAGAGGACTGGAAACTGTTGTTGTTGTTGTATGTTTTAACGCCATTTTTCAGCACAAGATAGGCTATATATGGCGGCCAGTATTAATGGTGGAGGAAGAACCCAGGAAATCCCCGGAAAGAACCACCGACCCTCGAGAAGCTACTGGCAAGCTTTCTCACATACCCACATTGGCCAAATCCGAGACTCGAACCTACGCAGACAGAGGTGAGATGGCAGTGATCCGTAACGGAGAGCGCTTTAGACCACTCGGCCACTCGGGGCCCCGACTGGAAACTGAGTATAGCATTTAAAGGCTGAGGATTGGAAATGGAGTTTAGTACTAAAAGGCAAGAGGAAAGTGAGTATAGTACAGAGTCGGACTGGGGCAATAACACAGTAAAATATTGATTGAAATCCCTCATAGGGACTGATGCTCTAATGACCAGAAAGAATTTCAAATTCAAGAGAAGTCCATTTCCTCCTTTGAATTGCACAGTACTGACACCATCTCTGATATTCTTCAGTGATAGATAGAATCTATGCTGGGGTCTGGACCGAGACGTGGAAATCCCAGTCATGGGGTTACATTGTCTTGGTCCAGACCCCAACACAGATTATTTTTCTCACCAAATATTTTCCATTAAAGTAAAAAGAACTCTTCATTAATGTAATATAGTTCACATGCAAATGGCTCATTAATACAAACATGTTAATGAGGGCTGTGGTGTGACCGTTGCATCCGAAGTACATAGTTTATACGCGTCAGCAAAGAAAAATAACATAAAACGTCACATAGTAATGAGGTATTATCACATTTAATATATGGATGTTATATAAAATTGACAATAAATAATATTTAATACAAGAAACTGTTTCATTTTCATCAGCTCTGATTTTGAAAAGTTATACTGCAAATAATGAAGTTATATTGTAAATAATGAAACAATACTAGGTACTCAAATCTACTGTACTTATACTTAGTACAAGCTGTAACAAAGAGCAACATGTTGCATTAGATTATTCATGGGTAATTAGTGACGTGTCACTATCGTATACAGCTCTCCTTTTCTTTGGAGGAGGTGAAACTGTTTGTGACATACTTGTGTTGTTCTTAATTATAAAATTACCCACCCACCACCGAGTATAAAAGACCCTCAAAATACTGACCCAAGCGGATAACCATGTGCTAAACTTTCAAGTTCATGGATTCTTTGAAAATTCATGTTTCTGTCTTAGAAATATGGCAAGGGCTACAGTGAAATTTGCTTATGGATTAATGTGTTGATGGATAAATGATTCCTTCTAGCTGGTAAGTGCATTATTTGTCATTAAGGAGTAGTAATGCCAAAAAGATTTTCAAGATGCGTGGGTGGCCATACTGCATGTCAGATTGGCACCATTTTCATTTAAGTATTATATAGTAGTGTCTTGTGGCATTTCAACACAGAAGTAGAATGTAGTGCCAATAAAATGACAAGTTAAACATTTTCTTACTTTGGTTAAGAACATATGCATTATTTAGTACCAAAGAAAAGTGTCTTGCCCAAGGGCATTTCATGATGGACAACCCAGGCTAATCTCAGGGTTCACCTTCTATGAGATGCACCTGAGCACACTAGGGCCATTAGACATCCTTGAGTAAACAAGGGTTTCAAATACAAGTACCAATTTTTCTGGCTGACTTCATGGTAAAATTCAACCTAACTTATTAAGGAATCTAAAACAAAATCTCCACTGCTGCAAATTCTTCTAAGGGTTTTGACATTTACACTGACTTGCATGCTAGTATATACAGTACGACCTAGCACACTAACAAAGCTCATGGAATCTTGACTCCAAGGGAGATTTTAGCTACTATTATGTTTCTCTGTGCTATACCAAGAACAAATTAACAAAGATGATAGGTTTAATTTGAGGTCCTTTTGTCTTTTAATAAAGTTTTACATCAAAACTGTCATGAAGATATACATATGTAAAGTCTGGGAATGAAGTATTAAGTTTATCAAACTCATTTTGAGTGATATAGTCTCCTTCAAAATATAAACTCACTTGACTTGCATTCATTTTTATGATCAAAACTGGCCTTTCATCAATAATCTGTACAAGGCAGATTGCAAACAGGGACAGAGTTATCTCCCTTAGACCCTAAAGCTGACCTCCAGTCAGAAATCCCATTTTGTAAGACTAGACTGTCTCTCCCGACTGACCTTTGTCCACTAAGAATGACTTTCTCAACATCTCACATTAATGACATGGGTTAAAGGAAGCAATCAGGTCAGACACGAATAATCTGCTTAAAGTTTAAATTTTCCATATAAATTGGAACATGTGAAACAGCCATCTATATATGCCACATTTTACACTTGAAACATTTAATTCACAGCATAATTCTTTTTTTGGAATAGGACAGGTTTCTACCATCTATACATGTGACTAGTCATCAATATATGACTTGTGCACACAGCTTCTGCCAATGGTAGAGATCTAGAAAAATGCACACATCAACACCAACATGCAAAATTTAGTCAGCAGTAAAATTAGTGTCTGTCCAACTAACATATATGTACCTATGCTGAGGTTTTAATAAGATGAGGAAGGTTATGGCTTTTTTATCACTGAATTTTAGGTGGACTGATGGTTTTCAAAACTCCAAACAATTGGTGGGCTGATGGTTGAAAACTCCAAATAGTCGTTTTGATGGCTGGCCTGAGGCTGAAACAGATGAGGACTTGGACAAGACTTTGGTTCCTTAGAAAGAAAATAAATTGTCAAGGGAGGTCTGGGAGACCTCACACAGCAGGGCCTCAACGGGTGGTGCCCCTGATCTGGGCAGAAATTAATTTTTACTCTGAGGGCATAAAAAACTGCTTTTAGTGGCCCTTGTCATAATAGCTTGTGAAGTTGTTACTTAATTCCAACAAAAAAAAAAAACGCTGAAAAATAACAAATAACCCAACTTGAAAAAAATTTCTTAAAGAATTTCACTGAACTCATTGTCACATCAACTTGTTCCATAACAATATCAGTGCTGAAGCTATTACATATGCACAACAGTGTTCACAAAATAATTCAGTCACCATAATTTGTCAATTTTTAAAGCACGTTTTACAGGTACATCACCTGTTGATACTAATGTGCTGTCAGGTTTTATTTCCAGCCTTGGCAAATATGCAGCTACCAAAATTGATAAGAACTTGGATTGCTGCCCAACAGGTAGCCTGACTTTCATATACTTTTATTAAGAAACAGGAACTGATGTCTTTTTGGTATTCAGTGCCATTTTTTGCTGTGATCAGAACCAATATTTTTCCATCTTAAACCCGAGCTGGTTTCAACAAGGGAGTAAGGGAACAGGAACAGAATTATCTCCCTTAGATCCTAGAGAGAACCTCAAGGATCCTAGATTGACAATCCATCCCGTAACACCTGGCTGTGTGTTCCCGGACTAACCCCTGTCCACTCAGAGAATGGATTGACTTTGTCTTCATCTCACAAGTATTACTCGAAATTTTTACATAGCATGTCACAGAATTATGTAAACTGTTGTTACTTTTTCCCCACAAAATGATAGAAAATATAGGACCAGAATAAGAATTCTTTATAACTGAAAACCTTATTCATGCTGAGTGGAGGTTGTCTTGTAAGTGCAACAAAAAACCCAATTGATAAATCTAGAGGTAATGTTTGAAATTTTAGATGTTTAAGTATGTACAAAAACTGTAAATTCAAATATTTTTATGTTTTTATGCCACTATTCCCATTCAGAAATGCACATATGGTATTAATAGTGTTGATCCTTTTCATAAATGGAATATATTACACAATACTTATTTGGATTTTAACATTTTGAAAATATTATAGAAAATTAATTATTACAAACTGCAAAATTAAGTGTCTGACAATGTTGCTTATTGTTGGTGTTTGCAAGAAAGTATACTGCTTCAGTTTTCTTGCAAAAATATTCCCATGAATTCAATGGTCTTTCCCCCCTTTGGACACCGGTTGATTTTATGATGAGCTAGTCAGGCTGTTTTTGCAGCTTCAGAAAATATGTCTTGCTTTCCTTGCTGTAACAACTTATTTTGTTGGTTCAATGTTCAATTTTCTTTCTTCTCATCCTCAACACAATGTTTTTTTTAAAGCTCCTCCTTGTATTGTATATGTGCAGTTCGCCTAATTTGACACAAGGAAATCATGCAAGACATCCTTCTTCAGATAATGCACTGCTCTTTTTCCTGATGCCTTCTGATTATATTTGATGGTCTGTATGGAGTTGTAAGTTTCTATGTTTGTTCTCCCTGATTTGAAACCAGTAGTGTATTAACACTGAATGATCACGCTACATGCAGGCCATGAAAATACTTTAGTAAACACATGACCATCTTTGATAGGCAACAACACCACTATCCCTCCAGTGATCTATTAGGTATTCTTAAAGGAAATCAGTTAAGAATCTTCTACTTAAAATATTGGTAAAACTCCTCATTTAACATGCTAGATGACACAACAGCATTGGCAATAGTAGTTCATATCTGGCAATGATAGCAAAACCTGGTCTTCTGGCATTCAGTTAACATTAAATTTGACCAACAATGTTCCCACTGACCTTGCATTACAGAAATTCCCATTTCCACACATTTTTCAAAACTTTATCCAAACATTTTGTGTCTGTATCTCTTTTGACAATTTAAGCAGCCATGTTTGGCAATCATGCTTATTTCCACCAGTTTGTAACGCAAAGTTTCATTAGACAAGCAGAAACTTCTGACCAATCAGAATGCTCTTTACTATGATCATCAGATATATAACATACAGAACAAAACTATTACAAGGATTGTCTCTATATGTCTAAATTACTGTGGAATGGGGCTGGACAGATTTTATTTAAATACCAGATTGGTGACACCCCCCCCCCCCCCCGATTATATCAAGGAAAATTGGATTCAGGCCAGGAGAAAAGCAAAATTCCATTTTAAAACAGAATAAAAATAATCACTGGGGACTGTTGATAGTTGTCATAGATTTTAGTAAACTAAGAAAAATAACATTTATGCTTTTAATTCTTACTCCTTAATTTGCCTTAAGATTTCTTCTTCCACCTTTTATTATTAATTTACATCTAAATGGATTTCTACTCGATGTCTAATGTGACCAGTGTATTAGGGCTACTGTATTTTCATAGGTAACTGGATAGCAGCCTAAATGGAAGGCTGCTGCCTTTCATATACATTTATCAAGACAGAGGAACTGCTGTGTCTTTCTGGTATTTAGTGACATCATAAACATGCAACTGTGTGATACTATAATTTGTAAATATATCTTCAAGAAACATTCTGAATAAATCAATAACAAAATCTAGGTGCGAAGATTATGTGAAACAATTATTTTTTTGTTGTGATCAGAACCAATGTTTTTCCATCTTAAACCCGAGCTGGTTTCAACAAGGGAGTTGGGGAACAGGAACAGACTTGTCTCCCTTAGATCCTGGAGAGAACCTCAAGGATCCTAGATTGACAATCCATCCCGTAACACCTGGCTGTGTGTTCCCTGACTAACCCCTGTCCACTCAGAGAATGGATTGACTTTGTCATCATCTCACATATATCCAGGGCTTTTGATAATGCACAAATGTGCATTCCATGATGCAATAATATTAAAAATGATGCATTAAAACCCCAGCCTAAGTCCTGTAGGAAGCAATAAAAATTGCTGACCAAGTCAATTTCCAGCTTGCTGAAAAGGTCTAGGTTTCTCAAAACAGAGGTATCAAGGATTTTCTATGCCATCTGTTGGGGTCATGGTTATCAATTATGCATTTGTTCATTTCAGAGCATAGCCAAATAAGTATAGTGCACGTGATCTCAAAGGATGACACGCTACGGATTCAAATTAAATTAGAAGATAATTAATATTACTACCATTTCTTGATTTCACGTTGAGACTTGGACAAAATGCCGGTTGCAAATCTGGATAAATATTTTTGGGGTTAAATGCATACATGCAAGCCATAATGCTTTTGTGTAATCTCTCTCTCTCTCTCTCTCGCACACACACACACACACTCAGACAGACACAACTTACTGTAGAAACTATGAAGTAGCACCCTTTAACATCTTGTAAGGACCCTATAAAACTCAAATGTGGGGGTCCTCAGGACTCCATAAAATAACAAGTTAATGGAAACCCTGATAACAATCAAATTTTGTACAACATATTTCAATAAGTAAACTGCTATGTTCTTCCACACAAAATGATAGGGCCATAGCAAGGTCTTTGTCATCCACTCTCCCATGTTAAACAAGCAGCCATGGTCTGATGAATGTTACTCTTGTCTATAATCCAAAATCGAAAGACGAACACAAAATTTGTTTGTGTATGAGTGTTGTACACGTATGTATGGTGTTATATAGAGCCAGCTGAAAACTTAGTTATATAAAATCTAAAGACAAAAATTGCTCAAAAGAAATCTTCAGGAAGATAAACTCTGCCAAATAAATTTAAATATGTAATCTTGGATATGAAAGATACATATGAAAAGTAAAAAATGATTAATGAGGTTAATCTTTGGACATGCATGCCAAAATGATCACTATCAAACTTCTGCCAAAACTCTACAATTAAATCTTCTGCATAATTATCACAATCCTATTATCTAACGGAAATAGTCCAAACATCTGCTTCTACAGACTAAACAAAAATCTGCCTTTTTTCCCCCCATTCATCAACTAGTTGCAGAGCATGGCTAAAACTGCACGGTTGAAAATGAGCACTAGCAGGTAGTGATGTTTGGCATTCCAATTCAAATTCACTACTTGCAATAGAAGGTGGTTTCAAAATTATCCACCAATGAATTGGTAGAGTGTGATACAAGTCTGTAATGAAAGATGCTGGCTACCAGTACAGGGAGTAAGAACATCAATTTCTTTGCAAACTGAATGTAGACTACATCTTTAATATATTTAGAAGGTACAGCAGGGGCTTGAAAGTAATTACTTTTTAACCTATTTACTACCTAATTTTGATCCTGGTATTAGCAAATTTGTAACTTGATAAAAAATGAATTTCACACCCCATTACAGAATTATATGTAGCATAGATTTCTGACATACCTAGCTGAAAGGCATTCTCAAGGCCTTTATAGTAGGCCCAGTTTTCTGGATTTCTACTAATCAGTTCTCGGTATACAGTTGCTGCTTCTTCCCTCCTGTCCAGCTTCAGGTACAGCTCCCCTGGAAAATGATATATTGAAGTGTGGCTCCTTCCACAATAATATAACAATTAAACATAAGTAATTATGTTTACAAACTGCAGCACAAACTCTAATCACATAACGATAAGTTGTAACAATGTAAGTTGACTATACTGAATATGGCCAGACCAAAATCATAGAAGTAAGAACTCGAGCAAAATTCCACAAACTGTGGCAAACAATTATGTTAATTATGAAAAGGCCATAACTTTCAGATTATTCTTAACTTGGGCCCCCTTAACAGACTGCTAAATTTCCATGATATTTGTGCACCAAAAAATATCACACCTGAAATTTGGGTTCTAAACTTCAGCTGGAGTTTTCTCTCAAGTATTTTGAGAATACTTGGTCTAGAAATGATACAATCTAAGATTAAGTTCCACTGCAAAATGTTTTGAGAATAGTGGGTCTGGAAATTATACAGTTTGCAAGTTTTCATTCCCTAATTCAATCTCAAGCTTTCAAGCTGTATGATTTCCAGGCCCGATCTCCTTTTCCAATAAGGAGTCTGTACATATCGGTTACTATGAGTAAGAAGGAAAACTTTACTCTATGATCATTTTTCATTTTCTATGACCTATCAGTGAATACAACCTTCAAAATTATGATCAAGTTAACATGAAATGAAATATCTCACCTAAAAATAACACCATCTTCTACTATACAGAGAAGACACCAGTCCTAGCATATCAAGGTAGACACTTTAGGTATCATACCATACAAAAAATAAAACAAGTAAATGATGTAGAAACTATATTACATTAAAGATCATGGACATAGGATTTTTCATGTTGCTACTATGAATAAACGCTGGTGAATCTTCCAGAGATTTCATCAACTGAATTCAGCAGAATTTTACAATGCATCATAAGCTACCTGAAAAATGCTTCAACTTTAAGCATGGTTATAAGGGTTTGATGCAATGACTGTTTTAGTCATAAAAGTCAACAATCATTTATAAATATACAATTACTAATTCAATATTGGAAAATAATACAAGTTCATGTAAATAACAGGTTTCAACTTTTTGCATTAAGAATAAATCTGGAGAAGAAAAAAAAGTCTCATCAAATCCCACAAAGACCCAAACAAGAGTCCCTCAAAGATAACGAAGCTCTACTGTCCAAAATTTATTTTCAGGAATTCAAGAAAAATCATTTCTTCTTTTTAACTGATAAGTGGTATGATCTGACATCAATAAGGAACATATTGAAAATCTTGTCACTATTTTACCTAAAGTTACAGTTATATCAAAATGCCACCACGACAACCATACTGGATGTAAGATTGGCACCATTTTTAGTAATGACGAACTACTCACCATTAGAATTTTTTGGGCAAAGAGTCCATTTTTATGTAACTAACTTCAGGTGAAATTGTGATAACATTTTCAATATGTTCCTTACTGATGTCAGATCATACCATTTTGTTTAGTGCCAACTATATATCATACCACATCTTCTGAAGAAATACATTTTTCCTAGTAAAATATCTATTTGAGAATACTTACCCAATTATAATACCTAATATGAACTACTAGTACCTCACAAATCCAGCCCACCCAGATACTACTTTTACCTAACAAAAGCTAAAGTTCTCTACTGACCTATGTTGATAAAAGCTAGAGAATGTGGAATTGTGATCTCCAACCCACAGCCTGAATGATGTCAGTTAGCAAACAGTTCTGGTCTAATGCTAGGCTGGTGGCCAAGTGCTGTAACCTCACAAGCTGAAATACATAAGTAGTTCATCTGAGCTGGGGTTATTTCTCCATATGCGGAGCAAATAACCCACTTAAACCAGAACAAGATAGTTTTGTTGACATATCCTCCTGTCCTGTCTTAAAATATAGAAAAAGATGTGATCCCCCACAATGCAATGGGGCTGTTCTACTACAGTATCACTTCAAAGCCTGAACTAGGTCTTCAAAATGGCCTTCAACTCCAGCAGATTGATATGCAGATGGCGTTCCTCTGAAGACCATGCACCGCTGGCTTCCCAAAAGGATGGTAGTAGGTGGGCTCTGCAGCCCTCTTGACTTGCCTTGGAACAGATTGCAATCTCGGGCAGTTATATCTGCTGAATTATGGGGACAGCCTAGTCCGGTGGGTAAACATTTGGCCTCCAGTGGGACAACAATCATTTGCAATGGGCATATAAAAAGGCAACCCAGGACAATGAGGTCCACTACTGCATTGAGATAGCATAGTAGCTGGGATTGCACTGGGCTTCGCCAACATCGCAAACTGCAATATTTTTGCTGACAACATTTTTGGCTGTTAAAAATTGGATATACAGTCTTGGGTTTGGAGTGGAGAAATTGAAAGGCACCGTGACAGGAAGCCGCAAACTTGGATATAAAATTGCACTGGAATCTAGTGTTATATAAACAAATCCTTATTGACAAACCATCCTAACATAGCACTGTTATATCATAATTTGCTTATGCTGATGTCTAGCCTTAGAACCTGACTAGCTACAATCGACCACCTCTGAAGGTGGGAACGGGAATGATAACAATCTACCAGATGACATATTTTTATCATTTTGAAAAATGTACCAGAAAAAAATAGTTTTGCTGAAACTTCAAAGAAAACCGATTACCTTTGAAGCTTTAATCATTCTGTGTATATGCTAAGCAAATTTTAAAAAATTTCCAGCTCCGTCAATGTTTTACAACTATGTGATTTTGCTGCAGCAATAACAAATGGGCATTTGTTTGGTCCTTCAAAGAGGGCCTTTAGTGGCACTTTCAGTAACATATGAACCTTCATCAAAGCAAGCTGAAGAAAGGAAGTCAGCAGCAAACTAAAAACTTAAATAAAAGCATTGTTTCATTTTTCATAGCGATTGGAACATATTTATTGTGCCATGAAAGTTTCATGTGTGCAACAAAAATGTTCATGCTTACAATCGTTACCATTGACAACACAAAACCCAAAATTAAAGTTCCAGTATTTTCAAACAATAGATATCTGGCCTTTGAGTTAAATAAATATGGGGCATATCACAAGAATGTTAAACTTTTTAATTTGTTCACATGTTTTCATTTGGTGATGTATAGCCTCATCCCCATGGTAGCTTTGGCATCATGGTAGTTGCCTCTGGCTGACCAAAATCAAGTCCAATTTAAGTACATGTATGTGAAGCATATAAATTACTATACAGCCACATGCTACTTGCATAATAAATATCACCGTGAATTGTTCTGTAAAACGTGTTTGTTGACAATGGGATTCAGATCAAATGCGGACCTCTGTTTTTTATACATACAGTTTAGTTGTGTTTTCTAATGGGATTTGATTGATACATGAATTTTCTAACATATGCATGTATATTATTTAATACACTGTGGAGTGTACTACACAAATATAAGTTGTCAATATACAAGTGTATTTCAGATTAGTTGTCTTCATTTAATAAAAATTACCATTTTTTCTCTGCGTCAATTCTAGTCACTGATGACATGTCAGCTTTTAAAAATTTCACCTATATGCAAGTTTCTCTGCCTCCCCATACTTATCTAGACATCTGCCTATGTCGACAATATTACCTTGGTCCTAAGGATATTGAGATAAACTGATAGTACTGTATTATGAAAATGGCAACATTTGTGAAAACTGGCAAGAAAATATTGAGGTTATCGATTTTTTTGCCAACATTTTTAAAGCCAGTGCCAACCATAAGTAGGTGAAGGAATTCCTGTACAAATAGAATTTTCCTTGAAAGCAAAGAAGCAAACATGGTTAGGATTCTCAATGCCCAATCCTCATGGTGACGAACAATGATGCATGTGTACTGAACTCCAAACCTAGGTGAACAAATTGTTGAGATGGTACTAGGTCAGATTCTTCCTTGTTGACAAGAAGCCCAGGCTGTTAATTATCATTAATTATCAGTGTAACCAGGGTTATCATGTTGTGTTTAGATATAATGCACCTGATGTTTCTGCAGGATGTTGTCCAGATAACTTGATATTGCCTCTGCAGAAATGGTCCGGACATGCGCCATTACTCAATTCTTCATACAAGTGAAGACCCATGGCCTGATGTTGAATCCCTATGGGAGTGCCCTGAAATGGTATAGACGAATCTCTGGAACATTCTGGATGCCTTATGTATAGGGAAAAAAAGGTCTTTAAAGTCCACACTTTTAGCGAAGTCTCCCTCTTGGCATCCCAAAATGCACAGAGGTGTTTCCATTGAAAACCAAGGGTCATGAATGAATTGATTGAAGGCACTTAGGTTGATGACTGGAGGTAGAGTGCCACAGACATTGGTACCAAGAAAAGTTATGGACAAAACCCTGAATCATTGGAATGAATGGTAAGACCCTCATGGTGCTTTATCCACTTAGGTTTGCAAAATCTGTGGGCAGAGGTTGGTGTCCTATGTGTGGCACTTTGGTCATTTTGTCAATTTCCTGTACTATCCATGTATCAATGCTGGGGGGGGGGGGGGGGGGGGAGAGAAAGAGAAACTGGTCTCCCCAGTGGCTTGTTTGCAAACGTGTTCAATCTGGCCATTAAAAGGCTGATTAGAAGAAGATAAAGGCTGTGCTCAATGATTGGCATTATGGTGGTCCTTCATGAAATGGCAGGCAGAGAGCACTGAGTTGTGTTCTGCCAACTGTAAATTATAGCTGTGGATACAGGATTCGCCAAAATGTGTTCAGCGGCTCTGTTCAGGACTTAGGCCATTCTTGAAACTGCTTCCCCTGCATGCCCTGAGGTATTCATTGTGGGAGGAGAGAATCTCTGTTCCACATGCTGAAGATAACCATGGAGATAAAGTCCAAGACTGAAGCCATGGCAACAACATCGCACACTGCCCAGTGTCATCAAAGGACATCCGATCACAATACATCTGTGTGGCTTTATCATCCCCAAAGCGGCCATTATCACTACCAACTGCTGGAGTTTTCAAATGACATACTGGTGTATGTACCAATGTAGAACCACCAATGAACTGATGACGAAGGAAGGTTAGAAAGTCCATAACTCTCCAGACCGTGGAAGTAAATGAAGCTGAACTCTTCTGTTTTACATTAGCATGATTTTTATTTCAGACCAACTACCAACTGCCAATGGACTTTCTTTTCAAAAGAAGTAGCAATAAGAAGAGCTAAAACTGCTATGGTGGCCATACATGATGCATTTCAGTGAAAGCCCCATATGACCACTGAATGAGGTAAGGAAGTGATAAACATATTTTTTTTTTAAAGATGGCCACTGTGGCATTTGTATTTGGATGTTCAAGTGGAATCATTTTTATTTAGGCCCAACCAGACATCACAAGTCTATTAGTGAATCCCACATGTTCAAATGACATCCATTTAGAAGACGTAACAAGAAGATTTTCAAGGTGGCTGCTGTGGCAGATATAATGCCTGTCGAAGCAACACCATTTTTATTTAGGACCAACTGGGATGAATGTGTGTGGACAATTTTCAGACAATCTTCCAAACTGTTTTGGAGGAACAGCGATAACATACTTGTGCCAACAGACAGACCGACAAAGGATATCACAAGACAAATTTTGGAATGACAGACATCAGGCCATTTTATAAGCTCTTTTGGTCTAAAGCAGGATTACTTTATTCCCACAGCTAAACAGAAAATAAAAAATAATCTTTCTTAAATAAGAAAACGCCATAAGCAAAATGGAAGTAAATGTCTGAAAATTCTACTTACCTCTTATTTCTTGCAAGCTCAATTTGTCAACAATTTCCTTTTCATGTATTTCTAAATGTTTCAGTGCTTCATCAAGCATGCTTGCCTCCCGAATCACCATATTTTGATACAACAGCAGCTCACTGTGTTCATAGTCAAATGGTTTAGGCTGGAAAATCAGACATAAAATGTATCAAATAAGCAATACTGGATTTATAAACAAAAGCAAATGAAAAAGAAAGTGACGAAAATGAATCTACACAAATGAAGTTGATGCAAGAAAAATGTTATCTGGGGAATGTCTTCACAGTAAAGATGGCTGTATATAATAAAAATGTGAAACTCTGCATTACAAAGACATGTAGCACATATGTTCTTGATAATCATCTCAAATTACTGACTGACCTTAGAATTATAACTTCCACATCATGAAGATTATTTTTGTCTGTGCACGTAGCTATTGTGTGTGTCTGTGATTTAGCTTTTTAACAAAGCTTTAACAAAATTTCAGGCATACTGCTATGACGTCTGCTGTGTGACAGTTTATAATGTGTGTGTGTAAGATTAGGATTTTCAACGTAACTTAAAAAAAAAAATCAGTCACATCCCCACAATGTATGCAGTGTGGCAGTTTATAGTGATGTCTAGCACTGGGGCATCATGCCGCAGACATGTAGCATGATGTCCCACCGAGTCATTATCCTGACACCAGGCTGACCAGTCCAAACACTAACCTCTTAATGCTGAGCACCTAGAGAGGCAGCTGTTATTACCATTTTTGTAAGTCTTTGGTATGACTCAGCTGGTGTTCGCACCCAAGACCTCCCGCTTCCAAGGCGGATGCTCTAACCACTAGGCCACCAGAGCGGTCCAGTTTATAGTGAAGTCTAGCACTAGGGCATCATGCAGCAGACATATAACATTATGTCCCAACCAGCTACAATATCCTGACACCAGGCCAACCAGTCCTAACACTAACCCCTTAATGCTGTGTGCCTAGCAAGGCAGCGGTTAGTCATAGCTTTTGTAAAGCAACTCTTCTGGACTTGGACTTTTTTTAACGTAGCTTTAAAAAACATTCAGTCATATTGCTATGATGTCTGCAGTGTGGCAGTTTATAGTGATGCCTAACACTGGGGCATCATGCTGCAGACATGTAGCACAATGTCCCTCCCAGTCACATAATCCTGACACCAGGCCGACCAGTCCTAAAACTAACCTCTTAATGCTGAGTGCCAAGCGAGGCAGCTGTAAGTACCATTTTTGTAAATCTTTGGTATGACTCGGCCGGAAATCGAACCCATGACCTTCCGCATCTGAGGCGGACACTCTAACCACTAGGCCACCGGAGCAGTTACCTCTTCTGGAAACTGTCCAAATCTGAACATACAGTTGTCTACCTTTATTACAGATAGGAAATGATAAAAAAATCTTACCAACACTTATTTACCTACATTAATGATAGGCACAGAAAGCAACACTAACACTTGTTTACCAGTATAAAGTATTGACCGAGAAAACAGTTACCAACACTTATTTACACATGTTAAGGACAGCCATAAACAGCAATACTTACCAACTGTGTTTTGCGGAATTCCTCAAGAATTTTGATTGCCATATCATAGTCTTTCAAGAGGTGGTAGGACATAGCATAGCCAATCCAGGAAGCTCTCTGCCCTGGTCTCAACACCAGAAGCTGGTACCTGGTGTCCTATGAATAAATTTTAGCATTAGTCATTGTTTTTACCATTTCAAACTAGGACAACTGTGTAAGCCTACAAATAAAACAAAAGAGAACTATTCTGGCTCAGATGAAAGTGAAACTGACAGAAGAACGGATGTCCTTATCTGTATATAAGAACCCACTTTCTAAAAACTAACATATAAAGTATCCTGGAAAGTAGTTCCGAACTTTGTCCACAAGGAAGAATGTCATAAATGGATTATCATCTGTTGATATCAGATCCTGGTAAAAATGGACACCTGACATTCATAACATGAGCTTGCTAACACAAAACCCAAAATCTACTCATTTTACTGCATACTTCAACAAACCATACGAAACTCCCCACCATCAAACAACTCCCACCACAATTTTATTGCATACTTCAACACACCTTCCATACCCAACTCCCCACCACCAAACAACTCCCACATTTTACTGCATACTTCAACACACCTTCCATACTCTACCCCCCCTCATTTTATTGCAGATTTTAACACCCACTGCATACCCAACCACCCACCACTGAGCAATGCAACTCCATTTTTTTTATTTCAATCTCATCTCAACCACTAACCCTAAAACAAAGACCCAGTGGTCTTAAATGCAGATTTCATCTAGAAATGTTTGCAAATGCCAATACAATTTGATTTTTTTCATTTTACCCCTCCACTGCTTCCAGATGCAAGAGATATGAGTACACCCTACTACAAGCAGTTATCCCAAGGGAAGCAGAATTACCAAGTGTTTTTAAATTTTCAGTCAGTTGTTTAAGAAATGTTGTAATGGACTAACATATGGATAGATGGTCAGTGGGTATTGCTATATCTCATACTATGAATGGATGGAAGATATCACAATATCTCACAATAGATGGACAGAGGGTATCACAATATCTCATACTATGAATGGATGGAAGATACCACAATATCTCGTACTATGAATGGATGGAAGATACCACAATATCTCGTACTATAGACGGACAGAGGATATCACAATATCTCATACTACATCACAATGCCTCATATTAGAAACAGTGGGTATAACAATATCTCATACTACAGATCAGTGCTGTCCAACCTGCAGCCCATGGACTGATTTTAAATGCCCCGCCAGAGCTCGAGCAGCTATATAATCGTTGCTTTTCAGTTTTCTGCTGTGGTCCTCGGCTTCAAGAAAAACATTTTTCAGTGGCCCATGGTGTCAAAAAGGTTGGACAGCACTGCTATAGATGGAAAGAGGGTATCACAATATCTCGTACTATGGATGGATAGAGGGTATCACAATATCATGTACCATGAATGGACAGAAGGTATAAAAATCATAATATGAATGTTAGAGGGTATCAAATATTTTATACTATAGATAGAGGGCATCACAATATCTCATACTATAGATGGACCAACTAGACATTACACAAAGTTGGGTGAAAACCCCATGACTTTCCATTCAGGAGGAGTAAAGGTGTTAGATTTTCCAGATGGCTACTGTTCAACAGATTAGCACCATTTTCATATTGGAAACAAATGGTTATCATAAGTCTTTTAGTGAAGAACTCGTACTGATTTATCATCTATTCAGAAGAAGCAGTGATAACAAGATTTTCGTAACTTTTTACCCTAATCCAAGATTAAATTAGCATCAGATCATCAATATCACTTCATATTGGCAGACAAGGTTTATTTTGGGCGAGTACTCCCCCTTGCTACTTGTCAGAAGGATCAATTTTTAATCATCATCTGCAATATTCGGGTTTGAACAATGGGGAAAAGGATAGGGTCTGTGTATTTGCTTTTGTACTTTGTAATATTAATGTGGTAAATGCTTGATTTCCTCAGTGACAAAGTATGCTAATATTGTGGTAAATACCAGATATCCTCAGTGACAAAGAATGCTAATATTAATGTGGTAAATACTAGATTTCCTCAGTGACAAAGTACGCTATTATTAATGTGGTAAATGCAAGATTTCCTCAAAGACAAAGTAAGTTAATGTTAATGTGGTAAATGCTGGATTTCCTCAGTGACAAAGTATGCTAATATTAATGTGGTAAATGCTAGATTTCCTCAATGACAAAGTATGCTAATATTAATGTGGTAAATGTTAGATTTCCTCAGTGACAAAGTATGCTAATATTAATGTGGTAAATACTAGATTTCCTCAGTGACAAAGTATGCCAATATTAATGTGGTAAATGCTAGATTTCCTCAATGACAAAGTATGTTAATATTAATGTGGTAAATGCTGGATTTCATCAAGGACAAAGTATGCTAGCAAAACTGTCAAGTGTTCCTGCTCATTTTAAGCCCTGCAAAAACTGCTTGATCTTGGCTTGTTATTTCTAGGTTCTCAGGCTTAATGAAATTCTAGCCCCCCCCCCCCCCCCCCCCGATTCCAATCAAATCATGTAACACAAGATCTGACCATGTATTTAACCCTAGTCCAAGCCAGATTTAAGATTAAATTAGCATCAGATCATCAAGAATCACTTCATATTAGCAGACAAGGTTTATTTTGGGCGAGTACTCCCCCTTGTTGCTTGTCTGAAGGATCAATTGTCACTCATCATTTGCGACCTTTAGGTGTGAATGATGTGGATAGGGGTGGTTGTGTGGACTGGGTTGGTATTTTTGCAGCCTTTGCTTAACCTAAAACTACCATTTCAGGGACACAATATCAAAATCAAGACAGACCTTTATTTTCTGGGATAAATCATACAGTTAATTAAATTTATCAATACTCTCACAGTACAATTGCCAGTATTCTCATTTACTCTCTCAATCATCACATTTGTATTACCAGGCCCCAGTGCAAACCAGTTATCCCATGGAATATTATGCCATTGAGAGCATTCTCTATCAGGGAAAATATTTTCACTCCTGTGGCAGAACTTTCACAAACAGGCACTGCTAGAACTTCAGAATGCACTTCTTAAGAATCAAGATCAACTGTTCTTTTAACAATAGGAATTTGTGTACTGCTGCTGTTCTCATTGCTGGCATCTGTTGATATAGAGAAAAGCCTAGCTTTCATCCTCTCTGACAAGGTGAATGATGTCTTAGCAACAGTTTCTTTCAGAACAGCCATTCCCTTGCATCTCAATCACTGAAACTGTTGTGGTACTTCTGAGGCCTTAAATATTGTTAAATGCTTTTGTAAACTGATTCAGTGAAGACAAAGGCAAATTCAGCTCTCTTATTAACTAATATCATTTCAGTCCCAATCACTTCTAAGTATTATCGGTTGTGTAAGTTCATTGTCGTTTCCAACGAAGGTTTGAAAATTATTTTTCACATCAGCATTATGTAAGATTATGATTTAATATCTGAACATAATGAATAATCAAATTAGTTCTGAAGATGAAGCAATCATAACTTGGCAGAATGTTAAGACTACAATATTTGAGTCCTACACACTGTACAAATATTTAGGGATACCCACAATCCATTACACCTTAGTATTCCTGTTTGATGAATAATTTTTCATTGAGTGTCCAGGAAGTAATCTAGAAATCTAAGATTACTGAAATGAAAAGAGATTTGCATGTGCATCAACTTTCATTTTTTTAAATATAGGTCTTGTTTAGTTTTAAATCTTCCAAGCTGCCTTTTCTGGGATGTGCAAACAAAATCTGTATTTCTGGAAATGGACCTGGACGGTAGGAACATCTGCTTTTGCAAGTTTATGGTTTTATTTCACGTGTCTTCATTGGCCATACATTCATGGCTAGTTCTTCTCTAAAGCTTTTGCAATTTTAAGTGAAGTATCTTCTGCTAAACACGTAACAATATTAGATGATTTTGTTCTTGCACAATGCATATTTTCTGCAATTTTGGAATCAGGAAACATCCGTTTGAACAAAGGACCAACGTAGTCCTCTAACGCTAGGGGTAGTCTGTGTTCTATTAAGAACTCGGTACATATTGCCTCTGCATTTATAAAAATTTGTGAACACAATTTAGTTCTGCTGTAAAAAAGAAGTTACCTTAGTAATGGAGTTAATAAAATGAGCTAATTCAAAGTTTCTTTGTTTTATCATGACCAATATTAAAATCATTTCTACACAGCCTGCAAGGGGTGTGAAGCTGCCCTAGAATGGAACGCTATATTGTGTAATTCATGTATTCATCTCTGAATCAATTTTTCGTCTTTTCCTAATCCATCTGCAAAATTATTTGAAAAACATTTTTGCTCTAACACACGCATCAACTAGATAAATCCGACAACTTTTAGTGACAAATACCTACAATCTGGTTCTGTACCAGATATGAATTTGAACAAAGAATCTGTGAGCAAAGATTACAAGTTAGAAAAACTAGTATGTTCTTTCCTAACTAAGCCATACAGCTGCTATAAATAGAAACCTAGGTCAAAAGTTTGAAAGTAGAACCAGCATGTTTCTAGGAAATAGGGCAGCTGCTATAAATAGAACATAATACTGTTAGGAAAGTGCATGCAAGTCTACGGACGAGCGTACTCTTATGTTGTAGTTACATAGAAGCCATCTTTTCTAGAATATGGTCTGTGGGGTTAACAGGTAGTTAATAAAAACGAGAAAATAAATCATTAATGTTTTGGGAGGGGAGGATATATCGAAAATGCATAATCCGAATACATTTACATGTAAGGCATAATTTAGTGAAAAAAGTGTAATGATTATGCCAAAAGTGTAATGGTTGGCATGTATGTGATATGGCTATCCATTCAGGAGTAGCAGTGATAACATAATAAGGCCACTTAGTGGCAATCCTCCAAGTAGAAACAGCAATAACGAACTTGTGCTAATGAACAAATAGCTGCATGAAAGTGCACAAAAGTCTATCCCATATGCTCTGCTGGTCACATTAATGTGGTAAATGTTAAATTTGCTCGATGAGAAAGTATGCTAATATTAATGTGGTAAATGCCAAATTTGCTCGAGGACAAAGTATGCTAATATTAATGTGGTAAATGCTAGATTTCCTCAGTGACAAAGTATGCTAATATTAATGTGGTAAATGCTAGATTTCCTCAGTGACAAAGAATGCTAATATTAATGTGGTAAATGCTAGATTTCCTCAGCGACAAAGTATGCTAATATTAATCTGGTAAATGCTTGATTTCCTCAGTGACAAAGTATGCTAATATTAATGTGGTAAATGCTGGATTTCCTCAGTGACAAAGTATGCTAATATTAATGTGGTAAATACTAGATTTCCTCAATGACAAAGAATGCTGATATTAATGTGGTAAATGCTAGATTTCCTCAGTGACAAAAAATGCTAATATTAATGTGGTAAATGCTAGATTTCCTCAATGACAAAGAATGCTAATATTAATGTGGTAAATGCTAGATTTCCTCAGTGACAAAGAATGCTAATATTAATGTGGTAAATGCTAGATTTCCTCAGTGACAAAGTATGCTAATATTAATGTGGTAAATGCTAGATTTCCTCAATGACAAAGAATGCTAATATTAATGTGGTAAATGCTAGATTTACACAATGACAAAGTATGCTAATATTAATGTGGTAAATGCTAGATTTCCTCAGTGACAAAGAATGCTAATATTAATGTGGTAAATGCTAGATTTCCTCAATGACAAAGTATGCTAATATTAATGTGGTAAATGTTAGATTTCCTCAATGACAAAGTATGTTAATATTAATGTGGTAAATGCTTGATTTCCTCAGTGACAAAGTATGCTAATATTAATGTGGTAAATGCTAGATTTACTCAGTGACAAAGAATGCTAACATTAATGTGGTAAATGCTAGATTTACTCAGTGACAAAGTATGCTAATATTAATGTGGTAAATGCGGGATTTCCTCAATGACATAGTATGCTAATATTAATGTGGTAAATGCTAGATATTCTCAGTGACAAAGAATGCTAATATTAATGTGGCAAATGCTAGATTTCCTCAGTGACAAAGTATGCTAATATTAATGTGGTAAATGCTGGATTTCCTCAATGACAAAGCATGTTAATATTAATGTGGTAAATGCTAGATTTGCACAATGACAAAGTATGCTAATATTAATGTGGTAAATGCTAGATTTCCTCAGTGACAAAGAATGCTAATATTAATGTGGTAAATGCTAGATTTCCTCAGTGACAAAGTATGCTAACAAAACTGTCAAGTGTTCCTGCTCATTTTAAGCCCTGCAAAAACTGCTAAATCTTGGCTGGTCATTTCTAGGTTCTCAGGCTTAATGAAATTCTAGCCCCCCACCCCCTGATTCCAATCAAATCATGTAACACAAGATCTGACCATGTATTTAACCCTAGTCCAAGCCAGATTTAAGATTAAATTAGCATCAGATCATCAAGAATCACTTCATATTAGCAGACAAGGTTTATTTTGGGCGAGTACTCCCCCTTGTTGCTTGTCTGAAGGATCAATTGTCACTCATCATTTGCGACCTTTAGGTGTGAATGATGGGGATAGGGATGGTTGTGTGGACTGGGTTGGTATTTTTGCAGCTTTGCTTAACCTAAAACTACCATTTCAGGGACACAACGTCAAAACCAAGACAGACTTATTTTCTGGGATAAATCATACAGTTAATTAAATTTATCAATACTCTCACAATACAACTGTCAGTATTCTCGTTTTCTCTCTCAATCATCACATTTGCATTATCAGACCCCAGTGCCAACCAGTTATCCCATGGAATATTATGCCATTGAGCGCATTCTCTATCAGGGAAAATATTTTCACTCCTGTGGCAGAACCTTCACAAATAGGCACTGCTAGAACTTCAGAATGGACTTCTTCAGAATCAAGATCAACTGTTCTTATAGGAATTTGTTTACTATTGCTGTTCTCATTGCTGGCATCTTTTGATATAGTGAAAGGCCTAGCTTTCATCTTCTCTGCCAAGGTGAATGATGTCTTAGCAACAGTTTCTTTCAGAACAGCCATTCCGTTGCATCTCAATCACTGAAACTGTTGCGGTACTTCCGAGGCTTTAAATATTGTTAAATGCTTTTGTAAACTGATTCAGTGAAGACAAAGGCAAATTCAGCTCTCTTATTAACTCAACTAATATCATTTCAGTCCCAATCACTTTTAAGTATTATCGGTTGTGTAAGTTCATTGTCATTTCCAACGAAGGTTTGAAAATTATTTTTCACATCAGCATTATATAAGATTATGATTTAATATCTGAACATAATGAATAATCAAATTAGTTCTGAAGATGAAGCAATCATAACTTGGCAGAATGTTAAGACTACAATATTTGAGTCCTAAACACTGTACAAATATTTAGGGAAACCCACAATCCATTACACCTCAGTATTCCAGTCTGATGAATTAAAAATCATTGTGTGTCCAGGAAATAATCTAGAAATCTGAGATCACTGAAATGAAAAGAGATTTGCATGAGCATCAACCTTCACTTTTTTAAATATAGGTCTTGTTTAGTTTTAAATTTTTCACACTGCCTTTTCTGGGATGTGCAGATAAAATCTGTATTTCTGGAACACAGAATTTTCCAGAACATAGAGGGACCTGGACGGTAGGTATGTCTGCTTTTGCAAGTTTATGGTTTTATTTCATGTGTTATCACTGGCCATACATTCATGGCAATTGCTCCTCTAAAGCTTCTCTGGGATCTAATCTAGGGCATGTTAATAAATCAAAGGCCCCCTTTCTGTCTAGCCATCCTTTGATTTAGCTATTAAGTAAAATTTGTAAAATTACCTAAATTATCAGGGTGTTGGGATAAATCACTGGGTGGATATGCATGCAAAGGTGATCGGTATGTTGACCTTCCATAAACTATTTCTACTTGGTTATATGTCACCATTTCCAAACATTCATAGTTTATCTCAGATAATCTGGTTACACTGACAATTCTGTCAATTCAGGGAACACTGAATGTATGCTGCTTGGCAAAAAAGACATTTTGCATGAAAAATAATGAATATCTCTCGAACAGATTAACACCCATAGTTAACTGATTCTGATGAAATAGGTGACTAGTTATTTATCACTTCCTGAAATGTAAATATTTAATATGCTTGAAAACAAAAATGTCACTGCCTTAGCTGCCAACAATAAAAATGATACTTGGGTCTTGCATTTCTTGTTTTCTCTGAATGCTGGTACCAACAGAACTTCAACTTACCCTGTAGCCTTCCAGATCTCTCATCTGTATTTGAAGCAAGGACAGATCTCGCAGAATCTGCAAGTTATCCTGAAAGTTATCAAAAGAACATGTAATTGGATACAAAATACATGTGAAATAAGACCACCGTAATATAGCGATGGCATACAGATCAACAAATTCATGACTAAAATTATATTTTTGCAAAGTACACATCCCTTCATAACCCTGCTGTTAACTCCATGTCCAAGTCTGAGCCGCTTGGGCAGTCCTAGAGGGTATGAAATGCCCCAAGGCAAATTTAAGTTGGGCATGTGCATTTGTTTTTTTAAGTCAATGTGTGTGTACATAGTCATAATGTAGACATCTAGACAGTTTTCACGCTGTGACCCATGGTTCAAGTCCTAATGACGTGGCCAACATCAGTTAAATGCATAAATTTGTCATTTCAAATAAAGTGAATTTCAAATGATGATTTCGGTGGGAATCTCAATAGTTTCAAAGTTGTAACACATTGTGGGTAATCAAAAGGGTGCATACAGGGTCAATGTTGACATCAATTGCACATAATATAAATGTGTCTTTTCATGCCCCCATAAACCTATACGTGATTTCAGGGTGAGTATCTCAATGTTTTTTTGTTATGGCATAGGAGTAAAATTATGTGAGGTGGGGAAAGATCCCCTGGGAATAACCAGATGCCGCTGTCTAACTCGTGTTCACACTTTCCGTCATTGATCATGCATGCCAATTATCAGACATGCAAGACATACAATCCAGAGTTAGTTGAAATTTCATTTAAAATCGCCCCTGACCCCACACCCTGGAGCATAATCAAAATTCATAAAGTGTTAGCCCAATCTACATCCAAAAGACCATCAGTGACCCAAGTGTATGTATGTATGCCAAGCCCCACCCCACCCCCAGAGGTATAAGCATAATTATTGCAATTTAAAGTGGCACAAAGTGTAATTTGGGTGAAAAACGTAAGCTATATATTACATCCCAGAATTACCGCACGTACTATCCTGATTCTGCAACAGGTAAAAATTCTGTCACAAAAGCCAAAATCCATATCATTTAGAACAGAATACAAACACAAAATATACTGAAAAATTATTTATATTCAGCACTCATTTCAACTAGTCTACATGTGTAACTTTCAACATTATGTTCAACTGAAAAGCTTGTAAAGTACATGAAGACCTTATATACAGTTGCTCAAACGTCAGCTCCAAACCCTATGCGTCTTAATGACTTAATTCTAACAGGAAACCTGGATCCACATTAAACATGGATTAACTATCCGGATTTTTTGGCAACAACCATTTCCCCCATGTTCTTACTTCTATTCTTAAGTTCATATTTTATGGGTCATTTCTGCAAGACTAAAGGCAAAATTTTAAGAGGTGGCATTTCTGAAGTTGTGTTGGTTTGTTTTCTTCTTCTGATCTGATACGTTTTGAAGTTTAAAAATATCCATCTGCTCAAACATATTCCATCATATAACATCCACAACTCACTCCATATGTATGACTAGATGGATGTGCTTATATGTATGCATGGATGGACTGCATCAAAATATACCATCTTCCATGACTTGGTGCAGTTTCATGGCAGAAACCTCTCTAGGATGAGTAGCGATAAGCTTGTGCTAATACACAGATAATGGAAGAATGAAATCAGAAACCTCTCTTGGATGAGTAGTGATAAGCTTGTGCTAATACACAGATAATGGATGAATGAAATAAAATTATATGGGCAATAATCAGAAAAGCTCAAATGGGATACAATTTTTGTGACATCTACAAGATTTATCGAAAAAAATGTATTATGCATCATGTTCTCTAAATAATCAACAGAGTACAATTCATTTTCAAAACTGAGACAATGGCACCTAGCTATGCTGTACTTAACAAATTTGAAAATAGGATGATATAACGATACTAAATGCCAAAAAATAAAAACCATCACCTATCACTCTGTAAACAGCAATTTTGATTGAACCGTACCTTGTCCCACTTCAAGGCATTCCTATAGCATTTAATGGCTTCATCATACTTTCTATCGGAACGCTGCAGTAGCCCATAAACATGCCAGCCTAGGGTTCAGTTAAGGAGATGATACAAAAGTCAGGTTTTTAATGGATGAGGAAGATTTAACAAAAATGTAACATACAGTACATTAAACTTCAGCAGGTACTACTTGTGGGGTTAAGCTACCCTAAAAAAATACACAACTAACCAAAGTAGATTCTTTGATTTTAAAACAGGTGTTACATGTCACTGGAAATCGGCAAATTTAGCAGGTGATATGTGGCACTCTGATCTAAGCTTGATTTGCATCAAAGACAAATCTTCCTTTCTCAACATCGGCTATAAACAAACATCTATTGTAGGAGTTCAACAAATTTTCCATGTCAGACTTAGTTGCTGGATCAGTGCTTGGCTTATGTGGGCCAAGACAGTGTAGGGTCGCACTGTAAGTCAGATACTAGTTTTCGGGCTGCAATTTAAATAAAGATGCAAGTCTTCAACACACAAAGTATCTCATCAAACTTGATATTTTAATCCTGTATATAGCACCATGAATTTATTTTATCTGCATTCTTTTGAGGGCAACTATTCCCAATGTCGTCATGATGAAGAAACTAATGTAAATTAAAAAAATAATGGATGTTATGACCTTGCCCGAGGGCAAGGAAAATGACTGAATATGCGTGACTCTCATGAGAAGATATATATGAGTCCCATTTTCAATAAAGTTGTTTAATCTGTTCAAAAGTTATAACAGTACAAATATATTATATCCCCCTCTCCCTGGTCATGATCTTGCACAGAGTGCAAGTCTACGGTATGTGTGAGTCATGTAATGATGTCAAAATGCTCAACATTTCATTCAATATATTCACTGTCTCAAAACTTCCACTCCAGACAAGGCCAGAGCATTGCTATTATGTGACGCTTCATCCAATCATAATATATATGCGCAAAGTTTTATTTAAATACTTTCAGGCAAGGAACAAGACAGGATTAAATTTTCCTTAGCTTTGACCCTGACCTTTAGTCTGAGAAAGGGGTCGAAAATTCACTAGCTCAATTCAAAATGGCAAAAGTTTATTTTCTTTCTGGTAGTTGGTGAATTTTCCAATCACTTGTCCAACTGGTGCTGATTCAGGGCTGACCAGTGTTTCTCTTTAATAACAAGATTGTTTTGTCTAGAATACTGCCACCATTATTTATTTAGAATTTCATACTTTTTATTACAAGTCCATTTGTTACAAGGAAGCTAATGCAAGCACTTCACTCTCTTCAATAGTCCATACATGCCACTTCTTAGTAAGGTATAAGCGTAATTATTAATGAGAAGTTGCATAAAAACAAAGCACAATCTACATATTACATACCATCACTACAGGAGAATGTATGAAAAAACGTACATTTATTTCTGCTACTAGTCTGTATCTTGTCACCTATCAACATGGATTCATACCAGAATAATGGGCAAAATCAACATGGATTCATACCAGAAAGTTAGGCAAAATCAACATGGATTCATAACAGAATAACAGGCAAAATCAACATGGATTATACCAAAATAATATGCAAAATCAACATGGATTTATACCAGACTAATAAAGGCATGTTACCAGCATAAAGAAAGACAATTTGACACTGTCGTGAATCATGGAAACAATATTCAAATTCTACTCCTAACTAATCTGAAACAAAGGATACAGACATGACTCTTCAGATCATTACGAAGACCTCGCCTCACAAACTCGTACGCCTCCTCTTTTCGACCCAGACAGTTAAGGGTCAGACCCTTCATGGCAAGGGTTTCTGAAAAAGAAAGCTGTCCATCTTAGCATCTGTGTGATTGTTTACAAATACTACATTCGTGGCAAAAAGTGTTAATACATTAATGAATTTTTCAATAAAGCCTTTTATCATTCCTAATAAGTCATACATTTCTTATCCCATTTTCAGGATATTGTTCCAAGAAAAAAATGTGAACAATAATTTAACCACAAAGGACACATGTTCATTTTGTACCCGTCTTGAAATGCCTTTATCCCATGCAGACCAGATTCACATAAAAAACAAAATTAATGTCTCACGTTTCCAGGCATATAATCAAGCAAGAAAAATCTTAATTTTCATAATCAAAATTCTTACTAAGCAAGGTTTTTGTTTTAAACAAAATTCTGAATGAACAGATCGAGTTGAAATATTAGGTATCTTAAATGACTAAACATTTCTTTTAACAGAGTGACCTTGAGCTTTATTCTTTTGATCCTCAAATTAATAGGCTTCATCCTGACTGTAAGTGCATGAAATCCACAACAGTTCAACAAGGTCTGTAAGGTGGTACTGCTGTTGTGCAGATGCCATTTTTAAAAAAAATCAGTCGATGACACTGACCTTTGACCTTAAACTCAACTGCTTTCTTCACTATTCCATGAGCAATCCATCCACTAAGTTTGGTTGAGATATGTAATGATGAACTAATGTTGTCCTAAGACCATCTTTAAGAAAGTATTGCAGTCAAGGACCCTGATCTTTGCCTTTCTGATTCCAAAATCAATAATGTTCTTCCTTACACCAACTGAAAGGCATCCAAAAGTTTGGCAAATGATGGAGAATTCCAGTTATTGTTTGGAAACCATTTTCCTTCTTTCAGCAAGTAATCTTTTCTGCCCAACACTAACACGGTTCCTCCTTACCTATAGTACAGCCATCAACAAACCTTGAAAAAACTGCAGATATCAGGGAACTTTAATTACTGTGAAGAAAAAAAAATAACATTTTTTCCATTATTCAGTGATTGCTGTCCATGAAATCAATAGTGTTCTACTTTAACCCAAATGCATAATGTTTGGTGACTAGCTACTGTGCAAAAACCATTTTCCATCTTTCATTCATAGTAACCATGACCTTTCAGTCCAATGCTGACAGGGTTCTTCCATAACCCAAGTGCAAACCATCCACAAAGTTTGGCAACTACTGATGGTGGGCAACAGAACATACTGTGATGAAACCAAATTGTTGACACATGGTAATACAGATAAATGACTCAACAAAAACATGACTCTTTTCTCTGATCAAAGTTTTGCATTAGACAACCCGTACTGGTACCCATTTCTTCATCTTTACATGTCTTGTAGAAGGAAAGCAGCTGATAAGTTCCTCAAATGGACTTTAGCTGTACTGTCCAAAAAATTCCAGAAATACAAAATACCATTTCTTCTTTTTAACTGCAAAGTGATGGAACCATCTCCGATATTCTTGACTAACAAGATTTTAGATTAACATCGATTCCACATATATTGGATATGAGATCGACTCTCTTTTTATTTAGGGAAAAATACACTAATAAAAAGTTTTCAATATACAAATTATTTCAGACTAATTTTGTCTTCACTTAATCAAAATTTCCGAAATTTCATAGTCACTGACAACAGTTCAACTCTTAAAAATTTCACTTGTACATATAATTTTATTTTTTTCAGCCCCCCCCCCCCCCCCCCCCCCGTCAAAACATCCACTTATGTCAATAATATGACCTTGGTTGAGATAAACAGGTAGTACTGTATTTCTGAAAATTAGCCACAAAATATTGCTGTCAGCAACTTTTTTAAAGCCAGCTCCAACCCTGGACATGAATCTTGTCTAATCCAAGATAAGTACAAATATTAAAATTTAAATTTAAGTGTTAAGCTTGAACATCAATATTTATTTATTATTTGTCAAATATCCACATTATTATGCCTGTGCAGGAAAATGTGAGTGACCCTGATACGACTACAAGATGGAAATATGTACAGCTCTTCCCCATTATAACATGCTTCACTAAAATTGGATTCCAGATATAGAGCAGCAGCAGTTTTCACCAAAATCAGAATTATAAACATTATAATTTAATAGAAAATTAAAAACATTTTCAACATCAGGTGAAAACCGTTACATAAAAAAAACTATTGTACTTGTCTGGATAGAACACATATTTTTACAGTTACAATTTAACTCTAATTAGCCCCTGTTGAATTCGGGCAAGTTAAGCTATCATATTCTCAACAGGCTAATGAACACCTGAAATTATCCATGTCTCAAATTAGCCATAATTGATCTTAGTCTGTATCAACTGTTGTATCTGGCTAAAGTACAGACTGTCAAAAACTCTTTAGCACTAAAGTTGTTTAAGAAGAGCAGTGACTCGATCTCTGTAAAGACAGGTCAATGATTATACTGAAGACCAGCTTAGTGTCGACCATTGTTTATTGACACCGGGATGGCAAACGATCACAGATAGGATTAGCAGTGGCATGTCCTTTGAACTTGCCGCTGGTTTCTGTAATCTGCTGTATTGCATCCCAGAAGAGATAGATGTTCATTGCATAATGTCGTTATAATAACAAGGTCTATTCAAACAATTAAGTTTCACATTCATGTGAAATCAGATTTAAAAGTAAGTGTACGAGAGAATTAGGACATTTAACCTTACAATGGAAATGTCCAAGAAAATGAAAGCTTATTTCGTGAATAGAATTGTGCTTTTAAGTGATTCATGGAGGAGGATGTTGAAGAGGCCAAAGTTGAGCTACTGGGAATATTTCAACTCATCTGATGATGTTCAGCACTGAATCAAAATTGATGGAGACTGCCACAGTCGAATGTAAGACTTATACCGACACTGTCTGTTTTTTTTTTCTTTTTACATCCCAACAGATCTACTAATGACAGTGACTAGGGGAATTAGCCTAAAACAACCCATGCAGCTTTAGAAGCCTTATTTGCATTTGATTACGGTCGGATGTGGCTAGAAAGCCAGGACATTGAGCCCTTGAAAATTATGCAGCTGAGAAATATTACATACTCTGCTGAAAGACCCCCTGCCCAACCCCAAAAAACCAAAATCCAAAGAACGATTTGGTCTCAAGCAACATAAAATCACCAAATACTTCCAACAGAAAGTGCATGTAACATGAGTGGATAGAATAAATTCTATTTGGATTAGTACTTCTGTGAACAAGTATGTTTTGTTTTGGACATCATTGGATTTTAAATGGATTCCATACACATTAAGTTTGTCATTCTTTCTGTTATTCTGATTTCTGGAATTGCTAAAAGTATGCTGCACATCTTCTGACATCAGACACTAATCATCATGTGTAAGTTAAATTGTAAAGTAAAAACAAGATATATAACAGATTAAAAAAAGGACATTACACACACTGCACTTGATAGATAGATATTCATTTATTTAACTGCAAAATGGGAGTGATAAATATGTAATTGAGCTCCTAATTAAAAAAGAATGAAGCATTTAATGTCAAGCTGCATTGATCTCAAGAGCAAGCTAAATTTAGTCATTTTTGACAAGTGATTACATTATATATTACTTTAAACATGATGCAGATGTAGATAGAAATTATAACTGGCAGATATGCTATTAAAATAAGGAGTTGATATAATTGTTTTAAATGGGGTAAGCTATATTGTGGCATGACAGATGGAAAGTTTTTTTGACTTGCTCATGGGCAAGTGACTTTGAAATTAGAGAATTCATCTTGTCCTGGGAGTCAGGCAAGTTGAATTGTAATTTCCTGATAATGGGTTGAGCTCCTAAATCAATCAATTAATTGAACAGTCTATTAATCATGCCATCCCATTGCATCCTTTTCAATCAGAATATACCCCTGTCAAAAAGAAGTTAAAGTTCAATATGAAGACTTACCGCCATGCTCTGAAAACTTTGGATTGGTCAGGATCTGCTTTGCAAATTTCAAACCATTTTTGTACTGCTTCTGTTCATAACATTTCTGGAAAGAAAAAGTAGTTAGTTAACATTGAATGTTGCATCCTGCCTGACATGGAATTGTCAGCGACTATTCATGATCAGCAGACAGTTTTCCTTTCTGTCATAGTAAACTCCTACAACCAAAAGTTTACAATATGAAAAGTTATCTTTTTTACAGTTCTAGGGTTAAAAAGGTGTGGTTTTAGATATAAAAGAAAAGAATTATTTTCATATCTGTGTTGAATGAATACATGAAATGACTGGAAATAAATGCCAAAATTTTATTCAAATCAATTGAGCAGTTTTAAGGATATGGCTCATTAATTTCAAACTTATGCAGGGATCGTCCTGGGCTTCGCCAATGTCGCAAATTGCGATTTTTTTTCCTTACTGGCGACAAAAATATCCCATCTGGCGATTTTTTTGGCGACAGACTTTTTGGTTATTTAATTTGTACATGGATTTTGACTGGATAAATTAAAAGGGAGAATGAAAGGAAGCCACAAACTTGACTAAGCAATGCATTGGAATCAATCTGTTACACAAACGATCCTTTGTTCGTATTGACAACCCTATCTTTAGAGTGCATTGTTACATCATAATCTGCTTATGCTGACATCTGGGCTGAGTATGCTGTGATACAGTCAATATGCTACCGAACAATACCTACAACTGACCGACTTCTGAAGACGCGAATAGAACAGATACAATTAATTGAATGGCTAATCCTTCTGTTTTTTTTATGTTTTTTTTACATATACCAATACAATAGTTTTGCTGAACCTTCAGAGAAAACTGATAACCTTTGAAGTACCGACTATTGCGTATAAATACAAAGCAAATGGAAAAAATCTCAATCACAATTATATCTGTCGCCAGTGCAGCATTTTACTCATTGATCTTTTCCTTTTGCCATCAATCCGTGTTTTGGCTGCAGAGACTTAAACTCCGCAACAATAGATAGCAAAAAAAACAGTTTTGCATAATTAATAATAATTATTTATTTCTCAAAATACAGGAGTGAAAGAATCCCTAAATTGGGTGTGAATTTATGCTTATATATACGGTCCAATATTGCCAGGTGTTGACTCGTGCAAGTTTCATTCGTGGGAATGGAGATCCTAGTTTGCTTGTCGAGAAAATTTATACAGCATTCAGTGATCATTCTTGGGATTTAGGAAGCAATTCACTTCAAGTTTTGTGAAGCTAGCCATAAGGGGGGGGGGGGGGCTGCCGAGAGACTACTGGTGTCACCTGTCAGCACTGTAGACTGTGAACGTGGATTCAGTAAGATGAACCTCATAAAAACTGACATCAGAAATAAACTCTGCATCTCATCTCTCGAGAATTTAATGAGAATCAGCAAGTACAGATGTGAAAAATTAGATTTTGAAACTGCATTCAACAAGTTGGCAGCCCTAAAATCGCGACGGATCTTCATATAACACTTTGTAACATTTTGTTAATGCTTATTGTAATTAGAGTATTAACTAACCCATCTTTTGTAATTTTCATTGCCTGTTACATTAATAGACTAAATTAACACTTCAAAAAGTGTACACTACTTGTTCTGGTGACACTTTTTGAAAATTGGCGACAAAATATTGAGGTTGGCGATTTTTTTGGCGACAGCTTTTTAAAAGCCAGGACCATCCCTGCTTATGTGTTGTCAAGTCTGAACTACAAATGTCGCCATGTTGTGAATATAGTTGTAACGTCACTAAATTCCATCAGGCGGATTTTGGTGAAGGTACGTGGTTGATAAATTTGTCTGCAGAAGCCATTTTTGTTCAGGCAGTGACCAAACAGTAGACTTCTTCCTTATCCTAAGTGCATGCTAGCCATAAATACATACATGCCAACCCTTGGTGAGGAAAAAGTGTAATCCAAGTGGACAAAAAGAATAATCCGAGCAGAAAGAGTAATCCACATATAACATAATAAAATTCAATGAGCATCTGTACAAAATGATTTCTTTACCCCTCTGATCTTTTAACATCAATTACTGCTTCAAATTTTGATATATAACACTTTGAGCTTTAAAAAGCAAGTCTCTCATATTGCATTTCAAAACACTTTTTGCACACCTGTAGAGCACTAAGTGCAGACTTACAGAGCCTGGATCTGAATTCAGTTTTTATTTTTTTTAACAATACTGAACAATCTCTCTCAGTTGGCATTAGAACGGTAAAGAACCAATATTCCTTTCATAACCTGACAAAGAATAGGAAAAAAAATCTACTAGTTATATTGGGTCTTTTAGCTGGGAAATAAGGTGCCATTGCACATCAACTCTGTACACATGAAGTAAATTGTCAGGTAGAATGCCAACTTGATACTTCAGGAGTTCTCTTAATTTATCGGCAGCCTTTCCTGTGGCAGGGTGCATCATATGACAGGGACAACCTGATATATAGACTGCTGGAGAAATTTTTCAAAATAAGGAACGCAACTCCTTTATGGATTCCAGTCATCACTGATGCATTATCTGCTGAAAATGCCACACAGTTCTGCCAACTCATGTTTATTCAAAGGATTATTAAGCAATAAAAAAAAAGGTTTTCTCCAGTGGAATCTACTGTTAATTCTAGTAATGAAAGAAAAGCACTCTGACTTTGCCCTTTTCCTTGTCAAAGTCTCTTACACAGTCTGGAGACAACTTTTTGTCATCATAATCACTGCTCCTGTCTGCTGCAATACTAAACGGCCCAATTTTCATGGCTTTTGCAGTTTTAAGTGAATTATCTTCTGCAAAATGCCTAACAATATTAGATGCATGCACAAAGAAAAATTCTGGTAGGTCCCAGTTTCATTCAAAAGCATATGTAAAACTGCTCTTATACATATAAATTAAAATACGCTACAATGCTTGCTACCATAACAGGAAAATTTTACATAATTGAAAACGGGATTTCATGATTTTTTTGCAGGCAGTGTGAATCGCCGTAAAGTCGTGAAATTCACGCCAAAATCGTGAGGGTTGGCAGCTATGCTGATACGCAAGATTTATGTCTTTTATTGAACATAAAAACCAACAATTCCATGCAAGATGTCATCACACAGGATATGGTGCAAAAAGTGACCCGTTCTGATTTAATGTTAATTTTTCAAAAGCATATTAGAGTTATACCCTCCATGCTTGCACATAGGTACTTAAAAAGTGAGTGTACTAAAGGATTTAACGCAATGGGTCAACAGAAGAGATTATACTTACGGTCTGCATAAAGATATTGATTAGTAACAAGCGGACGAATAATCACTCTGAATTACAAAGTGGATGCTCCAGCACCACTCGTGTCTTCGCCGACTTGTTTCTCTGCCACTGATCACGTCAGGATAAAATGGCCAGAACAAACTTGGTTACCACCCCCACCCCATAATCAGCGTCGAATTCTTACGCTGCAAGACTACCAAACTACATATGCCTGGCACGGTGTTGACGCATCTTAAATGAATATTATACTTTCTACTTTTATGGGTTTTGCATAAGCAAAATCGATTATCTGATCTAAATTGGACATAAGGCTTGCCAATTTTCGGTTTCTCAACTTGGCTTTCCGCCTACATAGCAGGCTAATAGACACTTAAACAGAAACATTTCCTGAATTCCATAGCAACTCACCAATATTCTTTTAAATAGGGCATTTTCTTTTGGTGGCAAGGGGTTATTTGTGGGCATTTCTGATGTAAAATGGTGTTGCTATAGGCCTCTGGAGAGAGGCTGTTTCCCCGTTCACCTCGTGGTGAAAATTCCAATATGGCGAAACATACTCTCGATAAAATCTCGAGAGAACGAGAACTGAGTAGCAGGAAAAACTGCCAAAAATAAGAATTTTTTGTGATAAAGTAGAAATTACGTAAATAGGTTGTATATATTTAAGGACAATTTAACATTTTGATTTGTTTTTTAATTCTATGATCATCCCGTGAGTCTTGGACAACAAGTGCGACGAAAACAAAAATGGCTGCGTGTGGGATTGCTACTAGCAGATGATGAAAATGAGATCGCTCGATTTAGCCACTTTCATTTTATGCATGAATAGAATACTAAATCTCCAATACGCAAAGCATGTAGATAATTTAACATGTATATGGTAAGCAAGATGTCCGATTCAAACAATACAGATCTACATGAAGAACCCGAATCGTCTGTGACAGTCATAGAGAAACAAGCACAAAGAAGGATCTTCAAAATAATAGTGATTGGAGATTCAAACGTTGGAAAGACATGTCTAACCTATAGATTTTGCAGTAGCAAGTTTCCAGATAAAACAGAGGCGACAATTGGCGTTGACTTTAGAGAGAGAACTGTCAACGTGGAAGGAGAACAAATAAAGGTAGTTAGCATACGTATCAGACGTTGACCCTGTTTCTGATGTGGGGTCAAAATCTTACTGTCTTGTTACCCAGTAACAACTAGCTCCATAGCTCTATTCCAGAAGCTTCATTAGGGACATTTTGGAGGCCAGTTTTCAGGAATATCTCGCATATTTAGCAGCTGACTAACAATGAGTCCTAATTGTAAGACCTCGACGCTGATATTTATGTTATGGGCGTATAGGTCTTACTACCCAAATAAATGCGCTGTATAGCGTGTTCTGATGTCGTTTAACATCGGAACGGAAGTCAAATTTTCAGCAGTATCTCACATACTTGGCAGCCCATATCTGTGCTTTTTTACAAATTAAAGTTACAATATTTTAGTTAGACTTTACTTACTCTGATGTCTTTTTTCCGGCTCATGGTTATTCTGTACCCAAGTCGTTTCATACCCAGTGGAAATGGTTCGTTTCATACCCAAGGTGCTGGTCGTTTTGTACCCAAGGTGCTAGTCATTTCCTACCCTAGGTGGTGGTCATTTCATACCCATTAATTTACAAGATCAAATATACAGTATTGTGATATTTACCGCTTCTTGTCTAGGCCTAATCTTTTTCCCACCTTAAAAATTGCATTAGCAAAGCATATCCGGGCAAAACATTAACCAAACACAAATAATTACAATAATTATATTGTTTTCACTGTATAATAGCATCTGTGTACTCTAAAGAATTAACAAAAATTCACATTGCCATTAAAAAGAAAAGTAAAATATTGGGCAGGTTTAATTAACGTAATAAGTCCATTCTTTTTTCGTAAAGCATGCAAAAATCTGCAGAAAATTTTGGCCGCACACATAGGTGCAAATGGTTATCCTATCAAAGCAACAAGAAATTCTGCGATCTTTCTTAAACGGGGCTGAATGCATATAAAACAATGTTGCTTGATTCAGTTTCTCTTCTCCAAGGAACAATATTGGTGTTAATTTCAATTTTTATCGCTTGTTTTTAAAGGTGTTGAACGTGATATACTATATGGACCACCAAGCCATTTTTGGGTACACTGCCAGCCGCATTAGCATACTTGTCACAGAATTGTCAGTTCACTTTCCCACTCGTCCCAAAATTTTCTAAATGTTTTGGAGTCTTCTCCTTTTCAGAGCTGGCACTAAGGATCAGAAAGTTCATCACCAGTAGGTCGTTTCTGAGACTGAGACAGAAAAGGAAATATACGTCTTTGCACCATTGTGATTTTAAAGTTCAGATGTCTGCACTGTGTTGTGTCCATTTATTTTTTTCTGAATGACCCATTAATTAAAATGTTCGAGGTTTTAAATCCCTTGCTGAATTAAGCAAATTAATCGCCAATAAAACTCAATCCCACTCTGAAAACTGGCTTCACGAGAAGCCATATATTCGCATTTTGTCTAACTGATTATAATTTAAAACGCAATCAAACAAATGCTGTTATTTTATCAGAAATGAATCCAGGGAAGTCATAAATGATTCTGAATTTTCAAACATTCTGCCAAATGAAGCAAATTGCCAATAAAACAATTCAAATTATCAAGTTGGTCCACTTACTTAGACAACTGGCTTCACAAGCTGCCATAATGATGTGCTTCAGTTCTGAACAGTTGATTACAATTTGATGTCCAAACATACCAATGCTAATATTTCATCAAAAGGCAGTCCATTCATGTCATAATTGTTTCCTCTTCCTCTATCAAAACTTCAAACATAATCTCAAAACAATCCAATCTAACTCAGTTGCACCTAGGCCTGACTTGACATCAGTGAACAGTTAGCCCCCCGCCCCAGTTCATAATATCTTCCATTGGTGCAATATTATTGACCATCAAGGAGTTAACTGTTGTTGAGGAGATGTCAGTGCCTCCTATAGTAGATTTGTTATGGACAACATACTCTCAGTAAGAAACTAAGTTGGAAGTCATATTTCAATCACACGCATCAAAACATGAGGGTACGAGTCTATTGAAACCCATGAGATATATATACACACACACACACACATATATATATATATATATATATATATATATATATATATATATAAATTGGCACACTTAAAAGAATCCAAAGTCAGTTTCCGAGGGCGGTTTGCAATATAATAAAATAGCCTTTGTATTTGATATTCTGTTGGTGAGTTCAAACAGTGAGTTCATTGCTCGCTGCCAGTTTTGTTCATTCACCACCTGGGCTGCTATTTGCTTGGCATCTGTAGTCATTAATACAAATGGGCATTGATGTTTATGAGTAAATAGTAGACACAGCAATAACTTGCTTTATTAATACTTTTTGTAGCCCATTTGCACTCAGAGTGAATGTATTTGCAAATAATGATTTTTGTTTGCAAGATACTGTCACATAGTTAACCTGGACATAGTCAGGGATCGTCCTGGGCTTCACCAATGTCGCAAATTGCGATTGTTTTTCCTTATTGGCGACAAAAATATCCCATCTGGCGATTTTTTTGGCGACATACTTTTTGGTTATTTAATTTGTACATACAATCATGGATTTGGACTGGATAAATTAAAAGGCAGAACGAAAGGAAGCCACAAACTTGACTAAGCAATGCATTGGAATCAATCTGTTACGCAAACGATCCTTTGTTCTTATTGACAACCCCATCTTTACAGTGCATTGTTACATCATAATCTGCTTATGCTGACATCTGGGCTGAGGACTGTATGCTGCGATACAGTCAATCATGCTACCGCATTATACCTACAACTGACTGACTTCTGAAGACACGAATAGAACAGATACAATTAATTGTGTGGCTAATCCTTCTGTTTTTTTTATACATATACCAATACAATAGTTTTGCTGAACCTTCATAGAAAACTGATAACCTTTGAAGTACCGACTACTGTGTATAAATACAAAGCAAATGGAAAAAATCTCAATCACAATTACATCTGTCGCCAGTGCAGGATTTTACTCATTGATCTTTTCCTTTTGCCATCAGTCCCGTGTTACGGCTGCATAGACTTAAACTCCGTAACAAGAAATAGCAAAAAAAAAAAAAAACAGTTTTGCATAATTAATAATAATTATTTATTTCTCAAAATACAGGAGTGAAAGAATCCCTAAATTGGGTGTGAATTTATGCTTATAAATACGGTCCAGTATTGCCAGGTGTTGACTCGTGTACGTTTCATTCGTGGGAATGGAGATCCTATTTTTCTTGTCGAGAACATTTATACAGCATTCAGTGATCATTCTTGGGAGTTAGGAAGCAATTCGCTACAAGCTTTGTGAAGCTAGCCATGGGGGGCGGGGGGGGGGGGGGGCTGCTGAGAGACTACTGGTGTCACCTGTCAGCACTGTAGACTGTGAACGTGGATTCCGTATGATGAACCTCATAAAAACTGACATCAGAAATAAGCTCTGCATCTCATCTCTCGAGAATTTAATGAGAATCAGCATGTACAGATGTGAAAAATTAGACTTTGAAACTGCATTCAACAAGCGGGCAGCCCTAAAATCGCGACGGATCTTCATGTAACACTTTGTAACATTTTGTTAATGCTTGTTGTAATTAAAGTATTAACTAACCCATTTTTTGTAATTTTCATTGCCTGTTACATTAATAGACTAAATTAACACTTGGAAAAATGTACACTACTTGTTTTGGCGACACTTTTTGAAAATTGGCGACAAAATATTGAGGTTGGCGATTTTTTTTGCGACAGCTTTTTAAAAGCCAGGACCATCCCTGCATAGTACAACCTTGGTTATTTTGCACTGGACACCATGTCATTCATGAATCCCAGATGCCTTCAAGCAATCGGTTGATATTTCCCTCTGTTGTTTGCAATTTTGTTTGGTCCAGTTTTCAGTTGGGTGACTTATTCAAACCTTTGAGTACAACCAAACAGGATTTTTTCCCTCTATGTTCATGTTAGTGAACAATGTGTCGTGTTATCTGACAAGCGATACAGTATGGATGCCTACACTACCTATCTGGAGTTATGGTTTATTTTTTTCCTTTAATGCTCATGATAAAAAAAGAGGAAGAAATGATAATACAAGTTTAGTTTCTTGCATTTTATTATCAAATAAGCATTTTGTTTATATATTTTATTGCATAGTGCATTCGGGTAGGATGCAAATTCAACACAAATTTGTTTTGTTTCTTAAGTCTTGAGACATATGATCTTGGTGAAAAAAGTTTCATCACATGTTCTGGGTCATGAAAAAAAATATTTTGTTGTGTCCCAATATATACAGTAAATACAGTAGGTTGAAATATTGAAGAAAGTGTTTAGATTGTTTAACTTCATTGAAAATATTTCTTATCCATTTAAACAATTTCGGCATACCCAGCTTCCATTGCATTACAACCAACTTAGCTGTAGGTCAATGGAACTTAAAAACATGTCCATTTACCTTTGTGAGAATTTGAATTTATTCATAAAAAAAACATCAGAGTAAGTATGTTTGTGTGTGTGTGATTTAGATTTATAACGTAGCCTTAACAATTTTTAAGTCATATCGCTACGATGTCTGCAGTGTGACAGTTTATAGTGATGTCTAGCACTGGGGCATCATGCCACAGACATGTAGCATGATGTTCCGCCCAGTCACATCATCCTGACACCAGGCTGACCAGTCCTAACACTAACCTCTTAATGCTGAGCGCCAAACGATGCAGCTGTTCGTACCATTTTTGTAAGTCTTTGGTGTGACTTGACTGGGGTTTGAACCCGCAACCTACCGTATCTGAGGCGTATGCTCTAACCAGTAGGCCACCGGAATGGTAGCCAGAGTAAGTAAAGTGTGCCTAAATCATGACTTTAATTTGTGGAAAAAGCTTCAATATGTGCTGCCAAGTGTGTGAGATATTCTTGAAAATTTGGATGCTCATTTTAATGTGAATCAACATCAGAACACGGGGCCCCGAGTGGCCGAGTGGTCTAAAGCGCTCTTCGTTACGGATCACTGCCATCTCACCTCTGTCTGCGGCGGTTCGAGTCAAAGATTCAGCCAATGTGGGCATGTGAGAAAGCTTGCCAGTAGCTTCTCGTGGGTCGGTGGTTCTTTCCGGGGTTTTCCGGGTTCTTCCTCCACCATTAATACTGGCCGCCATGTATAGCCTATCGTGCTGAAAAATGGCGTTAAACCCCACAACAACAACAACAACAACAACAACAACAACATCAGAACACACTACATACAGCCATTATTTTGGCAGTAAGACGTAGCACCAAAATATAAAGAACCTGTTATATGTCTTACATTGTAAGACTGGTTCTTCAGTCAATCCTGTGGGACAAATACCCCAGATTTTAATTGCTTCATTTTCACATCAAAATTTGTTGTGGATCAGTTGTCTAGTATCCCATGTTCTATAACATACCAATTGGAAGATAAATGTCAGTTGTTTCTTTCCAAATATTGCTTGTCAGAGCATTGCTGTCTTTAACTTGTAACTCGCGTGACAGGACGGACAAATCAGATATTAAACTGGTGATTTCTTTTATTATCTGGATAATAATTAACATAAATTTATTACAACTGCATAATAAATAAAATCAGCAGCAGCAGCATCTGTATTGGTTAAGATGTGTATAAAATGTGTCCATGTATCATGTACTTATCATCTATCAAGTAACAACTTAAAGCATTACATTAGCAGTTTCCAAACAGCTCATATGAAACATTTTCTTAATATTTTTTAAGATGTTAGTGACCATTTGCAATTAGCACAAAACAACAGATGATACATCATTGTTTCATGTTCCGTTAGATTGGTTTTAATACTATATTAGGGTATAAAATGTAACTCACATAATGAGGACAGATAAACAAAATTTAATTTCTCTATTTAAAATTCATTAAAAAACCTACAGTACAAAAGTATTTATATTTTCATTGTGTATATTGGCATTGATTTGTAAGTGTTTTAATAATGATAAAAAGCAAAACAAACTTTGATTTAAGCAATTTTTATACAAATTATTTAATTTTTACCACTTTCTAGCACTATTCATGTCATGATGTCACTTGGTTGTGTTACGAGTCTATGCTCTTAAGATAGGTAGCAGAAAATAGTGAAAAGCAACAAGCTTTATAAAATTCAACAAATAATTTATTTCCCTAGAATAGAAAGTGAAAATTTTAAAAAATTATGGTATTGCAAATTAAATCCCCAAATAATCCTAGAATTACAGACACAGTCATAGTAATAAAAGTTCGAAATAAACTTTACTGGAAATTGAAATTAAATCCAAAGTTGAAAGTGTTAGTTTGTCAGTGGTAGCCTGTATCAGGGTGTTGTACCAACAGTCTTTTGTTAAATACATAAATATGATTCCAGGTTTGAATTGACTATAAATCCCAGTGAATGTCTCTGTCCAAGAATCTTTTTTTTAAATCAGCACTCTCTATTTTCGGAGAAAAATCACAGAATTAAATAATTTGAAGAAATAAATTCCAGCTCAAATGAACTTCGGGACACAACAGTAATACAAATTGGTTCTTCTAGATCTTAAAGCATGAAGGACTAATTTTCAAATAAACAAGATATATATTTTAAACTAGGACATAAAAAGATACGATGGATAAGGGTCAAAAGTGCATTGATCTAGAAGTATCTTAGTTATACATGTAATTAGAAAGTTCCTCACCAAAATCACAATAAAACATGACATTCACCTCGTAGCCTAGCTATAAAAAAAATACTTTGTCCTTGACTCGGATTAAGATAATGATCCTCACTCTGAAAAAGAAAAAAAGTTATTTACCAAAACTGTCACTGATTTTGAACAAGGTTACTAACTACATAGTGTTTCATTACCCACAGTATATAATAAAACAATTTAAAACAAACAATGGAATTTAAATATGTATCACAGTTGATTTTAGTTGATTGTGAAGATATGATAAATGGTAAATTAGAACTGAAAATATAAGATTGAGATTATGATTATGAGAAGCCAGATTGTGTATTTACATATTTTGGTGTAAATATCATATACTTGTGTGTTTTAAGGTAAGTAAAAACATAACTGGCACAATACAAGGAAAAACACTGAAATGCCACATAACAAACATCCAGCATGGGGTAATTTTCTTGACACGGAAACATTCACTAATTATTGTAAAAATCAGAATCTATTATTGAGTGCATTCCATGGGGCTTAAAAATTGTATCATGATTCTGAGTAACGAGAAAAGCCTTGAAAATAGGTCAAATAATGGGAAAAGTTCTTTTTCTGACAACTGTATTGTGTTGCAACATTTGACGATGCATCCCCCAAATCACTATTTTCTGTCAAAAAAGGGGTTCTGAACAAGATTTTTTAAATGGGGCATTGTCCTGATCCACATGTACACAGTTGAAAAAGACCTGTATAAACAAGAAGAGGGTAGCATGGCTAATTTACACTTTCATTCTGTGCAAATATCACAATTCGCCTTTTACCCCAGCTGTCCAGTGAAGTACATATATTTCTGAGTGACTTCATTGTATGAATTATGCTATAAATAGAAAAATTGAAATAATTCATATAAAAATCACTTAAATCAAATTTTATTTTGCTTCTTTATCTTCATTCAAACACATTTAACTCAAAATATATTCCTCTTTCGTGAGCATTATGGTAAAAATATGTGAATTTAGGTTTTTGAGTATATTTCAGTTTTTTCTAATAACCCTTCAATTTGTAAATATTCAGTCAAATTTTACACTGCCAGTCTCTCACTATTGATCAAAATCTACTTGCATCAATACACTTTTATGGCGAATTTCTGAAGTTTTAAGGATTGAAAGGCACTTAATAGGAAGCCATGAGAAATATTTAAGGTCCAACATGCTTTAAGTGCTGCTTACATATGATTGATCCGTGGGTAAGACAAATCAGTCCAAGACCTCATAAGCAAAGTGGAACAGCAACCGCGTGCATGTGGTTACTGATGTAATTTGTGGAGTTGCTGTGAAAACAGCTGTTGGCCTAGGTATGGTAGGAATTGTGATCATGGCTACTATCATAGGCACGCAAGTTGGATTTGCTGCAGTGGGTTGCTGAGGGTTGTGCTGGAAATATAATTTCCGTGCACAGACTGGTACTGTATGTTTCTATTCAGAAATTCTCAATGCAGCACAAAGCAGCATCAGTATGATTGCCAATCTGTATCACTGGCAACCAAAGATAAAACAGTCTAAGACTGTGTTGTTGAAAGTGGGAAACTTAAGGCAACTCCACAAACGGATCCAAAACTGGCACATTTGCGCCATGGATGATAGAGACAAAACCAAAGGCAGTAGTTGATTTGTGTGCAGTTGAAAGACGAAGAAAATGTGAGAATTTGTAGCCCACTCCAACTGTAACAGTTATTCAGATCAAATTTTTAAACTGAAATGAAATGTACAATGAATGCAGAAGTGCAAACTGAACAGCAAATAAATGATAAATGTATTTTGAAGAAAAAGCATAGAGAGAGAGAAAAATGAAGTACAATAATAATTCAAGCAGAGAGCTATGGTGAGTTTTTACAGATATAAAAGTTAATTTAGCTTGTGTGAAAAAATCCACCTTTTATAAACTGTCATGGATTGTTTTCCCAAATCAACCAAATATTAAGGTACACAAAATGGAAATAACATGAACGATTAAAGCATAAAACAATTTTAAAAAATCAGACATGTCAATAGCTCTCAACTCTTTACAGCCTCTCCCCTCTCTCTCTATCTGTCTCTGTCTCTGTACATGACAGATCTGAATGTTTTCATGAGACACAAGAACACAGCTACACACTTGCAAAACTATTATATAAAATAAAAAAAGCACTCTGATAACTGAAATTCTAAAACATGAAACATTTTAATAAGAACAAAAACTATATTTGAAACATGGAGTGAACTACAAAATCTTACTATCAAAACTCATCTATCAACATACTGCATAAGAACAAAAACATGCTAAGTTCCACAAGTTTACTTTTGGAACACTATTTACCAAAGCACACCATTTTATTTCAGATCTTACTACTCATTTTAATATTGTATTTGTGTTACTCAAAAATCATAACACAAAAAAGTGAAAAATTCATTGCACAAGATATAATTCAGCAAGAAAGCTACACTGTGATCAACTAGGCAATTTTGGTAATAGATATATTTAAGGTAATGTGTATTAGTTTTTACAGGTTTTGGTGGGATCAAAGTGCAGTCAAAGTATAAATTGTCAGGTCCTTTTTTGAATTGTCAGGCCAGAAACCTAAGAAACATGGATCAGTTTCATTTGAATTACATTGAAATATACATTTATTGCATCATTAGTGTTAGACATGAATTATTGAGCCATTTCACTGTATTTCGTTTGCATCTGTTGCAGCCATGTCTTTTGTTGAAGTGCATAACTGATTGTCTAGATCAACAAGCTGTGATCCAGTGAAAATGATCAAATAGAACACTGGCTCATAGTGCATAGAGCCATACTGTAAAACTGTTAGTACATATGTGTTACTGTAGGCCATAGATCTACATACATACAGTAGACTACTGAAGTTTGATTTTGTGACTGCAAGGAATAAAATTCATACTTTGAATTGCTAAAGATTTTGTGCATTATGCAGATCTATACATGCTGTGGTACTTTCATGACTGGTTGATATACAACATTCTCAGACATGCATTTCAGAGGCATATGACTTCGTTAGACTTGTCTAGGCTAATCGCCAACCAGGAGATATAAGATCAGATTTCTTAGAATTTTCACTTTAGGTCTTTACCCGTAACTTTCATAGCTGATCATGCACTTGAAGCTCCCGAGACCAGTCTCTGCCTCTTTAATTCATAAATTGAACCTTTCATGTGCTCTTGGGTTACTACCTGCAAAAACATTGAGTGAAGATTCTTTTGAAAACCTTCCTTAACACACTTTCTTCTCTCCCATGCATTGGCAAGGAGTTAAATTTGTGTCTTTTCACCGGAAAAGGGATGTTTATTGATCAGTGCTTCCAGTGATTCAGTTTCTCATCTTTACCAGTCTGGGTTTCTCCCCAAGAATTGACTACCTTCTGTATGTAGCTCCTAGTCCTATTGAAATCACCAGTCTCACTTGTGCAGGGGTTGATCAAGATGGATGTCTTTGCTCACTTAAGAGATTTACATTCCATTACACTCGGAATCAAAAGAGAAAATAATGGAGCCAGAACCCTTTTTTTTTCTTTCTCAAAGGTACCTCTGATATGTTAGCAGCCACCATTTTGAGGTGGATTGTTTGGACTATTAGACTGAGAAAGATCTTTATTGTATGAAAATCAAAACCCATGGGGTCAGAGTTATTGGTGCATTCTGGCAGTCTCCACATTTCTTCATTTTACCTTCAGTGTTGAATCGAGTGAGAATTTACATATTATGCCCAGTTGTGTTAGCTTAGCAAGTTGTCAAGCCATCATCCAGTCAGTAGTGAATCACCCTACAGACAGATTATAAGTTTCCTTTGACAGACAATTGTGTCAGCTGAGAAAGTTGTCAAGCTATCCTCCAGTTTGCAGTAAAGCACCCTACAGACAGACGATAAGTTTCTTTTGACAGCCAACTGAGTCAGCCTAGCAAATTGTCAAGCCATCCTCCAGTCTGCAGTAAAGCACCCAATAAACAGATTAAAAGTTTCTTTTGATTGAGAATTGTGTCAGCCATGCAAGTTGTCAAGCCATCACCCAGTCTGCAGTAAAGCACCCTCCAGACAGATTATAAGTTTCCTTTGACAGCATATCTGAGGCCATTAGCCTCCAACTAGGATGGCAATTCCAGCAATGCAATAATTACTGCTATTAAGATGTAGGTTTTGAGAGATAAAACCAATTTTATTTATGTAATATTTACCTGCTGTTATTGCCCAGTTCCCTCCCTCCTCTATCGCTGAAGTCATTTCTGTCTCAGAAAAGGACAGTATTCCATATGATGGAATTTTTTTAGTTATCAGACTGGGATAATGTTTTTTTTATTTAATATTCTAGACCTCTGGTAAACTATTTGGAAAAAAATCACCTCGAACTGGGATTTAGCAACAGGAAAAGATGTAGTAACACATTAATAGCTGGTCATTATTGAATAATTATGAGCTTTTACTTTTAAAAAAGAAAGCCTGCATATTGTGATTGTGATGTTTACACAGTTTAATGGAAGTCAGGCATAAACAAATTTTTGGCCCAGTCAAATAGGGGTGTGTCCATAAAGTACAAACCAAAGATTTTTTAAAATTTGGGCCTTATAGTCTATCATTAGAGATTGAAATAACAAATGAAATTAAGTGTGCCATTGGGCATTTATTGCTGTCCCCCAACCCACCCAAAACATGACCATCATTTGATACCTTGTGTGACGTATAATGTGCCATCCACTGTACTCTTGCTGATTTTTTTGTAAGGAAAAAAATACATATCCAGACCTGAAGGATTATTTTTAGGAATCCAGACCTGCTTCTGCGTTATTAGTAGATTTATTTTGTATTGGACAATTTTCACATTATCTTGAGATGATCCCTTATTTGCCTTGGGCAAAAATGTGGCCTGGCCAAGATTTTTTTTCTTTTTCTAGTTGAAATCCTATAAATACTTAGTAAGGAACATAACTGATCTTCCGTTGCAATGTTCACTGTACTTACAAGGTTTTTGCATTTAAGTTTGTGAAATGTCAACTTGACACAAATATAAGTTACTATTTTTTTTTTTTTTATAGCTGCAGCTTTGGGACACTGCTGGTCAGGAGAGATTTCGCAAGAGCATGGTTCAGCATTACTACCGTAATGTACATGCCATTGTCTTTGTTTATGATGTTACGAAGATGAGTTCCTTTGAAAACATGCCAGGCTGGATTGGAGAATGTGATCAACATAACCTGAACAGGGACATTCCTCGCATTCTCGTTGGCAACAAATGTGATGAGAAAGACAAGATAGCTGTCAACACCAACCTTGCTCAGAAGTTTGCAGATTCCTACAACATGCCTTTGTTTGAAACGTCAGCCAAAGATGATGAAAAGGCCAATCATGTGGATGCTATATTTATGACTTTGGCCCATAAACTGAAAAATGCTAAACCCATGATGCCACCATATCTGACAAACCATTCAAGAAATTTTAATACAGTGCAATTAGGTGACAGTCCACAAATGAGGGGACTTGAAAGAGCAAGCACTGAAGAACGAAATGACTCGTGTTCATGCTAATAAAACAATTATTAATTATTAAGGATATTTCTTACTTTGTTAAAGAGGTGTTTTGCATTCACAAAGTTTAATTGTTTACCACAGAATGCAGACGTGGGACCTGGTTTTGTTTAAAAAGTCACCATTGATTTCACAGAACAAATTATATTTTTCTGATTGGAATATTTTTATCACAACTAACTTCACTGTATTTATCTACAGCTCTTCCACATTTTATTGTATTTCAGTATACAATGTATTTCATGATACAATATATTTCATTATAATTAAATACCTTTCAGTGTGGTAGCACTGTGGCATCAAAAATAGTAAACAATAGGAATAACAAATTCATCCATTTGCTGAAATATTCACATGAAAACTACTACGTTTGAATTGGTCTGTTAAATTGAAGACTATGGGTTAAAATGTTTTCAGTATGACACATTTGTTGAGATCACATTAGTTTTCTGCAAGAGAAGGTTTGTGTGGCCCATTTTTGGCAGGTTCTATATTACTGAATATTTCCAAAGGTCTTTATCCTTTTTATTGACTTTATCATTTTCAATCACAGGAATGTTATTGCGACTATTAAAATTGTTCTACTAATTTTTTGTTTCCATTTTTAAAGTCACAGCTGTCATTTAATGTCAGTCTATCCAGGAGTTAGCACTAGGATACATCTAGGTAAAAGTGAAGTCATATCGATGATGTCATAATGTAATGATTACATCATTTAGAACTTCACATTAAATATTGATATCCTTAATTATCTTCTTGGAATTATATCTGATTCACACCAATACAAGGTGATCTGTTTTGTCTTTTGATTCTCGACTCCGGTGGGTCAGATTATTATCAAGGCTTTCTAAATTTGTGTATGTCTGGGATTTTCATCATGGTTATGACCATGAGTGAGTTTATTGACAGAGAATTATGTTACAAAAGTACAAAAGAAAATATTTCTCATTTAAAGGAGACTGTTCTGTTGGTTTAGTATTTCTTTAAGTCAGTAATTCACAAGTTCTTGTGACTGTATTACATCAGCTTGATCCACTCCACTCCATATGACCATGTTACATGAAGGATAGCTTTGGGATGGACTGTTATCATTTTGGAATCAAAACATACTTCAGTTCACTTTTGAGTGACCATTGATACATGGTCTGTTCATTTTCTCTGACGCTTTTTTTAAAATCCTAATTACATGCTGCTTCTTATAGGCAATTGGGCCAGAAGCCTGTTGAAAGGGGTCATAAGCCTGTTGAAAGGGGTCATAAGCCTGTCAATAGAGGCCAAATGGTTATCAGGTCTATGGAGATCCATGTTATGAAATGTGGTGGTAAGTTCAGGTGGTAAAGGGGGCTGGGAGAAGAGGGGCATTTCAACAATTGCAAGATAAGTATATAATGTCATATGACAGCCTACCATTTATCTCCCTCACCCACACAGCTCAGTCATTTTATATTTGGAATGTACCTAACCTTGTAGTTTGTTCCATACATGTGGAAATGTAAACTACTTATAGGAAATGTTGACTTAAAAGTTGGTCAGAATTTTATTAATAGGCACTGCTTTGCCTATTTACAGTTGTAACTTTCAAAATGAATGGTATGAAGATTTTTTTTCTCTAATTAAATATTTTGTTGCCCCATATGGCTGAGCAGTCTAAAGGCACTCAGCTTTCACCCACATCTCACTTCTGTTCAATATGGGTTTGAGTCTCAGGCTTGGCTAACATGGGTATGTGAGAAAGCTTTCCAGCAGCTTTGCCAACATGGGTATGTGAGAAAGCTTTCCAGTAGCTTGGCCAACATGGGTATGTGAGAAAGCTTTCCAGTAGCTTGGCCAACATGGGTGTGTGAGAAAGCTTTCCCAACATGGGTGTGTGAGAAAGCTGTCCAGTAGCTTTCCATGGGTCTGTGCTTCAGTTTTTGCCAGGATTCTTCCTCCACCAGATTTGCAATGTATAGTCTATTATGTACTGCAATGTATAGAGTATTATGAGCTTAAAATTGTGTTGAGCCCACAACAACAAGAATAATTAAATATTTCAAATTCAAGACCAATATTTATGTTTACAATCTCTCCATTATTCTCACATAATATATAGTGTGTTCATTTTGTTATACCTGTCCTTGACACAGCAATTGTAATTAATATGTACTTAACACAGAAATGTTGTGCGCAAATATTGTGTTGTGAATTTCATTTTATATGGATATATGTACATTGCTGTTAGTTTGGATCTCATAAATTCACAGATGATGCAAAGTTCAAATTTAGGTCTGCATTTACCATTGCTTTTACAAACTATTCTGTTTATAATTTAAACCTTTATGTGTTCCTTCATGGTTCAGTTATACTTTCTTTAGCTATACACTTTTGGAACAGCAGTGGCTGCGTGCTTGACTCATGACCACAAGGATCATCTTGGGTCAGGTGCTGCATGTATTATATCCTAGAGTTTAGCTCTTGGCTGCAATTGCCTTGTTACTAAATCACCTACTTTGTTGTTATGCCATAAAAACACTAAAAGCAATGAACTGCACTGTGATGTCATTTGCAGTGTTTGTCCTACAATAAACCTAGGGGTCAAACCTTGTCAATTGTGAAGTGTAGCAGTGTCTTATCATTGAATAAAGCCTCTTTTAAATTAAATGTTTTTTAATGAGATGGATGAACTTGTCATTGAGCTTGGGTTCATCGTATGAGACTTATAGCACATGGTTCATACAGCCTTTAAAAATTCTTGATTTTGAGGAGTAGCCTTGAAAACTCCTTGAATTTAAACAAGCTGGTCCTTTAATTTGTCAAAAAATGACTTGAATTTTACCAATAACTCCTTGGATTATCAGGGAGAATGCAGAATATTTAAACTGAAAATACATTTAAAGCATTTTTAATTCTTTATTACATATTTTCCAACAATAATAAATAAACAAATTTGGTTGGATCAGAATGACATACAGTACTGATAGTTAACACAATAGCATATGGGGATGGTTTAATTTCCATAAGATGAAATACAATTTGAAAACTTTTGGAAGCCTTGAAGAAAGACAACTCTCCAGGATGTTTGAGAAGAATATGTCAAATATTGAAAGACCTTTTGTAAAGTGCATAAATATAAAATATGTCTAGTCCTGTGGGGTCAAAATGATGAATTGTGAATTTTCAAAACCTTGAATTTGTATACATTACTTTGTTGAAAACACATCTGTTTGTCACTACACTGTCTTGTTTTGTAGCTACACTGAATCTTCTTTGTAGCTACACTGTATCTTGTTTTTTGTAGCTACACTGTATCTTGTTTTTTTTGTAGCTACACTGTATCTTGTTATGTAGCTGCTCTGATATCAGTTTGTAGCTACACTGTATCTTGTTTGTGGATACAATGTTTTGTGGCTACACTGTATCTTGTTTGTGGTTACACTGTATCTTGTGTGGATGCATTGTATCTTTCCTGATGACTAATGGTAGTATTATGCATCTTTAAATTGATGGAAGTGTTACAGGTTGCTTGAAAGAGTACTTCCAAATTTTGGTATGCATTAATTTTATACAGTTAAAAATTGATTGCAAACAACTGAACCAACTTTGTCAATTTTCTTGGGATTAGTCAATTTAATATTGAGTGTGGTTTACATAACAGCCAAAAGCACAAAGTCAGTTTTTGCACTCAACTATGCAGGTGGACCACAGGAAAGATAATATTTCGTGTAAATGTATGCTGTAGTGATTTCTTATTGGATGACCTTGTTTGTTCCTACCTGAATGACTTCCTTCACCTGTCTTTTGTTGGAATAGCCCTCTAGGGGTCTGACCATTTACTTCGGGGCTGCTAGATTTTTCTCTCCAAATCATATACTGGCACTTGAATAACTTGAAGGAAATGTTTTGGGTCTGATTTACGAACCAAGAAACAAACAAGTACAAAAATTGCATCCATTATGTAAGATTAAAGAATTTCTTCAGGTATAAGGAAATAAAAACACCTGGGCTATAAAAAAAAGCACCCCCCCCCCCCTTCAAATTAAATGGTTGGCCCTGGATATTCAACTTTTGAACTGCTTCTGGATCTGTATGATATATTGTGTTTATAGTGTTCATGGACTCTGAGTGATGACTTGATCAGATGTTTCTTGACTTTTATTGGTAATGGTACTTTTGTTTTTCCATTTAGCTGAAACTTTCTGGGCAATCTAGATGGAAGTAGATTTGTTTGTAAGTAAATGGCTCTATGGGATTGGGTGATACTATATCTAATGAATGTTGTAAAATCTCAGATTTCTCAATGTTAATTGATCGTACTGTAATATCTCAGATTTCTCTGTGTTAATTGATCATATTGTGATATCTCAGATTTCTGTGTTGGGGATACTATATCTAATGAATGTTGTAAAATCTCAGATTTCTCAATGTTAATTGATCGTATTGTAATATCTCAGATTTCTCTGTGTTAATTGATCATATTGTAATATCTCAGATTTCTCTGTGTTAATTGATTATATTGTATTTCAGATTTCTTTATATTAATTGATCATATTGTAATATCTCATATTTCTCTCTGTTAATTGATCATATTGTAACATCTCAGATTTCTGTGTGTTAATTGATCATATTGTAATATCTCAGATTTCTCTATGTTAATTGATTATATTGTAATATTTCTGAGTACATTATCATACTACAATCTTGTATGATAGTGCTATATTCTGAATCATTCAGTTTAAATCTCTAGAACAACTTGACTTTGTAGTATTAACCAGAAGAGAGGTTCAATAGTTTTAAAGATTTCAGAGATCAGGAATGATGGCAATTTTTCATTATTCATTTATCCAGGATCCCCATATATAATAATAATAATAATAATAATAATAATAATAATAATAATAATAATGCTTTATTTATAGAGGGTGACTCATTATTCAAGGACTGTTCTCTCTTGAGGCCCTCAAAGGAGAGCATAACAATGCACATTATATGAAGATAGCAATAATTACTGTTTATTTTAACATGTTTATTATTAAAATACTAAATTTCATTATCTGTTAGAAGCACATACATGCTCATGATATCTTTTCTTAAATACTCTAATATTTTCAGCAGATTTTACTTATAGTGGAAGCTTTTTCCACAGAACTGTACCAGAGTAATGGAAGCTCTTTTTAAATGGTTTTGTTCTTGGTTTTAGTGGTAGAAGGTTTCCATGTGATATTGATCTCAACTGGTATTGTGTTGAAAAAGGCCTGGATAAGTCCTGAAGATACTCTGGTGCAGTTCGATTCAGACATTCATATAAAAGAACTGCCTTGTGAAAATCTATCCTGTCATATATTGTGAACCATTTAAGTCCTGTAAATAATGCTTTTGAGGGATGATCAATAGATGCATCTAAAATTATGTGTGCTGCTCGTTTCTGAAGTTTATAAAACCTGTCAAGCTCAGATTTAGTGCAGTTTTCCCATGCATTTGAACAATAATCCATTGTTGGAAGAATATATGACTTGTAGTATAGATTTCAAATTTCCATAGGTAAATATTTCTTGATTCTGCTGAGGAGAGCAATTTCGGATGACAGTGTTTTACAAAGCTTATCAATATGGTCATTCCATAATAAATTATCTACAGTCACACCTACAAGCTTTTTATGTTTGACATTTTCTAATGGATGATTATTAATTGCAAGAGATAGTTCTGGGTTCCTTGACTTCTGAAGCTTTGGTGACATCCCCAGAATCATACATTTTGTTTTACCTTCATTAATTACCATCCTATTTTGTTTACCCAGTTTTGGACTCTAATAAGGTCTGAGTTTAATCTCATTTGGATAACTTCTGTATCAGAACTAGATGTATACAAGGTTGCATCATCTGCAAACATTATTTAATGGTAGATCATTGATATAGATAAGGATAGGGCCCAGAACTGAGCCTTGAGTGACCCCTGAATGAATTGTGTGAGTTTCAGAGCTAATATTACCAATGCTTACTTGTTGAGACCTTTGGTTTAGGTATGTTATAAACCAGTTTAAAGAAGGATTGTCGAACCTATAACAGTTCCAACTTTTGCAGCAGAATTTCATGATCAACAAGATAAAGGCTTTCTTGAAGTCAAGGAAAACAGTCCCAGTAATGTGTCCATTATCCATTTCCTTCAGCCAAGGATCAATTAATTTGGTAAGTTCTGTTTGGCATAGAGTGGTACTTTACAAATCCTGATTGTGCTTTAAGAAATAGAGAGTATGTTTAAAAAAATGTATAGACCTGAATGGCTACATGCTTTTCAAATAATTTTGACAATACAGGTAGAATTGATATTGGTCTGTAATTCCGTGGATCCTCCTTTTCTCCTTTCTTAAAGATAGGTGTAACCTTTGCACATTTCAGTGTTTCTGGAAAATTACCACTCATTATACTTAAGTTAATAATATGCGTTAGTGACTTTATTATTACTGGTGCAGCAGTTTTAAGAATTCATGGACCAATCCCATCCAATCCAGAGGATTTATTAATATTCACCTTAGTTAGCATATCAAAAACATCAGCTTCACTAACATTAGCGATTGAAAAATAATTAACATCAGGAATTTTAGCTCTTATAAATAATAGAAGAGCATCAAGTTCAATCGGGTTGTTATCTGGAGATGCTTATGAAGAAATTGTTGAACATTTCCACAATGTCATGTACAGATGTTGCTGTATCATCATTTTGCTTAAGTCTAGGGGGAAGACAACTGTTCCTAGGTGTGTTCAGCTCTTTTAGATGCTTCCACAATGTCTTGGTACTCTTTCTTTCATCAATAGCCAGTTTATAGTAGTTCTCTTTTGCCTTATCTATCAGGTGCTTATATATCTACCTTGATTGCTTGCTGCTAACATGCATAGCTCTTCCTTAGATTCTTTGTGTCCCACACAGATTTTACTTGTGATAAAAATACATTAGGTTGATTTATTGGTGTATTAAGCATTGCTATTCATGAATGTTTTATGGAAACTAAGTAATATTGAACACTGTTATTTTGAAGAAAAAATAGGTTGTGGGATTGAATTGGGTGACTAAGGTCTGTTCCATTTAAACATAAATGGTACATAGGGAAGGAATTTAAATAGAGTATTCCACAGCATACTCTGATTACTCAAAGAGTTCATATGAAAATGATACAAAAATCTAAATTGAATCAATGGTTGACTACTTCATGTTGAAAGTGCATTCCCAGGGTCCCATTAATAATCAGCTTGAACAGCCCAAACACTAAAATCTGGTAATATGTAAATAAATAAAATAATTGATGTATTTATTCTATTTTTGACATAACTCATATCTACAGATACTATATTTTAAATTTATGACACTGCATTTCTCATTTATATTAAACCTTGTGAAGTCAGTAAGAGTCATAAGTGCAAGTGAATTGTACGTAGTTTAACTGAGTTGAGTAATCGCAACAGTTGTACATATATATTTTGCCTAATGATTAATATATGCAGATATATTTAGCTCACCTGGCCAATAGGCCAAGAGAACTTAATGGTATGGTCCTTTGGTTCAGTTGTCCATCTGTCATGCATCAATCCATCAACAATTGCTTGTTACCACTCTGGAGACAGTATATTTCAGTTGAACTTGGCACATAGTTTTAGCATCAGAATCTTGGATGAGTTCACTAATGAGCAAGAGACATGCGAATTAATGAGGTGATTGTGCGCAGGAATGACTAACCTTGTTGCTACTCTGGAGGCCATAGTTTGATGATTTTGGTCAGACTTGCAATATATGCTTGTTCTGTTAAGATCTCATGATCTTTGATAATGAGTTAAGTCTGTGCATATTAATGAGGTGATCACATCTGATTGGCTTAGTTTGTTACCACTCTGTAGGCCATTATGCTAATAAGGTGATCTTGCATCTAATTGGCACAGCTTGTTACACCCCTGAGAGCACCATATTTTTAGTCAGATTGTAGTTTAGGTATACTGTAAATCATTGAAGAGTGAGATCTATGCATATTTGAGATAATCTTATACCTAATTGGCTGAGCTTGTTACCACTCTGGAGGCCATATTTCACATCCAATTTTGATCATATTTTGCATACACGATTATCTCATCCAAATCATGAAATAATTTAGTAATGAGCAAAATTAGCACACATCAATGAGCAATGTAATTGGCTGAATTTGTTACCCTTCTAAAGGTCAGATTTCTTGTTCGATTTTGATCAGACTTGGAATATATACTTATTTTACGTGTATCAAGATCTCAGATGGGTTTAGTGATGAGTGAAGTCCTTGCATATTAGTCATGTGATCAGATTGCCTGAGCATGTTACCCCTCAACCAGATTTGAACAAACTTGGAATATAGGTCTACATCATAAAGATCTCAGCTAGATTCAATAACGAGTGAGATCCACACACATTATGTAATCTTGCATCAGATTGACTGACTTTGATTCCACTATGGAAGTCATATTTGTGATCTGATTGTGATCAAGCTTGGAATATATGATTCTGTCGTCATGATCATGGATGGCTTCATTAATGAGCTAGATTTTATTGTTGAAATGATCTTGATTTGATTGATAGGGCTCCTTATCACTCCTAAAGCTTTTTTATTCTTCTGTTGTTGTTTATTGCAGCCAAAAACTTGGATTACACAGATTATGAGCCAAAAACTGCATGTTTTGATTATGTCTTCATCTTTAGGAGTTTCTATCAGGATATAGTAAAATATGTAAAATGAATATGATATAAACATTTGGGACAGTTTACATATCATGTGTTCTTACACAACTCCATATGCTTGCTTAGTCAGATGGTTGACTGTTAAGTAATGTAAGCCAGGTAAGCGATATCTTATTTTTACATTTTGTTTTTATTATTTGTTTTGTGGTACTTAAGCTATCTTGTTAGCATAATTTAGCAAAAAACATTTGAAGATGAGAAATGAAATTTTGTAGACATAATTGTATTCATATGTTAAATGCCTGATCTCATTTTTAGGCCATGAATACAGTTTTTCAGTGTTATAAAACTATTTTAATAATTTGGGCAAAACCCTTTTTAGTGCACTTTATCAAAAACTATACAAGTTAAGTAAAATTATTTTGATGTCCAGTCAGATCATATTTCTATCCATTTGTAGAGGTATTTCAAATTTGTCTAGTTTGTGCCTGAAGTTTCGAAACAGTTCCCAGATTTTGATCTGAAAAATAAATACTATGTTAGATCATGTGGTAAATCAGTTGATCGGCACTTCGGATTTTTTTATTCTGGTTCTGTTACCTTTAATTACTACCTATTATTAACTAGTAATTCATTTTATGATTCTCCTCTGTAAATTGTTTCTTGTGGTAGCTGAGTTTATAAAATGTTCAGTTGGTTGGCTGCCTTAGTGATGTGTTAAAAGGAAAGTTGACACTGATTAAAATTTTATCTATTTCTGAATTATGCTTTATAATTTTCTAGTCATTTTCATTATTTAAACACTCTTGAAAACACACTACACTATCAGATGCTGGCAACTTTAGAGATAAATCTGCAGACTACAGCTCTACCCTCTAAATTTTTTAATTACCAGATATATTGTTGTAAAAAAATGGATTGCCTTCTGAGAGTTTTGTTCACTTTGACCACGTTTCATGAATGCCATCCCTTCCAACATTGAAATATCTTCATCACTGATTGTGAAAATTTTCCCATGTTGATATTATGCAGATATGGACAAAGTGAAAATTATTTTACAGAAGTAAAATTTTGTAAGAACATGCCTTTCAACAAACTGGCCAATTTACTGTAGATCTTCTGTTCCTGGTCCAGGTCATAATACACCCTTGAAAACTGCATGTCTTGATTACAGTCAAACATGTCTTAAAGGTCACCTGGTCACGTCATCACCTCTCTTGAAACCTGCATGTCTACAGTCAAAGATGTCTTTAAGGTAACCAGGTCACCATGTCACCTCTCTTGAAACCTTCATATCTTCTCTACAGTCAAAGATGTCTTTAAGGTCACCAGGTCACATCATCTCTCTTGAAACCTACATGTCTTGTCTACAGTCAAACATGTTGTAAGGTCACCAGCTAACCTCATCACCTCTCTTGAAACCTACGTGGCTTGTTTACAGTCAGACATGTCTTCAAGGTCACCAGGTCACATCATCACCACTCATAAGCTATCATCTGTCTCCAACAGCAGCTATTCATAAGACACCTCCCCACACATCTTACATTCTCTTACTGTATAAACAAGATGTGTGTATGTATTTTAGAGCACATCAGTAATACATGTTTGTTGAACATATACACTGTGTTGTGATGTGGCAAGTAAAGTGCCCAGGAACATACCATGGCTGCTGACCAGGAATTATTGAATGGCATGATTCAAGCCCACAGTAACCAGTTAAGCACACTTACTACTGAACCATTATTGTCTGTAAAAAAAAAAAAAAAGAAGTAAACCTCAGTTAAGCAACCATCTGTCTTAAATGGCCACTATTTTAGTTCTCAGAAATGGCTGTTTATAAAATTCAGTTGAAAAGACACGTTCAACTCTTGAAATATCAATTCAGTCTACCGATATCATTTGAAAATGACAATATTTTAGTGTCCAATAAAAATTGTATATTCTTTTAACTGTTATACAAAGTTGATACATTTATTTATAAATTTTAATATGAAAATTACTTTTTATTTTTCAAGGAAAAGTTAAACTTTGTGCTGAAAGAAGAAAATTGGTGCTTTGAATTTATAATTGATTGATTGATGGGAAGTGCAATTCTCTATAATGTAGATACTTGTCTATATGTTGGATTTTTTCTTCCAAGTTTCACAAATGTATCATTTTTTGGTGGGTCTTTTTTTCTGTCATTTCAACTACTATATTGACTTTTTAATGTTGTCTTGTGACTGAATAGCTAACAATTTGCCTATCAATATATAACATTCATTTAATGAATTGTATAAAGATATTTTATTTGCTTTGAAAAAATAGGCTTCATGCAGATAAGAACAAAATGTATTAATCTTGGGTGGAAATGAAATAAAAATAGTTACATTCATTAGAATTTAATTGCTTTTTTTTATATATCCACCTGTAGAGAGGGTATATAGTCATCTTTGTGTCCATCTGCCTCTTGATGGGTTTATAGTAATATTTGTGTCCATCTCTCCTGTAGAGGGGTTACATAGTAATAGTTTTGTCCAGCTGTCTTTTAGGTGGGTGGTATAGTAACTTTTGTGTCTATCTGTCCTTTTGATGGGTTATATTGTAATACTTAAGTCCATCTGCCCTTTAGGTGGGTGGTATAGTAACTTTTGTGTCTATCTGTCCTTTTGTAATACTTAAGCCCATCTGTCCTTTAGAGTGGTTATAGAGTAATTTTTGGGTCCATCTGTCTTATATAGGGGTGGTGTAGTAATTTTTGTGTCATCTGTCCTTTAGAGGATGCATATAGTAATTTGTATTACTCTTTCCTTTTGAAGTGGTATATAGTAATATTTGAATCCATCTGTCCTTTAGAAGGGGCACAGTAATATTTTAATCCATCTGCCACTAAAGGGGGTATATTGTAATTGTAAAGGTGCAATTGTTTTTCGCTAATATTCTGTATTATGTATTATATTCTGTCATTGTCAGCTTGACTTGGTAACCATTAAAACTGATGTATGGGCTAGACTTGCAATAAATTACTGACTGAAGTATGGGATATGCTATGTTTAGAGCATGAGTAAAGCTTAATTAGAGTCTGTTTGATAATGATCAGACAGATGGAAGAGGCCAATATTGTGTAAGATCAAACAGTGGAAAATGACAGTTGAAACAAGCCAGAGCAAATATTTTCTTGGTCAATTTGAAATGGGTGTCAAAAAATGATATTTTCCAGAATAGTTATTAATAAAGGTGTCTAGAGAGAATTATTCTGACTTAAATGGGAGTAAAAATTTTGGTGGTTAGAGAAAGTTAATCCTGGTATGCTAAGCTAAAGCTGGCCTGTGTTCCTCTGGATGAAATTTCATGGTTTAAGTATAATACAATGTATTATTAGGCAGTCCAAGTTTTTTCTGTTGTTAAATAAATTATCCAAGGGACAAGGGGTCTGGAAATTTTAGAGAACCAGAGAAGAGACTGAGGGAATTATCTGATGATAAGCAAACGAGGGCTTGGGAAGGCAAAGGTATTTTCTCTGTTGCATACAATATGTTCACTGATGTAAGTCTGTAATTATTTGTTGAATTTATTCATTCTAATTCATACTTCAATTTTCCTTGAGCTCAGGAAATAATAGTACTTTCATCTGTCTTGAATGTAATTGAAATCATGTAGTGTAGGAATTTTATGCATTACTCTGATACACATTGAGAGAACTAATTTATTTGTCTTGAATGTTATAGGAATCATGTATCCTAAAGGTTTCATGCATTTCTTCTGATAAAAATTGTCAGAAGTAAATTATCCGTCTTCAAATGATTTGTATCATGTGTGTTGAGAATTGATTATTCTGTGTCTGGAAGTGTATGTTAGTGAACCACTAATTAGTGAAGTAACGTAATTATGTCAAGGATTGAAGTCCATTAATTCGTTTGTGTAATTAGTTGTGAATTTTTTCAACCTATAATCGATGGTGTTAAAATTAGGAACCTTATTTCAACTTAGATAGTTAAGCTAGTGATTTATAGCTCACATTGAGATATAATGGTTTATCTAAGAGGTCTAATTATGTCATGGTTCCAGTAAAATGCAAGGAACAGCTGGAAAAAAAGAACGTTAAAACACCCCCATTAATTAATGGTAATATAGTTATGAGCATGTAATAGGTTGTGAACTGACAATAGCTTAGTTCTGTTGAATTACGATAAGACAATATCTGATAAAAGATAAGAGTGTGGAATAGTGTTTGATCCCAGGAGAAGAAAAAACATGACTGCACAGTGGTAAAGAGCGCAGTCTAAAACCAAGATGGTTGATGAACTGAAGAGGCTTAGTAAAGAGGGCAAAGGAAAAAAGACCAGAAGCTACCAGGCGATGCTGACTTGCCGCCAATTTGAGTTCGATCCTTTGCTCAATTGTATGATGAAATTTTTGTATCACAGAACGGTTAACTGAATTCAGCATAAGTGTTATAACTATTTCAGAGAAAGTGACATACAACGCATGTTGAATTTGATTTTGTTTATGTAATTGATTAAATTGTTATATCTTACATACATGTGTTCTATTCTATATCTCAGTTCAGATCTCTGTTATTCCATCCATCAATTTCATATTTTATTTTATTGGTTACTCGATCCGGGCAGTAATACCGTGGTCGATCATCGTCTAGATAATGATGACCAAACACCAAAGGGAGTGGGGATCTCGCGTCTCCCCACCTCCGACAATGATCTGGGTGTCCATATCACCTTTACAATAGGTATATAGAAATCTTTTGTGTCCATCTGCCCTTCTATCCAGCACACACTCCCATTAGGGCAACTGGTTCTGCACAACTTCTCTACATTGACTATCATCCTTAAGTTGAAAATGTGGGAACAAAGGTTGTTCCTTTCGTGAACCAAATCCAAACTTACTGAATTTTTTCGCGGTATATCATCAAAGTAGCGGACGACGTTCTGAACAAGGATAAGATGAAGTTCAACATGTAGGTGAGGGCTGTATGGTTAAGATTAGACCGAATGAAATGGTTACTTACCAACAGTACATAAAGCGCATATATTTGTGTGATGCTGTTTTGAGTCGACGTGTCCGAAGCACAAGTACAAGTCGAGACTGATTGCGTAATTGTCACTTTGCCCTGAAAGAGATGGACTATGCCATCTCCATCTTGAATTTTACGGCAGAAATAAATTGATTGAGCCTGCTTAAGCCTATCACAGGTGTCCTTTTGTAGTTATTTTTCGTAACCAGAATTATTCTGGCATAGAAAACATCGTATGCAGTTTGTAAACATATCAATCAGCTGTTTATGGACAATTACTATTTCCTTCTGCGAAAACATGTTACTTCATGGGATCTCTTAAGAGGTCCATCGTGAAAGAGAAGACACGTGTGGAGGGGATGGGTGAATGGGATATGGATACGTTTTTATGTTCGTTAAAGTATGGGAGAAAGAATGATTCTGTTCCTACAGGTGGGTCTCCTACCGGCGGGTGGAATGGCAGGCACTGACGTTTGGAAGAAGGCCTGGGGAGGAAAACTTGGCTTTGTCTTCCCCCTCCTGCCTGCCCGCAGAAGTTAGGGGTATATGGCCGCCTATAACTAGCTTGACAATGAAAATTGTTGTGTTACTGAGAACTATCCCTGTGTTCCTTCTGGCATTAATCATCCCCTATCTGGTATATTCATAAATGTGTTAGTGCAAAGATAGGGCTTTGCTCTGGTTGCTGAAGGGACAACTCTTGTGCCTCATGCTTTCTCACCTTGATTATTTTTACCCGAACAAGAGACTGCGTTCGCAATCGTGTGGTGAACGATCCTGTTGACCAACTTGGCGATACGGTCTACTGAATCCCAGTCATGGTAATTTCAAGCCTTTCGGGTAGTCGAATGATCGTCAGAGACACGAGGTCAAGTAGTGGAGCTGAACATTTTTTTCTTGCTAACTTTAAAATTGCGTTTCACACTTTTCGGTCCACTTCATAACAGAGTGGAGCAAACGTACTGAAAGCCATAATATATTTGTCTAAGGTATAGCTGAATATTACTCAGCTTACGGGATTTGTACCTATTCGGTAAGAAAGGTTTGGGCAAGTGACTCGCCATCTTCGCTAACCAAGGTTCCGATATGATGATATGAAAATCTTACATACACCTTGGTGGATCGAACATATATTGGTGCTTTGTCCTAGCGACATCTATTGGACTTAATGAGTTGCCTCCCTTACTGGATAATGCCAACTAACCAATAGCGTGGTGCATGATACATCGGCCGAAAATGGCGGGGGCAATTAAACCCCAAAAGGATACTTTGGAAGTTTGTTATTGAAAGCATGACTCTGTACCAGAGGGAAGCCACTATTGGTGTGTATGATTGAAAGGTACTTTGTGCAAACACGGACCAGCACTGGAAAATTGCTTATTTATCAGTCCATTCAAGTTGTGTCCTCCCCAAGTCTCGATGATGTAGGAAGTGTGTTGAAATTGGAAAACTTAATTTTTGTTGGATGCGATGGCTAAGATAATTTCAAGCCTGAAGCCTTCAAAGTTACTCGAACACGTAGACAACATTGAAGATATTCTGTACACATTACAGCCATGAATAAAAATAATAAAAATTAATCGTGTACCAGGAGTTACAAAACTTAAGATATACATAACACCTCCCCTCATAAGGAAAAGAAAGATTTATGCAATAAAGCTTTTTTTGCCATATTAATCAAATACACAAATAACAAAATTTCAAAGGAAGAGATAATGACTGTACAAAATGCATACAAAATAAAGCAATATAAAACACTTGTACACGTGAGAGTGCATCTGCGATTAAATTTTCTTTTCCCCATGATGTGCTCAATATTTATGTGTTCTTGAAACATCAAACTCCATCACAACAACCTAAGAATTTTATTTTTCATCTTGTTTATGAAAGTAAGAGGATTGTGATCACTGAAAACAATAACCGGAGAAAGAGCAGAATTAATATATACTTCCAAGTGTTGTAAAGCCAAAATTAGAGACAAAACACTTCTCGATAGTAAAATAGTTTTTCTGGCTCCTATTTGACCTTCTTGAGAAATAGCACACTGGATGATCCACGTAATATTTGTATTCCTCATTTAATACGTCACAAACCCCTACATCACTCGCATAAACAGATACTTAAATGGTGGATTGCAATTTTGAATTCAAAGAACTGGTGCACTCTTAAGTATGGCCTTTAATTTATCGAACTCATCCTGACACTTCTCAGACCAATAAAACTTGGTCTTCTTACTTAATAAATTGGTCAGGGGCTCGGAAGTTACGGAAACATTAGAGCGAAATTACCTATAATATCTAAACATACCCTAAAATTGCACCAGTCGCCTCTTACTGATTGGCACAGAATTCATAGATAGTTTTAACCTTAGCTTCTAGTTTCATGGGCTATATTTAGAATTTCCTGTCTATATGACTTGGGTACCATTATGGAGTCCACTTTGCTAATATCACAGGATCTTTTTCTTGTTCAGTAACAAATGGTTGTCGTTTGTCAACCTGATTAGACATAAGAGAATGAGTAGTTAAAAGAGGATCACAATGATTAACACATTTTGATTGATTAGTAACAGAAGCAAAAGTGACCTCATCAAAAGCCTGACCAATATCTGTGTCAGCCAAAAGATTAGGTACCTGATCAACTTCTTTCTGAACAGCTCTTTTCGCCATAGCTCTAGAAACTGCACAAGCGGGATATAAATCGGGGATTTCATATTTAATAGGATCAAACTATTGATCCGAAGAAGGTTTGTCAGTTAAAAGTGGATTATACACAATCTTATCTCCAGCTAAGTCACTGCCTAGCAATGAATGACTCTGAGAAACTCATGTGTCCCTTACTAATTTAATAGAGATATGATTGGTTGAGTCGCTAATAAGAGATATAGAACCCTTCGACATGAATATTTCATAATTCTCCATAATATAAACAAACTGGGGTTTATGTTTCTGTTGTTGTTGGGTTTAAAGCCATTTTTCAGCACACGATAGGTTATACATGGCGGCCAGTATTAATGGTGGAGCAAGAACTCGGGAAAACCCCGGAAAGAATCACCGACCCACGAGAAGCTACTGGCAAGCTTTCTCACATACCCGCATTGGCCGAACCCGAGACTCGAACCCACGCAGACAGAGGTGAGATGGCAGTGATCCGTAACGGAGAACGCTTTAGACAACTCGGTCACTCAGGGTCCCAACTGGGGTTTATATGATCCCACAAATGTATTGTTTACAATACATGACCATGACATTGACCAATGATAAACAAGAGCATTTGGAACTGCTCTGTCTTGATTCTATGGCTTATTTTCTTAAACTTAAATCAATCAGAAATAACATGCCCCACTTAATTGCAATATGTGCATGTAGAAAGAGATACGAATTTATGATCAGTCTTGTCAGATGTTTGATTCTTATTATGTGTACTAGTCAGCTACATAAACAACGTTTTCTAATTGTCTATCTTCTGCTCATCAAGGTAAAGTCTGACGTCACAATGGACGCAGCTCAGAAACTCTTCGACTAATATGAGCTGCCTAAGTTTTTCTTAATCTTTATCAATCATTTTAGACGCTCACCACCGGTCACGTTGTCGTGCCTTTTCCCATGCAAAATGATCATAGGTTTGGTGTTTTGCTTTCCTGTAATTTCGAAACCTTTGTGGTTATGTCTGAAGTATCAATATACATTCTTTGACCTAATCATAATCAGCTCTTGCTTCGACTAATAGTTAAACATATACAGCACGAGCTTTGACAATAAATACGCTCTGTAATAACAATGTCCAGTGCTCTCTTGGCTATTTCAGACTTTAAGATGTTTCTTTTCAAAATGCAAATATTTTTGATCTAATTCATTTTCTATTACAGGGGGAACTAACTTGATATTTCTGAAAACATCAAAATTGGGGAAGTGCTTTCCACGTGCCAGTTCTAATTATTTTAATTTTAGTTGCATTTCCATCTGTCTTTCTTCTTTCTGGAATTGCAATTTCATTTGCAGCTCTTTTTTCTGAAGTTGTAGCTATTTCTTTTTTCTCATTTACATTTCTCTTTCTTTTTCTTGCATTTTCATTTTCATTTCCATTTCCTTATCTTCTTCTTGAATTTTCCTTTGCTGGTCTCATTCCTCTTTTTGTATTTGAAGCTAGCCCTCTAAAATAAACAAGGGAGCTGAGGATCTTTTTTCTGTTCGACGAAATATGATTGTCGTTTGTCACCCTGATTAGACATAAAAGAATGACTGGTTAAAAGAGGATGACAATGATCAATACCGTTGGACTGATCAGTAACAGTAACAATAGAACCTCATCAAAAACCTGACCAATACTTGTGTCAGCCGAAGGAATAGTTTCCGGATCAACTTAATCATCAAGAGTTCTTTTTGCCATAACTCTAGCAACTGCACAAGCGGGTACAAAGTAATCAGAAATAACTCGTACAATTTTATGCAATATGTGCATGTAGGAAGGGATAAGGGTTTCTAACCAGTCTTATCAGATGTGGGATTCTTATTAGTTGTACCGGATTAAAATTTGTACGTACCAGCTTAAGAGTGATTTGGTTTTTTGTGAACTATTTGCTGAGAGGAAAACTTAATGACATATGAAACTTTGTGTGCCAAGTAATACTTGTCAGTTGTACGAGCAACATTTTCTAAACTATATTGTGTTCATAAAGATAAACGTTGACGTCATTATGAACACAGTTCTTGGACTCTTCAACTAATACAAGCTGTCTAAGTTTGTCAATCTTTATCAATCTTTTTAGAAGTGCACCACCGGTACAAGTAGTTGTTCTTTTTCCTTGCAAACTCGACTTGGGTTTGGCTATTTTCTTTTTTTAAAATTCCTCAACTGCTGTTGATATGCATCAGGTACCAACTCATAACCTTCAAGATACATTCCTTGACCAAGTCATAACTAACACTTGCTTGTACTGACAGCGAAGTATAAACTTTACGAGATTTGCCAATAAGACGCACTGTAATAATGAAGTCCAGTGCACTTTTGGCCAAATTCTTGGCTAATTTTTCAATATGGGAAAAATATTGATCTACATGTTTTTATTTAAATGGAATTACAAATCTAATAGTTTTGTAAATTCAAAACTGAACTGTCTTGAGTGGGATGTCTCTTGCTTGCCAGATCTATTTCTTTTAATTTTAATTGCATTTCCATCTCTCTCTCTCTGTAACTTTAATTTCATTTGCATCTCTTTTTGCATTTGCAATTTCAATTCCATTTCTTTTTCTTCTTTTGAATTCGTCTCTCTTTCCTATTTTTGCATTTGCATCTTTTTCTTTTTCTCTGCATTGCATCTCTCTTTCTTTTTCCTGCATTTTCATTTTCCATTTCTTTTTCTTCTTTTTGCATTTGTAATTTCATATCCATTTCCTTCTCGTCTTGTTGGACTTGTCGCTGTCTTTTCTTTTCTTTAAGCTCAAGCTTTCTTTGCTTTATTTCATTCTTGTATTTAAACTAGCAAATTACAACCAGAGTCGAATTAAACTCAAACCATTTTTGTCCAAAATATTCTTCTCTGCCAAATATTGAACCAAATATCTTTTATTTCTTGCTCGAATAAAGATGACTTTGCATCTGAATGATTATATTGTCTAGCAAGTTGGAGCAATTCGTCCTTTTTCAAGGACTCTAACCGTTCCTGGCTAGGATTAAAAATAAAATCTCCACTATAGGCGATATATTTGAAAGCACGTTGGTTTCACTATATAAAATCAAAACATCAGGGACTAAAAAGCTCCGAAATAAAATGAATTTAAATTTGAAAACCTTCTTAATTTCTCTGAAATTCCTATCCCGGACAAGCCCCTATCCCTGTTACGACTCTATGGTCACAAACTTAGGTAACAGAAAAAGCAAAAATACAAAGTTTCATAAAACTTGACAAACGATTTAATTATCAAAGTTATAAATAAAAAATGTGAGAAGAACTTAGAGTATTATGAATGTAATCCAAAATGGTCACTATAAAGGTCTTTGAAAGTCCTAAATGAATGAAAAGTTCCTTATTAATTTCAATACCAGAAATGTGCTGGTCCTCCAGGAACCGTGACGTTATCAAGATGGCGTTGTCCAGAATTCCTTCGAAGAATTTATAACAATTCTAGAATAATATTATAGTCCAAATAATGAGCACTTTCTATTCCCACTGAACAGTCCAACCAAACATTTGTTTCTGGACAAAATGACTAAGTACAACATAAAATACCTCTGGAGACTTACAACAGGAACACAATAAGTATGAATAACTCAAAAAAAGTAGAATGAATTTGATTGCTTAACTTTCTCCTTATATATTGTGTCACAGAATTAGGAAAAAAATAACTTGGTTTTGCCTTATAACTATTTGACTATTTCTCGTTGTACATGCGTACAACGTTATCTAGGGTGAATACGTGTTTTTCCAGGTAAGCGACTGTATTAACATGTACCTCGCCGGAAATTACTTGCGACGAAGGGACATTAATAACATGATATGTACGGGTATTTTACCCTGACTTTTGCGCACTCTTATATGGATTTAAGTAAGATCGATTTCTAAATCGACACTGGTCGTTTTAGATCACGCCAAGGAGTGTACGCTCTTCATTGTTCTCCAGCCATAGGGGTAAGTGTTAAATTTACATTTCATTTGATATGTGAAGCTTATTCGGTTTGTAATGTCTTATTGCGTAATAATGCATTTATTACAACGCAGATTTGAACTTTGAATTACAAGTCACTATTAGAGGTTAATGTATTATCATATATCTAGAGATTTTACAGAAACTATTATGACCAATTTGGTTTTATTGTAGCTGATTGTGACTGTCACTGGGAATGTGACTGTGACTATGACTAGAGCTGACTAGAGTTTACTAGAGATGTCTAGAGCTATATGAAGCTGTTTAGAGCTGTCTGGAGTTTCCAGATTATTTAAGGCTGCGTGCTGTCGATACGTATGTATGTATGTATGTATGTATGTATGTATGTATGTATGTGCCACGGACGTAGACGTAGCAAAATCAAAAGGGTGCTGTATGCTGTCTGCACGTGGGTATGCGTATGACTTTACATGTGGTGGATCCATAAAGGGTGCGAGCGGCCGATAAGAGTGTGGGCCAACCTAAGGAATCGTGCGACTGTACAAGGGGTCTAGAAGCATAGGTTTGGTTCAGTTGTTGTTCCAATTGCATTTTTATGTTCATAAGATTATTTTGAATCTTAGTTGTGTTCATAAGATTATTTTGAATCTTAGTTGTGTTCACACGATTATTTTGAATCTTAGTTGTGTTCATAAGATTACTTTGAATCTTAATCGGAGTTCATATTTGAGATTATGTGAATCTCTTGTATTGTAGAATACTGTTTGAAGCGTATCTGCAGTCCATGAGGTTTCTTGGATCAGTACTTCATATTGATTTCATATTTTTGGTTTCTTTTCAATATGTGAATGTTGTGTAGAGTGATTGGGTCAATCGTATGTTGAGAGCGTGAGAGAATCATTGTATTTTTACATCATATATTTTTCTGTATTAATTCATTTCATAAATATCCATCTTTCTCACATTGTGTTTGTCTTATTCATTTAGTCCAAAGACCCACTCGGTTTCTATTCTACGACAATGGTGTCAGAAGTGGGATCTTTGGATTAAGTGAATCGTCATCATCTTGTTTGTGAAAGTCTACACTTATTGTTTATATTCGAGTGTGACCTTCTTGACAAGATAATCTTCAAGTAGGTGTTTATTTATTTTAGTAGTTCTAGGTCGTTGGGTCTAGTATAAATACATATTCATTTTGTTTTGGTTGCCTTCTTTAGGACTATAAGGTTAGTTTCTTTTGTAAAATTAAATTTGTTTTATTGCTATTAATCATGTGATCACTTAAGGACTTGGTCGCCTTAAGCAAAGAGCTTGGGTATGACGGAGAAAGTTTAAGGGAACTTATTAAGGAAGAACAAGACAGGGAGAGGGCTGAAAGGGTAAAGGCGAGGGAATTAGAAAGGGAAGAACAAGCCCGGGAGAGAGATGAAAGGGTAAAGGAGATGGAAATGACCAATCAACTTGAAAGGGAAAAAAGGGAAACAGAGGAAAGGCGGGTAGAATTAGAGCAGGATAAGATAGAACTAGAAAAACCGGCCGAGAAGGAAAAGATAGAACTAGAAAAACAGGTCGAAAAGGAAAGGCTAGAATGGGAAAGGGGAGCTGAGAGGGAAAAGATAGAGTTAGAAAAACAAGCAGGGTTAGAAACTTTGGAGGTAGAAGAAAGATTAAGGCAACGAGATCATGAACGTAAGGTAGAGTTAGCAACAGCTAGAAAAGGAGAGCATGATTCTGCCTCTAGTAAATTAAAGGGTCCCAAATTACCCCCCTTTGACGATGATAAAGATAACATGAATAGTTATCTTCATCGTTTTGAGCGGTATGCCGAGAACCAGAAGTGGAGTCGAAATGACTGGTCACTGCATCTCAGTGCTTTATTAAATGGCAAAGCGCTGGATGTATACTCGCGACTTCATAGAGACGATGTGTTCAAATACGACGTCCTGAAGGAAGCACTTCTTAAAATGTACGAGCTGACTGAACAGGGTTTCAGTAAAAAGTTCAGGTATAGCAAGCCCGAGAAGGGAGAAACCTTTGATCAGTTCATCGTGAGAATAGCGAATATTTTTCAGCGGTGGATTGAATGCGGCAAAGCGGTGAAAACGTTTGAAGGGTTGACTGATTTCTTGCTCAGAGATCAATTGATGAACACAGTTGGGCGGGAACTAAGTCAGTTTCTGAAAGATGAAGTCTTCTCAAACGTACAGGATATGGCTAAGCAAGCCGATTTCTATGCCGAAGCTTATGGGGGGAACCCAGAACGTGGTTTCAAAAGATTTTAAGTCTGGAAACCAGTCTACGAGACCGATGCCTAGGGAGCTTGTGAAATCAGCTGAGGCAAGTAGGACAGTTAGGGATACAGGTCGTCAGGGTATACAGTGTTACTTGTGTAAGGAATGGGGTCATGTTCAAGCTAAATGTCCTAAAAGAAAGGGACTTGTACATAAGGTAGCCGTGGCTTTACAAAGTAAAGATATTTTGAGTAGAATGCCTAAAACGTTTGAAATGACGGAATGTCAAAGACTATTTGCCACAGTCTTTCAAAAGCGAATCTAATCAACACCTTCGACAGAACAATACCAAGATGACGACGACTTAACTCCAAGGAATTGTTCCGGTTACGTCAAGGAAATCCTAAAATTGAAGAAAGAAGCTAGCTGTTAACCTTCTCGGTTTTAGACTCCTGAAGACAATTAGGCCTTCAAAGAACGGAACCGAACTCAAGAAGGCATTACTTTGGAACAAACGATGAAATAAAAACGAAGGAAGAGGATCGCTTGCCAAAGTTATGATGAACTGTTTGTAGAAGACTGGCGCAACGTGCGATATTGACTTTGAAAGTCGACTCAAGACGTTCAGATCAGTGGCCCGAAGACCTGGACGGATTATCCAGTACCAAAATAGTAACTAGAGCCGGATGTGTCTACTTGGGACCAGGAGATCAAATACAGAGTTTTAGTTGTAGTGTGAACATCCACGAATTTGAGTGTAACGACTCAGCTGTCTTTGAACATGCCAGTTGCGGAGCTATCATTACTTTCATTAGGTGGGGTATGATTATTGTGTCCTTGGATAGTTTTGAAGAGATCATTCGAAGTTTTCCTACTGAGCTACGAGAAAGCATTTACCAAGAACTCGTAGAGATTCAAGTGAAATACACAGAACAATTGTATCCCTTACGACATATATGTTTAGACATTGGTATTTGAATACTATAAAAAGAGATGATTGGTGTAAAGATGTTCAAGGGTCAGACATTCATCAACGAGCATCTGCCTCCTCTCAGATTTTAGATGACACGACTTCGACCCTAAATGTGAGAGTGATAAACAGGTTTCCGTATAACGAATTGGAGGAAAAGGTTAATTATTTACAAGTATACAAATGCATTTACAAGCATCGCCCCACAAATGAAACTCCTTCATGAAATGTGATGTGCGGTGAGGTAGTTACTGAATTTCTTCGATTCCACCAGATTCCAGTTGGCAAATGTGTGACTATTTCATAAAAAAGACACTGCTGTGAATGACCAGCTTAGAAGTACACATTCAGAATCTACTTTAGGAATTGCCAGAGTGAGTTTACGGAGAATTTGTTAAGATATAGCTAAAACCCAAACTCAAACTTATTTTCCTATTTTTTCAGCGATAGCTCTTTGCACAGTATAAGAAAACTGATTTTGGGGAAAGACTAACACAAACACAAACACTCTGTTGATATAAACCGTACATTGCCACTACCTTTATTGCATCAAATTCCGTGGAAGTCAATGACTGTGTACAGAACTTAAATGATTACCAAACACCTGTAAAGTAATTGTTTCCACATACGATTCCACAAAATTTTTGGACGGCATATGATGTGCGTGTTCGTGACTATTATTTTCATATTCCGTTTTCCAGCAAATTATTTTTCTACTATTTATTAACAACATATGCAGCAAGACATGACCACAAAAATTTATTTGTCCACGAAAGACAAACTGTGCTAAAAGTGTTGAAAATAATGAAGACAAGTTGTGCACCTGCGTATGAAGCAGACATTTGTCATACTTTAGCCATGCTTCATACTTTCTAAGAGTGCGCATACGTAGTTGGTTACACCAACACATTTATGACTGGAAAAGATCTACGTGACAGGAAAGGTCTAAGATTAGATGCTTGGATACAAAAGATCGCTTATTATTCCAAAGGTATTGTGGCATTGATCCAAGAAAGAAAGTTAACTAGGAACCAGTGCAAGAAGTGAAAACGAAATTTAAAACAATTTTAGAAACAGTGGAAGACAAACCAGACGTAGAGGAAGAACTACTACAAATTCTAAAACGTAGTAGTGTACGAAATATGAAAGAATGAGGAAATGACAGTGAATTTCAAACGTAGTAGTGCACAAATAGGAAAGAATGAAGAAATGACAATGAAATTCCAAAAGTAATAGTGTACAAATAGAAAAGAACGAGGAAATGACAACGAATTCGGAAAGTAGTAGTGTGAAAATAGGAAAGAATGAGGAAATGGCAGTGAATTCCAAATGTATTCGTGTACAAATAGGAAAGAATGAGGAAATGATAGTGAATTCCAAATGCAGGCGTGTACAAATAGGAAAGAATGAGGAAATGACAATAAATTCCAAAAGAGATTTGAAAACACCAGTTTGTAAAAAGATTTCAGATGGCACCAATAGATAATGAATAGTATAGACTTTCTTGTTCAAATGTCGCTGCACTCTTTTCAATGTATGTTACACGAATGAATGGCGTCATATATCCCTTATTTGTTCGTGTTTTAATTTTTCTCACTGAAACGCACATGTGATTTCGTTGTTACACTTTTTGAACACATTAAACGTGTATCAAATGTATCAATGTCTTTGTCTTTGATGGTCATTTACTCGTCCCCTTTGATAAAAAATTCTATAAAATATCCTTCATGTCTCTCCTGTCTAACAGTACTGAACATGACATCCTTTCAATCTTACCCTCGTGACGATAATCAGTGGAAACGAATTCCAGTATAAAAAGTAGTGTGAGATAAGATTCACTTCAGTGTTGTTACTCTTGAAACAAAAGATGTCACAAAGGAGTGTGCACCACCAGCCTCCTCGTCCCAAGGCACAACATTCCTCCAAAGAAGAGAAAAGAAAGGGTGTCCCTGCTCAAATAACTAAGGATGGAGATATTTTGTCAGTACTCATATGCGAAAAAAACTCATTAGAAAATGCACCAAACAGAATCATCAATAGCGCGTGTGAAAGTTGTTTGAATATTTTTAAAGAAATGTCACATTTGTGCAAGGTACAGAATCAACGATTAGGAAAACATCGGAATATTCTTTGATAAATGAAGAGGAAAAAAAGAAACTACCCATGAATGTGAAGTAAACGATTCTCGTTCAACGAAGATAATTTCTTTCTATTCTGATAGGACCTTTGTTCAAAGTGGCTGCTCTTTTGTCAGGGTAGATTGCAGGACTGCCTCTAGGAGCGGTCATGGGATAATGAGGGGAAAAAGAGATAAAAGGACTCTATTTCTGGAAAGAGATCACGCTTGTACTATTACGACTTTATGGTCTTAAACTAAGTAACAGAAATAAACTAACAAGTTTTGAAAAAATTAATAAATTATTAAATTTTCTGTGTTATGAAATGAAAATTTAAGAGGAACTTAACAGCAATTGAAAAATAAATCCCAAATAGTCCTAAAAGTTCTATCACAAGTCCAAAGTATAGAGTGTACTATATACATCCCCACGACTATATTTCGCAATGCATACCCACATGACATCATTCATCATCATCATCATCATCATCATTGGCGACTCGGTCTCGAAAGACCATGCGAATAGCGCCCTTGGGGTGTTGTCTGTCTCTGTTGGCATCGTCTGCTGTGGCTGTGCAGGCCTATACGTGAGTGACAGTCCCTACTGCAGTTGGTGCAGACATACTGGGAAGTCTGCGTTACTGTGGTTGCTGCTTCTTCTTTCTCTTACGTTTCTCTGCCGCCAACTGGCCTCTCCTCGCATCAGCGACTGATATGCCATTGTTTACCATCAGTCTCCAGGTGCCTCGGTCCTCGGCCAGCTCTTCCCAGCCATCGGGTGAAATGTTGCATGCCTTCATGTCCCTCTTGCACACATCTTTGAAACGGAGTGAGGGGCGTCCGACTCTTCTCATGCCAGTGGCCAGCTGTCCATATAAAATGTCCTTTGGCAGCCTTCCATCCTCCATGCGTCGGACGTGACCCAGCCATCGAAGGCGGCGTTTAATTAGCAGGGAGTACATGCTGGGGGTACTTGCACGCTGCAGGATCTCGCTGTGTGGAACACGGTCTTGCCAGCTGATTTTCAGGATGCATTTTAGGCACCGTATATGGAAGGAGTTGAGCCGGCGTTCTTGCCTCATGTAGGTCTCACTTCCATATAGAAGGGTGCTGAGAACGCAGGCCTGGTAGACTCGGACCTTGGTGTGCTCTGTCAGCGCGTTGTTTTCCCACACCCTCTTCGTTAATCGAGCCATGATGGTGTTTGCCTTTCCAAGCCTTCTGTCCAGCTCCATATCAATCGAGAGAGTGTTGCTGATGGTTGACCCTAGGTAGGTAAAGTTGTTGACTGCTTCCAGGGTGACACGCTGACATTTGTTTTTTCCAAGCTAATGGTGAGACCAAACTGCGTGCAGGCAACAACAAAACGGTCTCCCAGTCTCTGGAGGGCTTCCTCGGTGTGGGCCACAAGAGCTGCGTCATCTGCAAAAAGCATCTCCCTGATGAGCACAGCTCTCACTTTTGTTGCCAGGTTGAACAGCCTCCCGTCGGACCTGGTGTGTAGATATATGCCATCTGTGGACGTGTCGAAGGCGTAGGACAGGAGCAGGGAGAAGAAGATCCCAAAAAGTGTTGGTGCCAGCACGCAGCCCTGCTTCACACCACTGTTAATTGGGAAGGAGGTTGAGGAGGATCCATCATACAGGACTGTTCCCTTCATACCTGCATGGAAAGAGATTATCATGCTGAGGAGTTTTGGGGGGCAACCGATCTTACTCAGAAGTTCAAAAAGGCCCTTCCTGCTGACCAAGTCAAAGGCCTTGGTGAGGTCGATGAACATCATGTAGAGTGGTTGACCTTGCTCTCTGCTCTTCTCTTGGAGTTGTCGTAGGGAGAAGATCATGTCTGTCGTCGACCTGCCTGCTCTGAAGCCGCACTGTGATTCCGGGTACACACGGTCTGCCAGCAACTGCAGCCTGTTGAGTATGATGCGGGCGTACACTTTACCAACAATACTCAAGAGCGAGATCCCTCTGTAATTATTACAGTCACTGCGGTCGCCCTTGCTTTTGTAAAGGGTCACAATTGTGGCATCACGCATGTTTTGGGGGACTACTCCTTCCTCCCAGCAGCGGCAAAGTAGCTCGTGCAGTGGTTTAATCAATGCTGGTTTTCCACATTTGATAGCTTCGGGCGGGATGCTGTCACTACCTGGTGCTTTGTCGTTTGGAAGGCAGTCGATTGCTTTGCTGAGTTCCTCTAAGGTTGGCACTTTGTCGAGCTCTTCCATGGTGGGCAGATTCTTTATGCTGCTGAGGGCTGCATCAGTGATTGACGTTTCTCGGGAGTATAGTTCTGAGTAGTGCTCCACCCATCTGGCCATCTGTTGCCCACGGTCTGTGATCTTCTCTCCCGTCAGGGATTTCAGGGGAGCGACCCCTTTCACTGTAGGGCCTAGAGCCTTCTTGATGCCACTGTACATACCTTGGATGTGTCCGGACTCGGCACTTCGCTGGATTCCTTCACACAGTTGTTGCCAGGACTCGTTCGCACACTGTCTAGCAATGCGTTGGGTGTTACTTCGGGCACTTCTGAGAGCAGCAAGCGTCCGTTCATTAGGGCATTTTTTGTAAGCTATGAAGGCTTTTCGTTTCTCCTCGATTTGTGGTTCCATCCTTGATAGGTGTGCATTGAACCAGTCCTGGCTGGGTCGTTCCTTCTTGCCAAACGTTGACATAGCTGTACTGTAGATGGCACCCTTCATGGTGTTCCACTTGGCTGTAGCGTCGTACTCAGGCAGGTCCTGGAGAGCCTTGTTCAGGGCAGACACATACTCCTCCACCTTGGCAGGGACTGACATCTGCGCAGTGTTTATGCGAGGACGTCCTTTTGGTTTTGAGCGGTGTAGCGTGTGTGGCTGTAGTCGCACTCTGCTGCTCACAAGGGCATGGTCGGAGTCACAGTCTGCACTGTGGTAGGTTCTGGTGGAGAGGACGCTGTTAAGGGCAGAGTGCCTGGTGATGACCAAGTCGAGTTGGTGCCAGTGATGAGATCTGGGGTGTTTCCATGACACTTTATGTTGTGGCTTACACTTGAAGAAGGTGTTTGTGATGCACAGGCCATGGTAGGTGCATAGCTTCAGCAGTCTCTGGCCGTTTTCGTTGGTCTTTCCAGTGCCATGATATCCGAGGCAGGTAGGCCATGACTCGTGGTCCGCACCTACTCGGGCATTAAAGTCGCCGATGAGGAATAGTGGTTCATTTTTGGGGCATCCTTTGATATGTTCGTCCAGCTGCCCATAGAACTGATCCTTCACGTCTTCTGATGACGTGAGGGTTGGGGCGTAGACACTGATGATGTTGACAGGACCTGAAGCAATGGTGAGGCGGATGGACAAGAGATGCTCAGTGCCCCCTGTGGGAGGTTCAACCGAGGCCAGGAGATTGTTTTTGATGGCAAAGCCCACTCCGTGCTGACGGGGCTCCTCAGGTTCTCGACCCTTCCAGAAGAAGGTGTAGTTTTCCTCTCTGAGGGAGCCACTAGAGGCGAGCCTGGTTTCCTGGAGGACAGCTATGCTGATATTAAGTCTGGTGAGTTCTCTATCGATGATGGCCGTCTTTCTGGTGTCGTCTACGTCTCTGAGGTCGTCGGAGAAGCCTGTACACATGGTGCGCACATTCCAGCTTGCAAATCGAAGAGCTGGAGTCTTCTTTATTGGTTTCTTGTTTCTTTTGTCTGGCGTGGAATTACTGTCTGCTTGTCATGCTGAACAACACACTGAGCTCCAGACACCCACTGGAGCAGGCAGACGATGGCGGGTCAACACCTTATTGACCGGGGGCTGCCCGGCTTGAGGCGGGCGATAGTTGGCCAGTGGGACACGATGATCCCTCCCACCGTCAAAGCTGACCCGTGGCGCCCCTTCCCTACGCCAATCGGGTGGGACTTATAACCCGTAAACTGTCAGCTTCCGTGTTGTTTCCTCACTCAGTAGCGAGACTGGAGTGTCTTCTCCAGGGCGCAAGCCTGGGCGTGGAGTATGGAGATCCTGGGCTGCCCAGACGTCAGGATCCTCCTCTCGTCCTTGCTGGTGGGGTCCAAAGGAGTGCTGAGCATGACATTTGGCACCAGTTTGGATGCAGGAGCTGCCGGAAGGAGGCCGTAGTCGACCCCCAGCCGCCTTAGGGGCTCCACTCCTGATTTTCTGTCTGGGTTTACTCCCGTAGCCTTTCCTTCTCCCGAAGATATCCACAAGGCAGTGGAGCCATAATCCAATGGATGGGACTTGGTTGGTTTTGAATCAGAGTTTCCTTCTCCTAGATGAACTGCCTGACAAGGCTAACGAGCTTCATCTGCCCGGGTTTGGGGTCAGAGTTTCCCTTCTCTTAGACTGGTTGCCTGCCAAGGCTAATGAGCCCAGTCTGCCCACCCAGTTATACCGCCGGGTACTCGGTCGCGCCACACAGCAGGCTCTGTTAAAACAGGGGGCACCGCGTGAAGGTGCTGCTGTGGACACAATAGTGTAGGAGAGGCCATATGCAAGTAACCTCCTGCCCCGCAGAGCGAGACAGTGGTCCTGTGGCGATCACTACACCTGGGAAGGAGAGGCTATGAGAGACGCTTCACTTTCCTTTGGCAAGCGGGACGTCAGGCCCAGGCCACGCACACCCCACCTGACATACGTCATATTAAATCACAAAGTGACATATGTCGCAATACTTCAATCTTCCAGTCTGAAATTACTCCACATTGTAAACATCTTCGTTTCCTATAATCTCAAACACAAGTAAACAGCCTATTTAGCTTATTATCTTAAAATAGAATCTACAATCATGGACATACATTAGCTGTGTAGTATGTTATTGACCAGTGATCACTACAATTTACAATCATGTACATAATAGCACGTTTGCATCGTATGGAAGAACCAAAACTCACATTATTTCCAAACAAAATGTGGATACCTCGTTTACCTTCTGATTTTAGTTTCACAGAAATGTCACAGCTGCAACAAGAATTACAGTTGTTAATTGCTGATCGAACCGATTTATCAAAAAAAAAGTAAAAAAATGACAAGGTCTTCAACTCTTGCACCAAATTGATGGAGACCAAACAGCTAAAACAACTCAGAAAGATTTCAAGACTATCACGAAAAGTAAACCAACGCCACCAAGACATATAGAGCCACTGGGATGGAGGAAGAAGACACAAATGTTTCTAACTCCGTCTGTTCCAATACTTAGGAAGGTAGTACCTTCCTTGTTTACATCGTCCCCTACTCCCATACTATAATAAATTATACCTTGGGTCCAAAAAAACCCCATAATATCGACACCTTCTAAAGATGAAGAAAAAAGAAAGAAAGTAAGACAAAAGTAAAAAAAAAAGAAATCAAGAAAAAGATCACCACCACGCAACGGATACCTACTCCTATTGCTCATCGATCACTTCAAGCCTCGTTTAAACCAATACCATGCAAACATCAACCCAAGAGCAGTATTGAACAGTGGGTAACTTATTGAGGAGCAGCAGCCACAACCACAACTAAATCTCATCATGGCGACGCTTTTGGCCAGCATTTACTACAATCCTGCTTCCGTAATTGTATCATGTTACTAATACAAAACAAGTTCAGTGTTTGTGTGAGCTTTAAAACCGGTCTTGAAACAAAGTGGTCATCACCCTTTACCACGGGTAACAGACAAAGCCACCGAATTTCTGAACAAAACATCACACACAGAACTAAAAAAGACATTCATTCTTTTCACTGATGAAAATCCCGAAACAAAAGCAAGTGTCGTGGAACATTTTCAAAGCAAACATGTAGAAGTATTGTACACATCATAACACTCTCAAGTTCATAGAAGTGTTACCACTTTTAGTCAAAGCCTACCATCGAGACGTCGGGTGTACATCCGATGAAGTGACCCCTGAAAACGAAGTTATTCTGTTTGACTAATTGTTTTGAACGTCAATTGCAACAATAAAGATAGAACTGTTAAAGAGGGGATATTGTCTTTCAATGGGAAACGCCAAAAGTACATCTGACAAATGTCATTTACCTAAATGGACAATTGGATTATTTTACGTCACTGGCCCAGTACGTGGATATGGTCCTCCTGTTTATAAATCCGAATACATTAATGAAGGAAGAAGGAGCGTTTTACTTGCCTGAGTTTCAAAGAGTGACCTTAAACGAAGTCCACGTGTACGATATCGAAAAATTATCGATCGAAGAATATGTAAAGTGGGTACACATACACTTGAAGCAGTGAAAGTGCCTTAGAATACCTTGTTTTGATTCTTGGATTGCCGCTTCAGAAGTCATTGACAATAAGATAAAGGAATGAACATCGTGCCATTTTACACAGCAGCTACATCTCATTCTCGGAGTAACTCTTTTCAAGAGCTACAAGAACAACATCTGCTGGTGTGGTGCATATGCGTTCTCTGCCAAATCTTTGTGTTGTTTTGCGTTATTGGATCAAAGATTTGAAATTATATGTTTGCAACAAGGAGAGAAACAAGGAGACAAACAATTGTCAACAGTTTTACTCAGTAGTTGTATTAGTTATCTTCTTTCCCGGTCCTTCCTTGAAATATACTACTGACAGTAACAACAACAACAACGGTAGCGTTGCGGCCAACGCCATTCACCACCCTTCCAGTCATAACAGCAACAACAGCAGCCCACTTTTTTGAAATATTTTGGAAAATCATTCTCTTTTGACATTGAATGACTCCTCGGAAACCATAATCACTTTGAATAACCAATTTTATTTAACATTGCCGGGTGACAGCTATATGGCTGTGTTTCGCATTCACACCTTATGTTGTTTCACAGTCAAATTACTGCTCGCCATAGAAATGAATCTCAAAACTCATTGGGAAATAGCTTTGGAAAAAATCATTCATCCTACGCAAACCCTCAATATCAACAAAAGTCAAAACTCATCGGTATCTTGAATGAACAAGTTCAAGAATAGTCGGACAAAATTGATCCTGGTTATTATGACTCCTAAAAACCATTACTAATCAATCCTCCTTGCCTTCCTATACCACGAGAATTAATGTAGGCCTTTTATTACAATGCTCAATATGTGGTCGAAACGATTGCAACTGTGTTCAACGATCAGTTTTTCAAAGAATACGAAAATGCTCCAAAAGTGTAATGATCTAGTACCATAGCATTTCTCATCATCCTAAACGCATTTTTCGGACGCCAGAACACTGCCTATTATTTTTTGACCCGTTTTTTTTTCCCTGTGTGGAGACACTGCGCTCGCTACTGTGATAGACGTGTTCAACAAAGACCGATTCTAGAAGTAGTTTTGCTCTGCTTAACCCTGTTGAATTGAACGAAATACTACATTTATTGTTTGGATACTTGTTTGGTCAAGTGCAACGTGGTGGGAAACACAGCTTCTCCATTACTAACAGTCATTCCTTTCAAAGTGGGTTCTGCCATCTCTGTTTACAGGAAGATGGAAATACGTATCATGTTCATGTCTGCTTACAGGAAGATGGAAATACGTATCATGTTCATCTCTGCTTACAGGAAGATGGAAATAAGTATCATGTTCATCTCTGCTTACAGGAAGATGGAAATACGTATCATGTTCATCTCTGCTTACAGGAAGATGGAAATAAGTATCATGTTCATTTCTGCTTACAGGAAGATGGAAATACGTATCATGTTCATCTCTGCTTTCAGGAAGATGGAAATAAGTATCATGTTCATCTCTGTTTACAGGAAGATGGAAATAAGTATCATGTTCATCTCTGCTTACAGGAAGATGGAAATAAGTATCATGTTCATCTCTGCTTACAGGAAGATGGAAATACGTATCATGTTCATCTCTGCGTACAGGAAGATGGAAATACGTATCATGTTCATCTCTGCTTACAGGAAGATGGAAATACGTATCACGTACATCCTTCTTATCTTTCTGTCAGTAAAGGGGGCGGTATATTGTACAGGTCGAGATAGGCACGTAATAGTGACCTCCCTCAAAAGATAGAAAAATAGGTGTAAATATTCAGTTGTGATGAGCTAGAATTGACACCTTGGTGCAGTCTAGAAGGTAAAGATGATGCAGATGTTAAGGACAGGAAGATCAGGTATTTGTGTTACTTTCAAAATGTTTGCATGCAATTGGTTTGTTCTTGGTGGTGAGCAGTTCGGTAGAGCAAAATGTGGTGAGCGGTTCGGTAGAACAAAACCATAGATCAAGGCCCAGTAGAGGGACAGGGACAAGACAGACACGGCAATCGATATCAGATTCTGGAACAATCAGGGTCGAAAGCAACCGCATAGCAGTCAGCTTCGCAACAGATAATAACAAGGTTCTGACAAGTATTTTAGAAGAACTGAAAACCACGAAAAAAATTACACTGAACTCAACAAAAAAAGTTAACGATCATTCCCATAATCTAATGCAGGAGAATAAGGGATTTCGGGATCAAAATTTGAAATTGGGAATGGGGTGAAGCAAATTGAAAAACAGATGTACAGAACTGAGACACAATATGGAATAACTAATCTTATTTTTCATTGTTCATATGTCACAGCAAACGAAGGACGGGATTTATGTGACAAGAAAATCCAAATCGAGAGGGCACATTCGCTGACATCCAAATAGCATGGCAAACAGAGAACTATCTATTCGCCGATCATATCCTATGAGTTTATGTTGAAAGACAAGAAGAAAAATGCATTCGCGACAATCATATATGATAAACTGATTCTATGAGGGCAGGTTTACATGTATGACTGAGAGAGTGAGGAGGTTTGTTCGCTTGGCGCTGCGCAAACTTCAGAGTGGAAAATCTTTCCACTGAAGACTATGCATGTGGTGAACCAACACCCAAAATGAGATATGGATGACATTAATTCAATCAGTGAGGAACAATATTAGGGAGTAGGTCAAGGCCACTATGATGCAAATAATTACAAAGATTTGTGCAATATATGCATTTTTCTTGTGTTGGAAATTTAAGCAATTCAGCAATAAAATATATCTTAACGTACCAAATACTATGAATAATTGTGTCAGTCTTAGTGAAAGATATCTTAACGTACCAAATACTATGAATAATTGTGTCAGTCTTAGTGAAAGATATCTTAACGTACCAAATACTATGAGAAAGAAGCCAGCGGTGCTAGTATTAACTCGACATGCTAGGCCGTGTAACACTGGTCAACAGTGAAATCATTACTGACTTGAAAAGGCCCTAATCTGTAGTATTTTGGTGTGCCGAACACGAATATAACCGTGAAAAATTTGTATTGGCTCTCGTTTTGAAGATATTCATATACCTCATTTTCTATGTTTCACTGTGTAAATTTCTCCAGTAGGACTGCAGCAACATCCGGAATAATGATGTAACATTGCATAATACCATCATGCTCACATCATCCACAGTTGATTGCATCATTTTCTGATGCAATGCAATACTAATGCCATGCGGCTGCTGAAGTAAGTTGACGTCAGCAGTGTACTATACATGTGTAGGCCTATTATACTAATGCCAGGCGGCTGCTGAAGCTGACGTAAGCAGTGTACTATATAAAGCCCAATCAGATAGGTTCAGCATTTAAAATATTTTAGACGTTGTGCGAGACAGTTCAAGCTACTGTTACATAAAACTTATTATTTTATCCATTTACGTACAATAAAGAACAGTAATGCCTCGAAAGTGTGTTAATACCGCGGACAATTTTTGCTATATTTGTGGGGAAGTGACATTTGCCAACCAGAAGAAAAGTATCAATTCTCAAGTGAAGAAGGCATATCATCTTTACTTCGGATGCAAGGTTGGTGACCAAGACAAGCCTTGGGCTCCGCATATATGCTGTGCTACATGTACAACACAGCTTTCACAGTGGTTGAATTGCAAAAGGTCATCAATGCCGTTTGCAGTCCCAATGGTGTGGAGAGAGCCAAGCAACCACCTAAATGACTGTTACTTCTGCTTGGTTCCTCCTCTTTCCGGCGGAATAACGAAGCGAAAGAAGTCGAGAATAGTCTACCCAAACATTCCGTCTGCATTGAGACCAGTTCCACATGGTGAGGGACTTCCTATTCCAGAACCTCCAGCAGAATATTCTCTTGATTCATCTGACGAAGACAAAGGTGAGTCGACCTGTTCTTCTCCTGGTCCATCAGCATGCAGTGATCCAGATTTTCACTGTGGTGCATCATCAACCCCACACAGAATAACACAGGAAGAACTAAATGACCTGATTCGTGATTTGGACTTATCAAAGAACAAGGCAGAATTGCTAGGATCAAGACTCCAACAATGGAATCTTCTAGAAGATGTCACAATTACTGCATATCGAAAGCGCCACCAGCAATTGGAGCCTTTCTTCAGAAAGGAAAGTAATCTGATATTCTGTTCCGATATTGAGGGCCTCATGAATGCTTTAAAAATCACTCATGACCCACAAGAATGGAGACTATTTGTGGACTCTTCGAAACTGAGTCTCAAGGCTGTGCTTTTGCACAATGGAAACATTCTTCCATCTATTCCAGTAGCGTATGCTGTCCACATGAAAGAGACATACGATAACTTAAGGCAGCTACTGAATTCCATTGAGTATAACAAGTAGAGCTGGCACCTCTGTGGTGATTTGAAGGTAGTTGCCCTTTTAATGGGACTGCAGCAAGGATATACAAAATACATGTGTTTCTTATGCGAGTGGGATAGCCGAGCAAGGGAAATGCACTACATGAGGAAGGAATGGACTCACAGGCAGAATGTAGCCATTGGAGAGAAGAATATCCAACACCCAGCTCTGGTTGAGGCTCAGAAAATCTTGCTACCACCCCTTCACATCAAACTAGGTTTGATGAAGAACTTCGTGAAAGCCATTGACCGGACTTTGCCAGCATTCCGATACCTGCATGAAAAATTCCCTCGACTCAGCGAAGCAAAGATTAAAGAGGGAGTTTTTGTGGGTCCTCAGATTCGAGAGCTTTTCAAAGATGACCGGTTCAACAACTTGCTGGAAGGTGACGCGAAACAAGCATGGAATGCTTTTCGCCTAGTTTCTACAAACTTCCTCGGAAATGTTAGGGCAGAAAACTATAAGGAACTAGTAGAAGACATGTTGATGAAGTATAAGAAACTTGGCTGCAATATGTCTCTAAAGATTCACTTCCTTCATTCCCATTTGGATTTCTTTCCTAGCAACTGTGGTATTGTTAGTGATGAACACGGCGAACGTTTTCATCAAGATATCGCAACAATGGAACAAAGATACCAGGGAAAATGGTCCACTACAATGCTGGCTGACTACTGCTGGACACTCCTCAGAGATGCTCCCGAACAGCTGTACAAGAGACAGGCGAAGAAATCTAAGATGTAGTCAATGACTTGATTTTTTATAGGTAGGCTATTACAGTTGACCTTTTACTATTGGAATGCATTTCGTTATGTAAACATTAATTTCTTGCAGATTACAAAAAAACTAGAGCCAATTTTGCAATTTGACTGTCATATTCGTGTTCAGCACATAAAAATTGATAAGAATTGACTAATTTTATTTCAGTAACATGACTTTTGTAAAAATTTGTTGTCCAGTGTAATCATAAGCGACATTAATCAGTGATCAGACAGCCATTCTAACAAAAGCAGAGCGACATCAGCCAGTACGTAAGTTTTTTACAACATGCGAAAACAAATAAACGGAGCTATACAAGAATCTAAACTGGTATACCCTCAGGAAACTAGAATACTAATACGATTAGAAACGCTATTGTCGAGTAGTTTCGATAGCTTTTACCACTTAATAGAGCCACAAACACTAGATTGTCCTGTCTATGAAACCCACCAACGTGTCATCAACGAATGCCTAAGTATAACACAATGTAGAAAACTCCGACATAATCAGAAAACGTTACAAGCCCCAATAATCTATCCATATTTCAACCCGGGAGAGATTACCGATACAAAGTTGAAAAAAAACTTTCCTGGGATTTCAGCACTTTGTCCGCACGCAACGTAAACCCATGATTCATGACTATGATTATTCTGGTCACCAGTCTTTATGGCTAGGAAAGCACCGACCAAGACAGAAACACTACGAGGTTTCTAGAAGGCAGTAGTCAGAGAAGAAGAAAACCAACCACCTAGAGAATCATCATTATCATCAACATCTTCATCATCATCAACAACAACAATAACAAAAAGACAATTCAGGCTGGGAGTAAATCCAAGGGACCACCGCGACCACAAACAGAAAAGACAATGGCAAAGAAAGTTCCACAGAAACAGCAGCCGACTACACAGCAAAGAACAACAATGGCAGACTACCTATGTAACCAGGGGGTTCTGTTAGAAATCAGGATGATAGCCCAACAACATACCGAGGACGTAAGAGCCGTCTGGGAGCTACTAAGAAATTTGAAACCCGAGGCTTGGTTGGATGAAAGAGCGAAAACAAATTTCATCTAGGGGAGAAATATTGTATATGTCCAGTTACACTAGTAACACCGATAACGAATCAACTGATTAGAGCTCACAGTAGTAGTGTAGTGGGATACCCTAGCCTCAATGTTGAAAATACATTACAGACCCTCCCCCTGGGACACTCTAGCCTCAATGTTTTTCAGCACACCCTATGACACTCTAGCCTCAAGGGGAATTGAACATGGGGAATATTAGGCCTGTATAGCGTCAAAGGAAAGCGGGGTTGTTGTATATTGAGAATAGGAATGGAACAGGTGAGGTGACGTCACGGTACTGAATATTGGTAACAATGTTGCAACAATGTAGGAACAGGTGAGGTGACGTCAATCGAGACCAAAGAGCTGGAAAAAACCATGAACGTTTGGCGGGGAACGGGACTGGCGGTACATAGACATATATAACACATACAACATACATACATATTATACAACCGGCTAAAAAGATTCAGGCGAGAAAGTAAATCTTTTCAAGGCATATGAGTGGCCCTGAAAAGGGTTGTTGTTTTCTTCTATTTTCTCCAGTTCTTCCACCATTTCCTCACTTTTTCAATGATTCCTTTCTTCTTCTTTCCCTTCTATGGCATCCAGTCAGGATGCCCCATGGATATAAATTTCTTATGCATCCAGTTTTATTCAGTCTTGAAAACTCATTTTTCATTATTTTGTCTTTTTCATTTCTCTCCTTTTCCCAGTTATCTGTAATCTTTTTCACCTCCTCTTTCATTACCTTTCTCATCATTTCCTCAGCTTTCTTTAGTTGGTCTAGCCCCTACTTCACCAATGACACTCTGTCAAACACTCAATATTTCTTTTAAAAAGCACCTGATTTTCATCACATTATCAAGTTCCTCCTTCAAGGTTCCCACTCTCACATACTGAGGATGAATGAAGTCTCTTAATTTGTCTACTTCTTCCCCTATCATGCCTTGTAGCAGATCCCTGTCTACTTTCAGACTGGTCACAAAGTCTAGGATAAATTGAATCTTCCATTCATCTGCAAGCTTTTCCACCACGTAGGCTCCCTCCACCAACCGGTACCAACTGTCTTTCAAGTTGTTAAATAAATTTATTGCCGTCTTCTTTTATTTAATATTGATGGCACGAACGACGAACGCTTTGACTTTATATGTGTAAAACACCGACGTGAAGGACAACATTTATTACACTCACTTCACATATTATCTACTATCCACACACAGGAAAGAGAAGAAGAAGAAAAAAAACAAATCTACTATCCACACATGGGAAGGAGCCCCCCCCCCTATATATTTTCAAAAACCCCAATATTTACTATCTACACACGGGAAGGAGTAAAAAACAAACCACTTAATATACTATCCACACACGGGAAGGAGAAAATCATACCCAAATAAGCTATCCACGCACAAAAGGAGAAACAAACAAACTCAAAATATACTATCAATACCCCCAATTTTTACTGTCAACACACGGGAAGGAGTAAAAAACAAACCCCTTAATATATTATCCACACACGGGAAGGAGTAAAAAACAAACCCCTTAATATATTATCCACACACGGGAAGGAGAAAATCATACCCAAATAAACTATCCACGCACAAAAAGGAGAAACAAACCAACTCAAAATATACTATCAATACCCCCAATTTTTACTACCAACACACGGGAAGGAGTAAAAAAAAAACCATACTATCTACTATCCACATAAACGTACGTGAACGCTTAAAAACCCAAATATCCATTATCCACACAAACGCACGCGAGCTTACACACACACAGTCACACACACACAAACGCGCGCGCGCGCGCGCGCGCACACACACACACACTATCACATCAGCAAAGGAGTGAGTGTTTATAATCACACTTCTCCACACTCATACCAATCGTCAACTTGAATAGTCTCCTTTCTAGAGATTTGGGTAGCCCTAAGAAGGGCTGGGTGGTTTTATTTTTTGAACTCCAAATACACTTTTCTTAATGCTGGCACCTCCCTGGCCGGGCACCACAAGCACAACGCCGACTCCAATCGTTGTCCTAATCCATAGTTGTGGTTGGAAGCGGAGACCGGGCTTGAGTGCTTCACTATCCCACTCCTCTGTTTGAGGGATAGTGAAGACTTGTTCTCTTCTCCTATAAGACGCTCGTGGATGCTATAGCATTCTTATTTCATTTTCTCAGTTTTCTGTTTGGGGGATAACGGCTGTCGGTATTGGTGGTAGTGGCTGTTGTGGCTGCGGCTGTGGCTGTGGCTGTAGCTGACGTGGTAGTGCTGATATTGCCTGTGGAGGTGTACTGACCATTGGCTTCACCTCATACACAGGCCTTAGCATCAGGTGAGATGGGATCCCTTTATTATTTTCCTCTTCTTTTTTCTTTTTCTCCTCTTTCTCCTTCTCTATTCTGTCACTTTCGATTATGGCCCCCGTAGCCAGCTCGTCCAGAAGGCGTCTGGCATATTCCAGGTGCATCCGGAGTTCCAAGAGTTTTGTCATTCTGCTGCGCATTCTTTACAGTTGATGGATCAATGATGGGTAGCCAGACTTTGATTGATTGATTACTTGGATTTACGTCGCGTGCGCCCAAAAAGGCATGTGCTACGGGTTTATTCCCGCACAGCGGGATGCTAAATGTTCATGGGGGAAGGAATTAGTGCCACATCCCACAGGCGTTTATGTGCTGAAGGAGCACTGCTAATTTAGCGTCAGGTCGTAGGATTATATGTCCCTAACGACCTGAATGAAGGGCTTTCATGAGTGGGAATGGGCCCAACACACACTCATTTAACGTTATTGACTGTACTAGGTGTAGACCCAAGCAGTATGTAACGGCGGTTGCGACTGGTCGCAACGATACGTCACATCGGAACACCTAGCTTTAGGCGGGTGGAAACTGTTCCACATCTCCGCCGTTATACGATGTCCAAGAGAGGCAAGAGGGCAAGGAACTCGGCAAGCCAGCCATGGATGTCGTGCACTCCCAAGAACGCCAGCCCATACTTAGTCAAATTTAGTTTAGTTTTACTAATGGACAATAAAAAATGCTAATAATGTGTTAGCCACCTGTGCAATTGGGTCAAATCAAAACAAGCTGTAAAATTTTCCTGCGTCCTAACAATCGGAAAAATTCTAGTACTTAGTGTACGCTGTAGATGCCCTACAAATTTCTAATAACTAATATGACTGAGCGACATATAAAATGTTTGGTCACTGTTAGATCATAAAAGGTTTGAATTTTGAAGCGGTGGATTGAAGGATCAAGTTAGTGTACATAATAGTTTTATCAAAATGGGATACCAAGCCAAAATGGTTCCCTGGATAAGAGGCAATATTGGTAGCCCTTAGAAAGGCTTTTTAAGCAAAAGTTCCCAGTTTTTCTTCCGGTTCTTTACATTTCTCTGCAGTCCTTTTTCCTCTGGGAAATGGTAGCTGTGTAGCGTAGAAAGGTTGTTAGCTGCTTCTACTAGCTGCTGGACTGGGTAGTTCTTGTACGCCTCTTGATAGAATTGTGTAAGGATTCTGTCACCATAGTGCCACATTTATTTTTGCTTTTATTTATGTTAGGTGTTTCATGCGCGCGTTGTACGCTTATTTCTGTCCGACTGAGGCAAGTGAGGAAGTGACCAGTAAGGCAGGCGACCATCTGCAGGCAGGAGTCTGCTCATTCCAGGGTACTAGCCTAAATGGATGTACTTGCACGAATTTAAAGTTTTGGTTCTTGTATCCGAAATTGTTCTAAAGATGAGCTAGGCTGGATTGGATGGAAAACTATGTGCTGCCTTATTGTTAGTATGGTCTGTATCACATAATTAGGCCTCAGTATTACCTAAGCTCTCTTTCATGTAGGGCTAGGTGGAGAGCAGAGACTTTTTTTACAAATATTATTTTTGTTGATTTGTAAGGATATATTTGGGATTTTAGAAGACGGGAACCTTTGGTGAGTATTCAGGTCCCTAGGGATGTATCAAAAGCGCCCGTCTGTTTATGTATATTAATCTGGTTTTAGAGGGACAACCTTGCTGAGTACTCAGGTCCCCCAGGACATGTCAAGGGTGCCCATCTGCTAGTGGAAATTTATTTTTAAGTTAGGTCGGTTTTTTTATTTGATGTTTTAGGGTGTTTTATTTTTTCCTTTTATCTTGGATGTGTCTAGGAATTTAAGTATGTTTTGGTGGGTCAGATTTATGTTGGGGTTGTTACTTTTAAGGAAATCTGAATAAGGGGTAGATGGTCCATTTTTTTTTTGGGGGGGGTGACTTTTTGAAATTCTAATCTAGCTACCTGATATTTTGATCAGCTATTGAATATATGTGACAGGTCTTCAATGGTTTTGCAGTGATAGCAATTGATATTAGCAGGCTTGTGCCCTAGATGTTTGCCAAAAGTTCCTTCTAATTTTGTTTTTTCCGGTTACGATGAGATTGATATTTTTTGGTCCAGGCTGTTCACTTTGGGTGGTTTGATGGACCTATTGGTTTCTTATATAATGGAGTAGAGTATCCTGCCTTTGGTAGTGGAGTTCCAGTGTTCCTGCCATTTCTGGTTAATATAGTTTCTTGTTATGTTTTGGGATTCTGTTATGCTATATCTGAGTGGGGCAGGGTTAGGGTTCCCTAACATGATTTTTTCGACTTTGTCGGCTAGCTCATTACCAGAGATTCCCATATGCGAGGGTATCCACATGAATTCAACTATCTGATCCGCTGTGGATAATTCCTTAAGCATATATAAAGCTCTAGCCCAGAATTGCTCTCTTGATTTGGTGCTGTGAGATTTGATGGATTCTATTACACTAAGTGAGTCGCTGATGATAACTGCTTTTGGAACTTTTTGGTCTTTAATCCATTTTTAATGATTCTATTTTGGCCAGAACTCTGTGGTGAAAGTAGAGCAGTGGTCTGGTAATCTGGATCCCATTTGTATGTTGAATTCGGGAATAACCACTTCAGCTGCAGTTCTGGGGGTTTCGGTTGTTTTGCACCCGTCAGTGAAAATGTTTACGAAGCCAATGTAGGTGTCTTGTATTTCCATTGCTACGATGGTTTTGAGTTTAGATTCTTGTTCCAATTTGTTTCCATAATTGGTGACTCTAGTGTTGATCCTAGGGATATGGTTTGTCCAAGGGGCGGGGTCAGGGGAGTGAGTGTACTCTTCTTGTAGTGCAAGTATTGGCAGCTTTTCCATGAGTTCTAGGATTTGTTTGCCACCGGGTCGGTTAGGAACTAGTTTGCGGCTAAACGGTTTGTTGCATTTGCTAATGGTTACGTTTTTAGGATGCGAGTCATGATTAACACAAATCACCCCGATTTGTTAATCGATTGGAGTATCGGAGGAGCATTTCCTGTCTTCTTATTTTTAATGGCAGTTCCCCGGTGAGGACTTGAAGTTCGTCCAATGATGTCGATGGTAGAGTGCCAGTGCAAACATATAATGCTTTCCTTTGGATGGTATCCAGTTTGCTCTGTAATGTTTCTTTCGCTGAGTTGTAAACTTGGCATCCATAATCTAGCTTCGACCTTAAAAGTGATCTATAGATGGTTAATAAGGTTTCTTGATTGGATCCACATGTAGTCCCTTTAAGATTTCTTAAGAGAGTAATATATTTATTGCAATTTTGAATTAGTTGTTCAATCTGGTGTTTCCAAGGTAGATGATTATCGAAGAACATACCTAGGAATTTTACTACCTTAGCATATTTGATTAACTGGTTTTGAATAAAGAAGTTGGGATAAATTATCTGGTTATTCCGTTTAGGAGAAGATCATTGCTACCGTTTTTTCAAACGAGATCTTAAAACCCCATTTATCTGCCCATCTCCCTATGTTATCTAGGATTTTCTGGATTTCTTTGACTACTTGATTGCTAGCAGGGTTTCCTGCCCTCCAGATGCCGCTTTCATCAGCGAATTGGGAAATGTTAACCCATTTTGTCGCTAGGGTGAGGTCAAGGTCGTTAATCATGATGTTGGATAGCGTAGAACTGAGTACCCTCCCTTGTGCGATACCGTTTTCAAGGGGGTAGTCTTCTGAGGTGGTGTTTCCTACTCTAATGATTATTCTGCGACCTGTTAGGAAGTTTCCGACCCAGTTAAACGTGCGTGCAGTAATTCCGAAGTGGTTGAGTTTTGCAATCAATCGTTTGGTCCAGACAAGATCAAACGCTTTTTCAAGGTCAAGAAAGACTGCTATAAGATGTCTGTCTGGTTTTCTTTTGGAGTTGAAAGCTAGTTTGATATCCGCTTCTAGTCTTAAAAGTTAATCTGTGGTGGAGCGCCTGTTTTCTGGTTTTCTGATAGGAGTTTGTTACTTTCTAGGTGGTATTTTAATCTGTTGGCTAGGATTGTTTCCATCATTTTACATATGTTATTACTGAGGGAGATGGGACGATACGAGTTAATATTATTATAGTCTTTACCTGGTTTAGTGATTGGGATGACAATTGCTTGTTTCCAGCTGAGTGATAGTTTATCACTTTGCCAAATTTGGTTGAGCAGTTTTGTTTGTTGCAATGCTGTTTTTGAAAAGTATTGCATATGATATATCCAATTCGATCTTTTCCAGGTGAGGTTTCTTTTTTAGACCCTAGTGCTATTTTCCATTCGTATAGGATTATTTCGGAATTTCTTGAACCCTAGGTCTTTAAAGAGATTAGGAAGTGTGATTTCAGCTTTCTGTCTGTGTTCTTGGAAGTTCCTAGTGTGGTTGGTATTACTGCTCATGGCCGAGAAATGGTTAGCAAGTAAGTCATCTTCGTCATAATTGTTTGTAACATTTTTCAGCTTAGGTATTAAATTAATAGCTTTCCCCCGGATAGATTTTATTTTTTCCCATACTTGTTTAGAGTTAGATTTGATGTTCAATTTGGAGCAGAAGTGTTGCCATGTTTCTTTCTTTGGCTAGTTTTATGATCCCTTTAAGGTGTTTTTCTTTGTATTTATATTGGTTGAAATCTATTGAGTCTCTTGTTTGCTTATATTTGTTAAGTGCTTTTTTTATTATTTCTATATGCTTTTTGACTTTGATCATCCCACCATGGTACTGACTGTTTAGTTTGAGTGTTTGTATTTTGGGGGAATATTTAGGGTAGCTGCATTAAGTATAGTATTAATTACATTGTCATGGAATATTGTTATATCTGGATCTTCGAGATCTTTGGTATTAATAGCGGCTAGGGTGTTTCTAAAGTTATCACAATCAGCTTTATCATATCTCAGTTTAGGTGGGGCTTCATGGAGGTTGTGCTGAACTGACATTTGGAGGGAGATTATGATGGGGAAATTGTCGCTACCTAACGTGTTATCTTGATCAACCCACCTGTTTGTAAGTTGGGCTAGTTTGGGTGCGCATATAGTAAAATCGATTGCTGAGAGGGAGCCATCCTCAGGATTAATTCGAGTTTTAGACCCATCATTGAGTATGGTTAGGCTTGATTCAGCAATCCATTCTTCAATTAATTTGCCTCTTTTATCCCTTCTACTTTCTCCCCGCAGTTCATTGTGAGCATTGAAGTCGCCACAAATGATTAGATTTCCAGACTGGTTAGTGGAGATATGTCGATAAGACTCTAAGTTGATTGGGTTGTCATTGCCACTTGGGTTATATATATTAGTTATTATTATATTATTCGATCCAATGTTGACTAATACAGTTTGAATTTCAATTTTGTTATTAATGTCTATTGGCATTGGGATCGTTAATGTTTCAGAGTAGGGCAGGGAGTCAAATAGAAATATTGCAAGTCCTCCTCCCTTTTTCCCATTGCTACGACTTTTGAATATGCGTGGTGAGTATCCGGAGATTTTGGGTATATGTTTCGGATTCTCTGGTAAGTGTGTTTCCTGGAGGCAGATTATGTCAGGTTTATTGATTGAGCTATGGGTGTTGTGTATTAGTTCAGGTAGGTTTTTGGATAGGCCCCTGCAATTCCATTGCCAGATAGTAAGGATTTTTTGAGCTGTGTTATCCATTGAGATTGGTGGTGGTTGTGGTTATGATGGTGGACTGAGGAGTAATTGTGAGTTTAGCATGATAACGTTTGGTAACACTTGAGTTTAGGTGTTCTATTATGTTTTCTTATGTGGGGGTCTGGTGCTGTTAGAATTAATTATCTCTTTGAATAGTTCAATCCACATCTGCCATGCGATGATGTTTTGATAACCCTGGTTGGGAGATGCATGACTGGGTTTTGTTTGTTGTTGTATTGTTTTGGCTTTGATTGTTTCATGATTTCATTCCTGCTGATTTGGTTTCAGATTTTGGGACAATTTAGTTTTTTGTGGAGGTGGAATTTTTGTGAGGTTGGAGTTGAGAGTGTTAGGTGACTTCCTTTGTTCCAATTTGTTGGAATTGTGTTGCTGTTATCAATTGATATTTTTTTGCTGCCTGATATGTCAAATGTTTGGCATTCATGAGGATAATTATTTGATTTTCGTTGAGAGTATTCAAATGCTCTGAAGTGGTGTGGTTCTCTGCAGTTGGGGCAATTGATAATTCTCTTTTTACATACCTCTCTATGTTGGCAGTTGGTGCAGAATCGGGGTTTGTTGACAAAAGGTTCCAGTCTGTGTCTTATTCCGGAGGGATCTAATTTTATCAAGGTTGTAAGTGGTTCTTTTGATACTATAACTGCTTTTGTGGTGGGTAGTCCTTTACGATCTTCATTTTTAAGTCGGTATGCTTTTTCTATTTTTGCACCATTCCCATTGAGTTTTTTAAGCTGTGTTTGGTCATTTAGATCCTTATTATATCCTTTTAGGGTTAGTAATGCTTTAAAGTTCGTATTTAAAGGTAGTTTGGTAGTTTTGTTGTCTGTTTTGGATTCAGCGGGGTTTTGTCTGCAAGTTTAGTAGGTCTTTTTTGCATTTTGTGGTGCCTTTCGATTTTAACTCTAATGTGGTATAGGTTTTCCAGGTTCAGGATTTTTCCACTTGGTTAAGCGTGCTGCAGTTGTTGCTAAGGTGGAGCAGTTGCTTGTCCCTACTGCTTATGTATAATATATGTTCCAGTGAATTAAATCTTGGTTTTACTTCCTGATTGTTGCCTGGGGGAGAGCATTTGTTCGTACTTGTATCCTGTTTCCCATTTTGGGTTGGAGCGCTGGTGGATTTTTTTTTCTCCATAGGAAGCTTTCCTTTACCTACTTGTTCCCTGCTGCTGTCTATAGTAGAGGGGTAGTTGGGTTTGGGTGGGGGTTATGTTTAGATGGTCTGCTGTTGGTTTTATTACCTTGATTGATCCCTGAGGGGCCTGTGGTTCCGCTTTTTTGGATATTTTATTTTTTGGGGTTTATTCTTTGAGACATCCTGTTACCCATCATTGCTGGATTTTGCTGCGTTGAGTGTGGAGGCGAGGGTAGTAGTTTGCTGTGTAGTTGTAGTTGGAGCTGTTACGTTTAGATTGGTTGCTGGGTCGTTTACATTATGTTGGTTTAGCTGTAGCTTGGGTGGGGTAATAGTGGTTTTTGGTTATTTGCTTATCAGGATGCCAATTGGTATTTTGAATTGGGGATTTCAAGTAGTTTGTTTGTTGATAGTATTGTTTTGATATCTAAATGTTGGTCCAATTCGTGCATTTTTGTTGTTGCTGCTGTTGCAATGATGTATTCCACATATAGTGTGGGTATTGTGTCATATAATTCCTCACATTCCTATGTCTGATCAGGGAGCTTGAAGTGTATATGTGAGGTCGGGTCAAGGTCGTTTATTGCTGTAATTAACATATTGTGTGGGGAGCTGGTAGTGAGTGTTAGATTTTTTTGTTGGAGTTGTTTTATTGAAAGGCTCAACCTAGTGTCTAATTGTCCTTTTTGCATTGGTGAATTGTTTTCTGTTTGGTTGGTGAGTGACATTTTTCTGATATCGTTAAGTTGCCTATCTTGGTTTTTTTTCTGGCGTTTAGCGCCAATTTGTTTGTATTCTTGTTTTGAGCCATATTGTCTAGTTGTTTGACTAAGTGTGAATAATGATTTGTTACTATTAAGTTGAGACCTTTCTTTTGTAAATTCCTTAGAATTGGATAGTTATAGTTTTAAGTTTAGTTAACTTTGTGTATAGATTGATTTCAATTGAGGGTTTTAATTGTAAATTATGATTTTATGGTACTGTCTTATTTAATTTCCTGTTGGATTGCTTATTAATATTGTAGTAATGAAGAGCTATTAGTAATATGCTGTAAGTATTGATTGAATTTTGTTTATTTAAGTAGATTTTAACTCATAAATAAATAGTTTATTTTTGCTTAGCGGAGATGAGAACAAGTGTACTTGTTTTAGGATAATGGCGCCAATAGAATTAAATTGTTATTGTTAATTAAGAGAAAATATAAATATATAAAGGTAGTGTTAACAGTAATGAGTTTAAATACTTCAAAACAGCACAGAGAATGTAATTGCCCGCAGGCTTAAATTATATTACTGTATTACTGTCTTGCTGCGTGTTCCTATCGTTCCTTTGTTCGAGAGTTCCTTTGTTCTGTGCGCTTCTTTTGTTCACGGCTTGGCGGGTTGCTAATCTTTTCCTCTTCTTAGTATTGTTTCTTTGTTCTTGTTCTCCTGTTCCTTTGATCTATGGCAATTGGTGATTGCGGTGGCCGCCCTCAGTAGAACTTTTAACATTACACACCAAGCCGGTTTTACACAGTAAACAAATCAAGCAAATTCAGAGATAGTTTTCAAACTTGTCGATATGGAAATGTCGTCACTAAAAAACCCAACCTTAGTTTACATATGATAGTTTGTCATTCTTTGTAATTCTTAATATGTTTAAGGGATATTGGAACAATCGTCACAAAAACCTTCATAATTCTCTCTCGACATCATTGTGTAATATTCGGTAACAGAACTGTATCAATTTGTGAAGTAACTTCAATAAAATTAGCCAAAATATCAGAGCTAAAATATACGTTTGTTCGCTTTGACGCCAGACTGACGAGCACTCCTTTTATTTTTGTGAAGAGCGGACGTGAAGGAAAACATTTTCTGATACCAAAACATACAAGACCAATATCATTATCCCAAAAAATATTCATAGTCGGCAGTGAAGAGAGCAGCAAGCAGCACATATCAACAGTAAATGACGCTAGCAATGGAAACGATTCCCTCTCAAGCAATGAATGCATTGAAAGGCTTAGGTCTTTCGGTAGCATCAAGATGGAGCTTGAGAGCCCAGGACAAAAGGACAACCTTACTCCTGATATGGGAAAAACCAAGAAGATACTGTGCCAACAATAAAACATTTAAAGGTAGAATTAAAGTGCAGCAGCACAAAGAGTGGTCTACTAGCACTCCAAGTACAGTCGCTATTGAAAGTTCAACAACCGCCCAGCAGTTGACGACGTCTACACCTACAATACCAAGGTAAGCTACTCCACCTCAGACGAAAAAGACTGCACAAGAACTTACTCAACTGCAAGAAGGGGCCAAGGATACACAGGAAAAGCGGACACACCAACAAAACAACTAGAACATGTAGCTAGAAGAAAGTTGGCATTAACTCCATCATCATCATCACCACCACCACCACCACCACCACTACTACCAACTCCAAGACCACATCCCCAACTTTCCCTTCTGACCAATTTGGGACCATAGTAACATCTCCACCAAAGCCAGCAGATCAAAGAACGTTCAAAAGTAACCTGTATCAGGCAAACATGCACATTGCACGGGGATATTCACAAGACTTAGGTTTGGAAGACCCGTGGAACGATTCAGCAGCAACACAAACCACCGGAGGATAGCATCAAACCTAGCAAATCTAGACTCAAACGAGCAGTGGCAAACTTCAAGAAGAAGGGGGAAAATGCTTTTGGACTGTCCATTAAATCTGTCCGTCATAATTGCGACCATACTAAAACATCATTATCGACTGGGCGGACCGGATGTATGCTACCCCACTATTGTCAAGCATTTGATACTGATGAATCTGATCGAGATTGGTCCGCTGAAAGATTGTCCTCGGAGAACATATGACCCACCAGTAGAATATATATTAGTAGGTCCTCCACCAAAAAACCCTTCTAACGGCTAAGATTGCCTGAAAACCTTTTTGATCAAATCTCTATTTTAACAAACTAATTTGATCCGTTTTGGTACCGTCATTAAAATATTTTCCTCTGATTTTCTACACTGCGTGAATACAAGTATATGGGGTTATTTTAACCTAACTGATTGGTACTTATTAAATAATAGTGTGTACACTTTGTGCGCTAATTTCTAACTTCATGGATAAATGATTTCCCAAATTTTCAACTTATTAAATTTGGTTCATTGCACAGGTGGCTTACACATTATTGGTATTTGTATTGTCAATTAGAATAACTGGACTGAAGTTGAATTAAGTTGTTGCTGGTGTTTTGGGGAGTACATGACATCATGACCGGCCTGCCGAGTCCATTGCTAGACGTCCTGATGTGACGTCATCGCTGCGACCAATCGCAGCGGTCGTTACATACTGCTAGGGTGAAACCTAGTACAGTTGACAGCTGACTGAAATACAATTCTATGATACAATGAGTGTGTTGGGTCCATTCCCACGCGTGATAGACCTTCTTTCAGGTCGTTAAGGACAGCTAGTCCCACGACCTAATGGCTAAATTAGCAGTGCTCCGTGAGCACATAAACGCCTGGGGGACGTGGCTCTAATTCCTTCCCCCAGAAACAACAATTATCAGTCCACCGTGCGGACATAAACCAGAGGCACATGTACTCCGTGGGAACGCCTCTTTAATCCAATCAATCAATCAATCAGCCAAAAAACATGGAACATGCGGACCCAAAAGAAACATTGAATCACTTTTTTAACTACAGTCACTAACTACAAACATAAACACATAATAATGTTTGACAAGCTACGGAAAGGACGTGCTTATAGTCACACTTCTAACAAAGTCAAACAAACGGAGTGCTTATAGACACACTTCTATTTTTAAACTTACTTACCTACCATCGGCAACTGAATTGGTATCTCTTTTCTAGAATATTGGGGTATCCCTGAAAAGGGCTGCTTTTTGTGGACGGGGAGTTATGGCAATCTTTTATCGTCTAAGATTGCCTCCCTGACTGGCGGCAGGCTTTCCCACAGAATAGGGTCTGCTTCTTCAGAAAGAGAAGGAGAACTCTTTCGTATCTACACGACATTCGACACAACCACTCTCTGGTTTCTGCTGCTGTTGCTGTTGCTCTCTCTCTCTCTCTCTCTCTCTCTGCTTCTGAAGTCTGTACTTCTCCGTCCATTCTTCTGTCTCTTTCTTGATTTTCTCTCTGAAGAGCTCATCTATCAGGTCACTTTCAACATTCTGACATTCTCTATCTCTTCAAGCTTAGGTATCAGGCTTTGCCTGACCCGATGTAAATTCACGTAAACTTCGTTCAGCTTGGCTAGTCTTGAAAAGATCTTCATAGGAGGATGAGTCAACAATACGTGGTCAGACTAGTTAGTTACTTAATTTGATTATAGAGGCTTGAGCACAGATGTGCATGTGCCTCTGGTTTATTCCTGCAACGAAGGATGATAATTGATCCCGAGGGAAGGAAACAGTGCCTCATCCCTCAGGCTTTTATGCCCTCAAAGAGTACTGTTAATTTAGCAGTTAATTTAGCAGTCAGCTAGAGAAACACGTTGGAAGGCTGATACAAGTGTGAATAGACCCAGTACGCACTTATGCATAATATTTCTGTTTTACTTGATTGGATGAGTGGGAATGGTACTTACATTCACTCTTATGATATGTGTCATGTTCGAACACTTTAATGCGCGCATTGCACGCTTGAATTATTGTCTGGCAGAGGCAAGGGAGGAAAAGTGCGGGGAAAGGCTGTTGTCTGTCCGCAGAAGGTGTTCGCTGGTAATTTTGAATTTTGAATTGCTCATATTATTTCCAAAAGAGAAATGTAGAGTATTATGTGCTGTTTATAAATGTTAGTTTAGGGTGGGTAAGAGAGTAGAGGAGAGAAGCGAAATATATGTATTTTTAAAAAGAAAATAATTAAAGGGATATTTGGTGATTAAGTGGGTTTTTAATTGAGGGAGGGGGGACTAGTTTGTGTTAGGCGGATTTCTTTGCTGTATGAGTCAGGTCACTTAGACGGGTCTAAGTCGACCGTCCTAACTATTTTTCCTGACGGTTCGAATGGATTGGATGGGGGGGGGGAATATATTTTTGGGTTAAGATGGGGTTCTTTGCTGAATTACTCGGGTCAGTTAGACGGATCAAAGTCGGCCATCCTAACTGTATTAACTAACGTGTTTGGATTTGATGGTGGAGGTGGTGATTTTTTTTACAGGTATATATTTTTAAAGGGTAGGACGGGTTTCCTTGCTGAATTACTCAGATCACTTAGACGGGTCAAAGTCTCCGGTCATAATTGGTTACTTGACTAGTTTATTTGGGGTTTGTTAGATCCTATTTTTAGCCCTGTTGTTTCAAGGTATTTTAATACGTTAAGATTTGTTAATTGTTTGTCAGGATTTGTTTTGTATAATAAGTCTGGATATTTATAGGCGATCCAATTTCTTTTTGAACTCTTTGAAAGTTGTTTCTTGCTATCATTAGTTTAGTGCAAACATTGAATACATGACCTAGGTCTTCTACAGTGTGACAATTGTAGCAGTTAATGCTTGCTGGTTTTGGGCTTAAATATTTACCAAAACGTTCTGCTAATCTTGTTTTCCCCATCATTATGCGGTTAATGATATTTTGGTCTACACTTTTACCCTTGGGTTGTTTGATGGATCGATCTACTATTTTTAGGATTGAGTGCAGTTTCCTACCTTTATGGGTGGAATTCCAGTGTTCCTGCGATTTTTGGTTAATATAGGTTTTTACGAAGCATTGTGCTTCTGTAGAGCTATATCTGAGTGTGGCTGGATTGGGGTCTCCTAATTTGACTTTAAGCTAATTTGTCTGCTTGTTCATTGCCAGGGATTCATATATGAGTTGGTACCCACATATACTCTATTATTTGTTTCCCTTGTGGATAATTCTTTGAGCATATAGTGGGCCCTGGCAAGAAAGAGCTCTCTTGATCTAGTGTTGCGATTTTTGATTCAGTTTATTACATTTAGAGAGTCGCTAATAATGACAGCTTTTGGGGTGTTATTATCCGTGATCCATTTGAGTGAACTCTGTGGTGTAAATAGAGCAATGGTCTGGTAGTCTGGTCCCTATTTGGATGTTATATTCAGGGATAACTGTTGCAGCTGATGTTCTTGGTGGTTTAGTTGTTTTGGGTCCGTCTGTGTAGACTTAAGTGAATCCAGGGTAGGTGGTTTGAATGTCATTTATGATGTGTTTTTAGCTTGTTTTCTTGTTCCAGTTTATTTCCGTATTCGGTGGCCTTGGTGTTTGTTCTTGGGTTAGTTTGCAACCATGGGGCTTGGTCAGGTGGTTTTGTGTATTCTTCCTGTTGCCCAAGGAGTGGGAGTTTTTTCCCTTAGCTCGAGGACTAGTTTGCCGCCTGTTACATTTGGAACTAGTTGTTGTTTGAAGCTAACATTGCATCTGCTTATGGCTATTTTAGTGGGGTGTGTATTTGGATGGTTGGCTAATCGAACTGAGTTTCTTGTCTTCTCAGATTTAGCGGCATTTCCCCAGTGAGAACTTGAAGCTCGTCTAGTGAGGTAGAGGGAATTGCGCCAGTGCACTCGATTAGTGCTTTCCTTTGAATAGTTTCAAGTTTATGTAAGAGTGGTTGTTTTGCCGAGTTGTAAATTTGACAACCATAATCCAATTTGGATCTTACTAGTGATTTATGGATTGTTAGCAATGTTTCTTGGTTGAATCCCCATGTTGTTCCTTTTAGATTTCTTAGTAAGTTTATATCCGTGCTGAAATTTTGTATAAGTTGGTCTATGTGGTGGTTCCATGTTTAGTGATTGTCAATAAACATACCTAGGAACCTTGCCACCTTTATATATTTAATCAAATAATCCTGAATATAAAGGTTAGGGTACTCTAGTTTATAGTTTCGTTTTGGGGAGTAGGTTATGGCAACTGTTGTTTCGTGCGAGATTTTAAACCCCCATTTATCTGCCCATATCCCTAAATTTAGTGGTAGCTATGTTATGGTCTAGGTCATTAATCATAAGATTGGAGAGCGTAGGGCTAAGTACACTCCCTTGGTATTTTTTTTATACCATTTTCAGGTGAAAGTTTTTCGGAGTGGGTGTTGCCTACTCTTGGTATAATCTAGTGACCTGTTAGAAAGTTAAATAATCGCCCGGTAATTCCGAAGTGGTTTAGTTTGGCAATCAATCCTTTAGTCCAGACCAGGTCAAACGTTTTTTCTAGACCTAGGAAAACCGCAATGAGGTTTATGTCGGTTTTTCTCATGGAATTAAATGCTATTTTAATTCGCTTCTAGTCGGAATAATTGGTCGATGGTTCAGCGCTTGTTTCGAAAGCGACATTGGTTTTCAGATAACAGGTTGTTGTTTTCAAGGTGATGTTTTAATCTATTCGTGATTACTGTTTCCATAAGTTTACGGATGTTATTAGGAAGGGAAATGGATCTATATGAATTTATGTTATTTTGGTCTTTCCTCGGTTTAGGGATGGGAATAACTATGGCTTGTTTCCAGCTATTAGGTAGCTGACCATTATTCAGACTGGAGACTGTCTAGCTTTATATTGTTCAAGCGCGGACGCGATAGAAAACATCCCTACGATGTTTAGATTCGGAACGCTTTGATAGTTTGATTTGAGGGTGAGGGATAGAGAGAAGTCAAAGAGCATGTATCATTATTACATTGGAAACAAACGACAGACGCATTTTTTCAAAACACATTTTTATTCAAATAGCTAACAACCAACAATTAACCATAACTCATTTTTTCAAATAAACAAACAAACAAACTTCTTTTCAAATAAACAAATATTTTTCAAATAACAATCTTTTCACAGAATCCTCTCATTCCATTTCTATAGATTTTCCAACATTCAAAGAGGGATTACATTCTTCCATTGTTTCTAATAGTCTAGAATGACTTATCTCAAACTGCTAATTTCTATGGTATTGGCGAATTCAGCAAATAGGATAACGTTCACCATATTGTTTGAGCGTCGAGCTTCTGCAAACTGAATTTCCTCACGAATCTGGCCCGATTTTATAGGGTGGAAATGTCCCTCGTCGCTGCCTTGGTCTAGAGTGAAATCAAAAGACTACAAAGTCTAGCCTCCTGGAAATCCTTCGTACGTAATGACGTGACTGGTTTTTGTCCCTAATTGTCCGGTAGCTTCAAACAGGGACAAGTACGATATCAAGTAATTCTTCTGGTCAAACTTAGGTTCGAAAGGTCTGGTACACAAGGTCTAACCATTGCGATTGACTTCGATCTTGGACACTTTGTAATGTTAAATCTGGAAAGGACTTTCTTTGTAGGTACCATTGAAGGCCAAATTCTTGACGATGCCAAGGATTAAACGCTTGGGTAACTGTCCTTGGAACAGATGATCTTCAACCATGGATCACTGTTTTCACTTCCACGCGTCGTATCGAATACTTGGCGGTTGTTCTGCTCAAGGCGTGACTGATATCGTTTACAACTTTAGGTAACACTTCCACACACGTAGAGTCTGTCTTTTTCGAGTTTGATTTTGTAAGTGTCATCAACTGCAGCCATCAAATAGAACGCGGCACTTCTGCGATTCAGTTTCAGCAAATGCTTCTCTCGCAACCACATGTCCAAACGCAAACGATCCATCAGTTCTAAACTACGGCTTGCTTTGCATTTCTCTTTACGGCTATTATAACCCTCATTTTTAAGATTGACACCTTCTGGCGAGGTTATGCCATTAAACTTGTTATCGCCTGCTGTGTCACGTTTCCATACCACGCAAGCATCCAGATGAGCATTATTGGCCTCTTTTTCTAGGTTGGCTCGGTAGGGGAAGTATTCGTGTTGCTGATAACTGGTTTGCTATTCAAGTACAAATCAACTTCGCTGAACAAGGAATGCATGAAATTGTTGACGGGGTCTACATTATCTCCGTTGTCTATATTGTCACCGTCTTTTCGGTTACTTTGACTTTCCAGTACAAATAACTGCTATTCCGATAGATTTAATCTTCGGGTTGTCGTATGATTTCAAACTCGATGAGAGTTGAATCCGTCAAAGAGGAGACGGGATGAAATTCAATCCATTGGGATTCTTGCATCGTCACCATAGCGGGTGGCATGGCAAACAGATCCAGTTCCGACATGGAATAGGCGCAAGGCTCGCGGTGCATCATTTTCGTTCTTTCTCTCTGTTATTTTGTTAATAATCAAAAACGTCCAAGTCTCGGACGGTTCTTCTTTTCTTAGTCTTTCTAGTTTTATGAGTGTGAAGGCTTCTGAACGGGTGTTTTCGTCATCTCTTTCTGCCTTGTCCTTGCTGTGGCGTCTGGAAAGCAGGAATGCCCGACTCAGCAGTCTCCAGGGCATCTATAGGAGTTTCTCGTCGACCCAAACTGTCTTTGCCTGTTTTCAGCAAGACATTTTTGCCTGCTCTCAAGAAAGTTTCTTTTGGGTTTTGTTTGTAGATGATGATATTTTGTTGAAGCGACATCTTTAAAAGCTTTAAATCCACTGAACGAAAGGCCGATTTCAACATATTTTCTAAACCTTGTAATCACTGTCATGCCACGCCTCAGTACACTGGATACATGACTTACGAGTCGTTAGAGAATCGTTTTCGAAAATGGAGTTTCATCGTGACTTTCCCTGTGGTGAATTGAATATTTTATCCCAGATATCCTTTTATAGCAATATTAACAGTGTCAAAATATGACTTGCTGACGGGTAAATAGTTAGGATGTACCAATTCGCGATGAATGTGATAGGTGTATCCACCGTCCTCGTCATCGTTTGTGGCAGAGACCACTTTGAAATGAATGACACGCAGTAACGACACGGAGGTGTGTCCCACCACGTTGTACTCCAACACATTAGAGTACACAAAGATCAAATGCATTCTTTGGTTCATTTCTACCGGGGAACGAAATAACTTGTTAAACGAATCGTTGTTTTACCAGATCATTGCCATCCTTATCTCAACGTCCCCGCCCAAAATGTCAAACAATTCAGGACAAAATAAAATGGACAACACTTAACCGTCCGGAAATTGTATCAGTAGGCGACGAGCCACTTTTTGTTACTCAATGGTGACACATTTTCTGACACTCTCAAAGCTTTAAGAAACACGGCATTAAATCTGGTACCAATCGTGCTCACGAAAAATTGACCGCTTAAATAATAGCCTGGGGGAATTATGAAGTTATCGGTCCACTTTTGAGTTTTTGAGTTATGTGTTCTCATTTTATAATCCACATTGGTATTCAAGTAATTTTGCAATTGCTCGTTATGAACTTCGACCGCAAAAAAAAAAATGATTTGGAAAGACATTTAGAACTTGCGTAGGGCGAATGATTTCCACCAAAACCACTACCCAAGGGGCTTCATGATCTAATTGGATGGCCTGGGGTTATTTGTCCGTGTAAAAACACAAACTATTGTTGGGAAACACCTCCATGTGACTGTCAATGGGTAACGTTAAGAAAAATTTGTTGTTGTTGTTCATAATTCCAGAGTTCTGCTGATGTCCGAGGGGTCACTGGAAGTCAGAGAATCGTCTAAAAGAGGACTGGTGTGGTTGGTGCTGTTCTTGTTGGAGTGATGACTGACTTTGGACGCAAGGCTCCCATTGTTCCCGTTTGAAGAGTATTTCAAAGAATGATTGGGGAGAATGTAACCGATGCAGTAAAATGGTCCACAATTGTTTGTCTCCTTGTTGAAAACTAAAATTGGCAATGGACGCACCGATGACACAATACACCACAAAGATTTGGCAGAAAAGGACGATTTGCGTTTTAGGTACACGTTCTCTACACCACACCCACAACGGTTGATTATATATATCTTGCAGAGAAGAACTCTGTGAAGGAGTGGTCACTGCGGTGGTAGCGGTAGCTGATTCTGTGTGGAAGGACATGATGGTCACTTCTTTTTATAGTCGATGACTTGCGAAGCGTCGATCCAAGAATCAAAACTGGTAGGATATCCTTTCTAATGTACTTTGCCTTCTTTGACATGTCGTTTTCCAACTTTACGGGTTCTTCGTTCGAGAATGCTTTCGATGTCACTTCGTCTTCTTGACTGGTTACGCATTGTAACTCGGGTAGGTAAAAGGTTCCTTTTAATACTTCCCCGTTCATGTCTTCCAATTAATAGATGGCAGGATGACGGCCACGGGCTCTTCCAGTGACACGAAGCAATTCGGTGGTCCAGTTGGGTAAGTAACCTTTGTCGAAAGTGCGTTTGGTTTTGCTAATGCGCACCCGATCTCCTACTACAAACACTCCACTTTTCTTGCAAACAGTCGCTTGAAAACGGCCACTTCGTTGTCGGGAGTCACTTCTTGTGAGGCACGTCCTATGCTTCGATGGTAAGATTGGTTGTACGCTTGGACCAAGTGCGGTAAAATATCGATGTACTTGAGAGTGTGGTGATGTGTAAAATATTTCCACATGTTTTCTTTCAATGTGCATTGAAAACGTTACACGATGTTGGCTTTGGTTTCGGGATTCTCGGTGGTGAAAAAGTGAATGGCGCCTTTGTCGGTTTGCCGTCGAAGAGGGTGACGACCGCTTTGTTTCAGCAGCAGTTGGAGGGATCGCACTAACTCACTGCTTAATTTGGAAGTCAATGACACGAACCAGGCAAATTTGGAAAAGACGTTGATGACACAAAACAAATATTTCTTACTACGATTGTAGGTAGCCAAATGAGAGACATCGGCTAAATCAGCTTGCCGTTGATGATCGATGCCCTCCACTTTGGTGCGACTTTTGGAAAATTTTCGTCGAATGGGTTTGTGTAAAGTGTAGGTAGTTTGTTCTTGTAACCATCGTTACACTTGCGGTAAATGGAAACCTTTCATCGAGTTTTCGAAACACGATACAATTTCTGAACTCCTCCGTAACTTTCAGGAAGGGGTGGATCGTAGTTTGGTTTTGCCAATACGCACCCAATTCCCTGCTGCCAACACTCCACTTTTCTTGGGGATATTAACTGTCGTCGACGAACTAAACAGGGGCTCAGAAACTGTCACTTCGTCGTCGGGAGTCACTTATTGGAGGGGCACGTCCGATGCTTCGATATTAAGATTTGTTGTACGCTTGGACCAGGTGCGGTAAGATATCGAAATACTTGAGAGTGTGTTGATGCGTAAGATATTTCCATATGCGTTCTTTCAACGTGCGGTGAAAAGTATTCACGATGCTGGCTTTGGTTTCGGGATTATGGGTGGTGAAAAAACGAATGTCACGTGTGTTTATTTTTTTCTTTTGAAAGCTTGGTTCAGAAATTCGTTGCCTTTGTCAGTTTGCCATCGAATAGGGTGACGACGACCACTTTATTTCAAAACTGGTTTGAGGGCTCGCACTAACTCACTGCTCGATTTGGAATTCAAAGCGAGAGCCAGGTAAATTTGGAAAACACGTCGATGACACAAAACAAATATTTGTAGCCACGATTGTAGGTGACCAAATGAGAGACATCGGTTAATCGAATTGCCATTGATGATCGATGCCCTCCACTCGGGTGCGATTTCTGGAAACGTTTCGTCGAATGGGTTTGTGTATAATCTACGTGGCTTGTTCTGGTAACCATCGTTGTACTTGAGGTAAGCGGAGACTTTTCAGACGGGTTTTGGTAGCACGATACAATTTCTGAACTCCTCCGTAACCTGCAGGATAGGATGGATCGTAGTAAATGCTGGCAAACACCGTCTCCATGTTTTAATAATTCACCCACTTTTCCCTGATGCTACTTTGGATCGGGCGAGATGGTAGCTTGGAAATGGCCGTGACCGAATGCAGAAGAAGGTAGAAGTCGAAAGTAGTGTTGGTGGTGTAGGTGATAATGGTCTCCTTTTCTTTTTCACTCTTTTCACTTCTGGTTTCCCTTCTTTCTTTTTCGCTTCTGTCGAAGAAGGAGTGGACATCGTCTTTATAACCCATGCTTTCAGTTCTTCTCGTTGCAATCTTGCTAGGAATGGAAGCTGCTGACGGTGTTTGAAAGACTTCTCGTATCTCTTCTTCCTCAGCATTCGTGTGGCTGCGTCTTTCTTGACCGCCGGGGGGTGGGAGTGATGGTGATGGTGATGAACTTTTCATCAAGACCTTAAATTTTTAAGAATGGGCAGAGCTGTTTAGTCCAAAGCTTTCTGGTGAAAGAGTTGTTGTCGTTGTAAGAGTTGACTGTACATTTGCATTTGTTCTGTTTCGGACAAATTTTTGCGATCCATCAAAGATTGCAATTCGTGTTGTAACTGGGAGCAGAAAACAATGATTCCAATTCCTTGCCTCAGGCACATTTTATACTGGAACTCATCCCCACTGATTGTCTTTATGTCGTATCAACTTGATGACAGGCATCATGCGTCGTGGAAGGGTTCGCAACGGACTAAATTGGGACAGTTCTTGCTTGGACAAATCCAGTAAACTCTGTAACATGCCCGATCTCTTTTGGACTTTGATTTTGGGAGCAGTTACTTTGTGAGCAGCTACCACTGTAGTTAAAGAATAGGAGGGTGTCACCGTTAGAGAAGGAGTTTTTGAAGACGTGGGTTTCTATTGTTTTATCAACTGAGGAAGAACCGGTGTCAAATTGGGTTCGGCTGACGTCACCAGCAATGGAGAAGTGGAAGAACCTGAGGCTACTGGAGACGCGGTCACCGTTGCTGCAGGTCGTGGTTTGCAAATGTAAGGTTGCGTCATGGCCGAAGTGTCTCTCTTGCGGATAGTAGCTGTTTTCGGGGGGGGGAGGCTTTTCTTTTTCTGGGGACTTTTCTGTTTCTTTTTCTGTGAGCTTTTCTTTTTCAGGGGATGTAACATGGTCTTGAAAACGTTGTACGTTTTCTTCTTTGGGTTCGTTTGGCTTTTTGGGGAGTTGCTTTTTTCTTGGGGACAATTTTGGGGCATTAGGATCCCATTTTAAGAGGGAGCGAATTATGACACCTCCTAGATAACCGATACCTGCATGTTTCAATAAGATTTCCTTCTTGGTTTGAGTGTCGATGCGGGGATCGGTCAGTTGCGTCAAGGCTACTTTGTTTCTGTCAAAAAAAGCGTTTGGTTTGATGGGGAATCTGAATGATGTCTAGCAGTAACTGACGTGTTGTCACCATAAACCATCATAAGACTTCTCTGAGAATTCCTTCTAAGACACGAGCACGTATTTGTGGATTTTTTTTCACGACAGATGCCGTACAAGGCACGAAACAATTTGAAGGCTAGATGAGACTGAAGGGACGTCAGGTTGACGTTGTGTGGGACTGACCCATATTATCCGACGTTTTTATAGATTTGTTTGTTAAGGCGACGATGGGACGTGTGCACGACAAGCCCTCCATCTTAGCACCAATGGTGAAACAGATGGGTACGAAATCGCAAATAATCTGGGGTGGTGGGTTTTAAATCCACGAGTAAATAGGGTGTGTGCTTTGAGTGGCTTCGTCGTACGCATGTGTCAGCCAGGGCGTTCCTAACTGTTCGGCTAAGACTTGCACTTCGGATTTATCTGTAGGGCTTTTTAATAAGACCACGTAGTGACCATTGAGATTGATTGTGCGATGTGATTAAGTTTGTTGGAGAAAAAATTTGCGTACTGTAAATCACCTTTGCATTACTATGATGCCCTTTGAGCGTAAACCACTGTTTAATTTCTTCTTCGTCTTGTCCTAACATGTCGCCTAAGATCACCAGATGGGTTTGACTTTGGTAAGACACGATTCCGTAGTCATCTCTATGAATGTCTTCCACAAACACGATGGAATCTCCTTAATTTTATCTCAGGAGGCTGTACGCCAATTGCCACTTTTTGTAACACCACACGATCAAATGATGCTTATGTTTGATCAAACGTCTGACAAACTCGGTTTTGCCTGAACCGCAAGGTCCAGCAGTTAACATGTAAAAGGGATGGCGAGGATACAAGGCCTCCCAATTGGCACGATTTAAGTGTGTTTCGATGATTTTGAAAGTGAAGGAAGACGGAGTATAGACAGCAGAGGTAGCCATAGTAGTGTAGGAATGTCACGTTTGACACGAAAACAGACAAAAAAAGAGTTCTTATACTTTATTCAGGACACGTTTATTGCAAGTTAAAAAGGAACAACACGAAAAACAATAATACATAAAAGCCAAATTATTAAGTACATCGATAAAATACACATCAAAACGATGAAAGTGGAATATAAACAAGTCACTGTACAACATGGTTTTAGTAACCAGGGTATCCTAGGGACACTGTGTAATGCTCTTACAGTCTCTACATGGGGTACAGTCACACAGGAGTCCTCCCGGAATTGTCCTTTGGGAATGTCCATGACAGTCCTGTCCTGAAGGGAGAGGTTGTCCTCGGTGACGGGTTCTTCTGCTTCTGGTACTGTCACTAACACAGGTTTGAAAGTTACTTTTTTCACTGAACGCTTGAATTGAGGACCACAACTCTAGGGTATAATTGGCCACTTCTTTGGTCCAAACCTCGAAACCCCAATTTTTCCAGTTACGTACATCTGTCCTGTGAGGGTGTAAGTCATAAGCAACACACACACATCATCATACACATCTCCAGTACCTAAAAGTTGACGAATCTTTTTTCCCGTAGAGGTCGAGAAGTATCCAGATGAAAATGCAATGCTTTTAACAAAATGAGTTCTTCGTGCTCATTTAAAGGGACTACTTTCATGCTTTATTAGGTGGCAAGTACTGTTCATAAAGAGTCCACAAGGAATCGGCTGGTAAGCGAAATCACAGAAAACAAGTCACTAAGACACACACCACACGTCGACCCCAATTCAATGGACATTGTTCTCGTAATAAGAGTTGGTAATCATCCACTGTCTGAACTGTGTCATTGATTCATTCCACGGAATCTGTTCCCTCACGAGTGATAGAGGTCGTGGCGTGATAACAAGTTATAATACACTCTTTGGTGTAAGGTAATAAGTGTACTTTTTGAACAGCATGGGTTTTATTTTAGTTCCGTACCAAAAGTATTTAGTCACTAACTCACATACCATACGTCGTACAGAAGTTTCCTCTTGAACCAAGATTTATTCGTGTAAAAGATTTTGGTAATCCTCTAACTCGTCCGTTGAAATTCGGTGGATTAGGATAACCTTGTAAGTAGAAACAGTGGCATCCAAAACGTTTCGAATCTTACGCGATTCATCAATGTCTGATCAATGGAACGCGTTGACATGAATCAGTGCTCTTATATACATCAGTTACCAGTTGTTCCAAAATCGGTGACGTGACGGATGCAATTGTTCTTTGCGTTGAAAGTGTAGTTTGACCATCTCTCAGTAAATGCGTTCTCTCAACTCCGCAGGCAAACCACGATTGTTCTCTTGTAAATTATCCATCCAGAGATTACTGATTTCTTCCCACTAAAGGTAAGTAGTGACAATCCGGAGACCATCAAGCATGTTCCAGGTAAGCCGAATCTTTTTGCTCCCACTGTTGTTGTGACACGCCACAACTGAATCACTTGACTTTATCCCCTTCGCCCAAGTAGAAAATTCGGCTCTGGCTAATTCTTCGGGGGTAAATCTTCCTAGATATTTTGGTCATTTTCCTTGGAAAGTTTGGAATAGACTTTCAAAATTGTAGTATTCAGGCAAACGCACAGCGAACGAATATTCATCTTTCATACGTTCATTTCGATGAAGGTATGGTGAAATACACAGGAGTTTGCTCAGTTTTGGATGACATCCGTAGAGTGGTAGCTGCATGGTCTCGCGTGGAGAATGACATCAACAATGAAATCCAAAAATGAGTCCACGATAACGAGTGGCTTTCGCATCCGTAAGGTTTGACACTCACATCATCACTTTCCATGGTATATATGGTAGTAGTGTTAGTAGTGGTTATATCAAGTTCCGATGATGCTTTACTGCATCGATGAGGTCACAGCTTACGTCATCGTTCTCATCGCAAGGCACAGGATCGCACTACACTTGAGAATCACCGAACTTGAATGTCTGTTTAAAGATATTCATCTTTCTCGCCTGGCCTTGGTAGTTATAATAAACTATCGGTCTTGGACGTTGTCTCTTTTGAAATGCTGACCAATATTAACGTGTCCGTACGGAAAAATGAAGTGATTTGGAAGCCACACTCGCTTCTGGTACACGATCTGATACAATTTTTCGAAAGGCCGACTGACGATTTGGTGTGTGGGTATACGTACAATCTTCTGTGGTTCATAGGTGGTCCCTTTAAAGTTTCCACCCTCTCGATACTGCAAAGCTTCGTTCGGTACGCCAAAGTTCACCATTTGACTGGTGCGATAATTGAGAGTCAATCCTTTCACTTTGAGGGCGCTCACCAGTTATTATGTACTTTTGAGAGAGTGACGTATGTAAGGTGAATATGTTTGCATTTAAAGCATGCACAATGGAGAGAATGTTGGCATATATCTATGCTACATTAATGTAATGTGGATGCTATTTCTTTGGATATTGTACTTTTGGAAATTGTACATGATTTAAGCACAATGCTAACTAAAATGACTGCTCCTTTGTGCTAAAATATCAGCCTGAATTAGTTTAAAGTACACTATCCATAGCAGCTATTAAAATAGGGAAAATAAATTTTGCCAGACTAGACAATACCTGCTTCTGAAAGTGCAATGAATGAATTACCTAATATATAAAATGTAAAAAAAAAGTTATCGGCTCTTTTTTATACAATTTACCTCTGAAGTTCAGGAAGTGAAAATGACCAGGTAGAGCTAGCACTTTTTTGAAAGGTGCACATCTGGATTAAGGCCAAGCTCTATAACCCATATTACACCCATCAATCATACACCACAATAAAGGGAATTAAAGGTTCTTTGAATTATACCTAAGATATGGAAGGTCTTTTTTAAATAGCCAGTATCACCAGTGAGGAAAGCCGGGGAAATTCTTTTTCTTTAAAATTCTAACCCTATGCAAAATACAAAACTGTAGAGCGCCACCTTGCACCAGGTGTGTATTTCTCCTTGTTTGTCTTAGTATTCATAGCCGTAATGTTAGGTCCGCCATTATTAAAACTTAGAATCTTGTCATCCGGTTGCTCGTCCATCCAGGCTGCTAAACGGTCTCCTTCGATTTTAGTGTAAGAGTGACCCAGGCGCTCAATGTAGATGTAACTGTCCGTTAAAATACAAGACGCGATCTCCTAACAGTTCTAAAGCTTCATACAATTTAAAGCAAGCATGGGCTGTCACGTAAGCTGCAATGATGACATTTCCGAATTTGTCGGCTTCAACAAAGATCAGTTCTTCATTGTAATTGACTAAGATCAAGCCCTCAAGAAGGACAAACAAGGTGTTTCGTGTAATTCGGCTTTGTCGTGAGTCATCTGGATGTAACGAGATGTTTCTGTCAAATACTCCATCTTGGGTAAACACGGGCGCTGTCCAGGTTGCCCCACAAGCAATTTGACATCACTTTGGCAAACGATCGCCTTTCTTCGTTTTTCTCCACGTGAACTAAAGCGATGCCTTCCTGCTTCCAGTATTTCTCTTTAAATTTATTTTGGTGTTCGGGTGTGTGGCATCATGAAGGATAACTGTTGTCTTCATGTTTCAGTTTCTAAAAGGCATCCACGTAGTTTGCAAAAATGCCTTTCTGAGTTTGGTCACCCGTCTGGTATTTTTATGTCTTGTGAAAGTAGTAAATTTCGTACACTTCTAACAGTTGTTATCCCAGGTCGAGAGCTTTGAACAATTCCACGCTGATCTACGTTCCTGTCAAGGCGCTTTCTTCCTGGATGGGTTGACAAGACTGGTCTTGATTGCACGTTTCGGGACAAGTACGGCACAATCAGTTTTCCTTGGCAATGGTGAGGTAAAACGGGATGGTACAAGTCCTTGGGAGGCAAGACTTTGCTCTTGGTCAGTCCTACGTATTATAGAATGTTGTCCACGTCGATGTATTCGGTCAGTAATTGCGGGTGCCCTGCGGAAAGGTGACGATATTTGCACACGAAACGATACAGCGAACACACGTCCAAGCATTTAAATTCTTCTCCTTTGTCCTAGTCAGAATGGTACAGCAAACAGGTGGCATTCGTCCGTCCTCCGTACAAACTGCCCTGTGGTTCAGAGGATCCGCCAACTTGTAACTTTCCACGATACGTTTAAACTCTGGATCTGTTTTCAAACGATGATCGTACTCGTGCTCCCACATTTCCACCACTAGGTATCCTTGCTGTTCTAACTTCAAGCGTCGCTGACAAGTGGCCTCACACAAGTCTTCCATGGTCCGTTGTAAAAACTGATTTTTAGTGTCACGTTGAGGGTAGCAGATAGGACATCCGTGAAAAAAGCACTCGTTAAACTCGTAAACGATCTGATGGTTTTTTAAGTCCCAGCAATCCAGTGAATACCTTCCGATGGTCTTTTCGCCATGTTGAATCCATTTGTCTTCATTGTCGCACAAGTAATGTAGCCAGCGTAGGGCATTAACCAACTACTGAAGTTGGAAAAAGTTCGTCGTTTGAGGTGTAATGACAACCACTGTGTTTTCGGGCATGAATCGTTGGCGGTACACTAAGGAACGCGCTTTGGCTTCCTTCAAACGATCGATCCCTCAGTGCTCCATGAATAATTATCGAACTTTCCAACAGCAACGCCGTAAAATGTAAACTTCGGAACGAAAATACTTTAAAATTTCTTCGAAAGCGTCTGAGGCGTGAGTGAGGTACCAAGCGTAGAAAACTTCTCGTTGTTCGTTGTGTTTGTTGTAGGGGTGATAGTAGTGAGCCTTAGGCAAATGGGGTAGAACGGCATGTTGATTGGCTTCGGGTTTGAAAAAGTGCACTCGTCCCACTTGCATGGAAATGACTTATGCTCCGTTCAAAGTGACTGTCGGTACTTTGTTCCGTATAGTATCTCAAAAGAAACTGTCCATCGTATCCCGAGAAATTGTGAGCCATCACAGTGGCATGGCGATGATAATCTGTGTACCGTTCGATGTTCTTTTGGTTCCACGTCTCGTCGATGGGGTTTAAGATCCATTGGTCGAAATCATCCTTTAGGAATATTGCTGCAGTGAGGGCAATTGCTAAAGATAGGTTATTGGATGGACTTCTCGCACGCACGATGAGCCACTCAGAAATTATTGTGAATGTCAGTCTCTTCGATGCATTCGAAATCGAAAACGATGAAATTGTATTTCTTCAGGTCATCACCTTCATGTTGGGGCTAGTATATTTGAATGTATCGTTCGTGTTCCCATCCACAATTTGGTTATAAATGTGACATAGTTTCTTTCCTGAAAGTACGTACGCCTTGGCATTATTGTTACGTATGCCTTGTCCACAAGTAGGGCACAATCTCAGGAGTTGACAAACATTTTTCTGCTGCGACCCTTGCGTTTTTAAATGTTGTTGGTAACAGGCTGGACTAACAAAAGTGCGCTGACAAGCAGAGCAATGCGTTCGTTCTTGTCCTTCGTCATGACAGGGTTGAGGGGCTCCCTCACATTTCGATCCACAATTTTCGTGTTACCCTGGATCGTTATAGCCATAGTCACATTTCTTGCAGTAATAACCGTATCCCAGGAATCCGGTGATACTGGTAATGTCATCGAAATGTTAATCGTGATAATATACGTGAATGTATTTTCCGGTTTTGAAATATTTGCATCAAAACAACTGACGTCCGCGCACTTCTTGATGATGCACTTTCAACAGCGTGTAGCGTGGAGCCAAGACGTCTTGCAATTTTTGCATCTCAGGAATGATAGAAGGTGTGTCTTTGGATAGCCCAACTTTCTGTAAGAGGAGTTCTGCTTCTCTTCATTGTTGGCTCAATCCGATTGTCGAATAGTTTTCTAGGCTCTTTTCCATTCTGCCGTGTCGTTTTTGTCAGCATAAGTTCGTCCTAAGACAATGGCACTGGCTAAACACATCTGGTCTTGAGGGTTGTTAATTCGGACGAGGCTCGTTTTGGTGTTGCGAAGATCGTCTAACAATACCACCTTTTTGTGTCCGATACCTTGGGGAAGAGACACGTGGGTCATGAACAGTATCGATTTTCCATCGGTGATGTGAAAGTTATCTTTGGATTGTTGCACGTGTTGAATCTTGTTGATGACCTTGGAAGGTGTCAATTCTGCTGAGCTGCTGAACTCGATCCAAAAGGGGGACTTTAAACTGTAGTGATGAATGAAATGTCTCAAGCGATCGTCTTCTTTGGTTTGACATTGCCGTTTCAGTGTGGTAAACGAGGAATCCAACACCTCAGTGATGAACCTCTCTGATTCCTGCAACGGTACTTCTGACTTGAAATCTTTTAACTTCACCGTGTATGTGTAAGCCGTAGTTCTAAATTTTCTAGAGGAGCGCTTTTCCGTCTCTCGAATGTGGTAGTACTTTTCAGGATTGTTTTTGGTGGTGGACTTTGGTTATGCGTAGAATCTCTGGGTCTGGATTCTGGCTCATGTCTTCTTCAAAATCGTTGGCATGAATTTGAGCCAAGACTTCAGCTACTGTGCGAGGTGGTAAGTCACGTTTCTGCCTCTTACTTTCTTTTCCTTTCTCCATGAAATGAGGCGATGGTTTCATCTTGACTGTTAAAAGTCAAATGACTACATTTTAAACTCCATGTGTCCCTTTATATCTATGTCAGAGCAGCATATATATAAAGGGTCAGTGTCTTCCCTTCCAGTATTCATTTCACTCTCAACCCGACCAGGAAGATGTAAGAGCCAACACAAATCGAACTTCTGATCAGAGCTATGCAAGGTCTCATACGAAAGTTTTCTTCAGACAAGCCAAAGGACTACACCCTCTCCTTTCGACATAAAAGTAAAGATACTTGCTATATCTGTAAGAGGAAAGGGCATTGGGCTACAGAGTGTCCAGACCGTTAAAAAAGCAAGACAGGTATCAGAAGAGACAAAAGTCGATATACCTGTTATTATTGTAAAGAGAAAGGACATTGGTCTTCAGAAAACGCTAAGAAACAACAGGAGTATGTTGAAGAGGGATTCCGACCAGGAAGAAGATGTACCCTCCCCAAACGAAGAACTCAGACACGTCCAGAAAGAAAAAAAAAAGAGAAGAAAAGAAGACGATGAGAAAGTGAAGAAGAAGACTAGGACAAACCTGTGAAAGTGAAGAAATTTAAAAAAAAACAGAGAGAATGAACAAAAGAAACAGAAGAAGTATATGAACTTTTTAAAGTATTATGTTGTGATATTGGATTGTAAAATTTGTACCAGAATAGACAAGACAGAAAGTGTTTCCTGGTTTCGACTTTTTAGAATAAGAACCTACACTCACGCACTCACTCACGCACACACGTACATCATGGGTAAAAAAGGAATTTTGATTTTTAATTATTTGTTTTGGGGGGAGTCAAAACGAATGATATCTCTTTTCGAGAGAAGTGAGTGGCCCTGAAGAGGACCTTTGGGTGGTTGTTTAAAAAACAAAACTCAGAAACGTGACGTAATCCGCTTTAATTGTCTTAAGCCTTTGCCACGGCCAAGGCCTACTTCTGGACTGACTCCAGTCGATGGTGATTTGGTAGAAATCACATGAGGTGGTATCGCAGCCGTAGTAACATCGTTGGGTTGTTTGACTCAGGAAGGTCTTTTTCTCTTGGGTCGTATTAAATAAGTCTGATACATTTGTTTCAGACTCATTACCTCTGCTAAAATGTCTAAGAGTACCGTCACCGTTTGCCTTTCACTGTCCTCCTTCTCTCCTATACTTTGTTTCTTCTCTGCTTCTTCTTTTCTTGTCGTTTCCTTCTTCTTGCCTCATCTTCTCGCTGTTTCTGTTGAAGGAGGAAAACTTGTTCTGGTTCTTTTTTCTGCTGTAAAGTTTCTCGAATTCTTCTTTCTGTCTCTGTTTAAAATCATCGGCGTGTGGTAAAGAAGGAGAAGGTGGCGAAAGTACTTGTACGGGAAAAATTCTTGAGAAGAGGAAAGAATATCGACTAAATCTCAATTAAATTCGACCTCTTCTGGAAGTAGGATTGTCTTGACTTTGGTAGCCTCTGCTTTGCCATCGCTTTTCGTCTCCACTGCCGGTTCACCCTAATCAGCGTCTTCTTAATTTCCATTTTTAAAAACTCCGTCGTATTGATTCACGGACCATGTATGTGAAATCATCATGGACAGTTATCGTGATGACCAATACAAACATTTGGAAAAGAAGAATTTATGTGGAGATACAAGGCTACTTGAAGAGAGTCGTTATCTACGGACCAGAAGTCAGAAGAAGTTAGAGGAAAGAAAAAGGCCTTTGCGATGCCCTCTATGCTAACGAATGATTTTAACATAAACACAAAGGCCCTTTTCAGGGCCACTCATTTGCTTCGAAAAGATTTGCTTTCTTACCTTTTTCAGTCGGTTGTGTAATTGTTTGTGTGATAGATTGATGTTCATCAATCTATGTCTGTATGTTTGATGTGTTATATATGTCTATGCCCCGCCAGTCCCGTTCCCACCAAACGTTCTAGTTTTTTCCAGCTCTTTGGTCCCGATTGACGTCACTTCACCTGTTCTTACATTGTTGCAACATTGTTACCAATCTTCAGTACCGTGACGTCACCTCACCTGTTCCATTCCTATTTCCTTATACAACAACCCCACTTTCCTTTAATGCTATACATGCCTAATATTCCCCATGTTCAATTCCTCTTGAGGCTAGAGTGCCTCAGGGTGTGCTGAAAAACCTTGAGGCTAGCGTGTCCCAGGGTGGTCTGTAATGTATGTTCCCATTGAGGCTAGGGTATCCCACTACACTACTCACAGATTTCCGGTCCAACCCATCCCATATTGGACATAAAGTGACGACCTAATGATAGGACAATCTCATCATTCCCCACCTCCAGGTGCGGATCAGACAACAGTTTAAGCCACCAGAATAATAATAATAATAATGAGCACTTTGTATAGCGCCTAATCTTTAGAAGCTCTAAGCGCTTTACAACATCAGACAACACCTATCAGATTAAAAAACATATATAGTGATATGACTACAAACAAAAACACCATGAAATTAGAAAACATAAAAAAACACGCTGAGAATATTTAAGGTAGGAAACATCATTAGGTCTTTAAGTTTGTTCTTGGAGTCGAAATTAGAGAGTTTTGAGAGCACTCTTGAATGAGATCACTGTGTCATTGTGTCTAAGTTCAGTGGGTAATTCATTCGACGTTGCTGGTCCCTGGTATGCAAAAGAACGCTGTCCATATGACTTTGTTTTCATACTTGAGGCCGTTCGCACGATCGTTTGTTCATTCATTCTGAAGAAGTAGCCACAAAGAAGACCAGGTCAGGGACAACGATTGCAAGGACAACAGAGGGAGCGAGCTACGAAGACCCAACAGTCATATAGCACCCCAGTCATAGTAACCCAATCTTCGACACTTCGATCCCCAAGTGCAAAACCATCCCATCGTTTATTTCTAAAGACGGGAAATGATACCCCACCCCATTGCCACTAACATCGACGAAAGTGAGTTCAAGTCAACAAGGGGCCAGGCAAGAGGGCGAGGTAGAGAGAAAGAATCTCCAGAGAGAAAATCAGACACAAGAGGCTACCAAAAGGCAGGATTAGGGAGAGAGAAATCCCTATTATACAATCAAACCCAAAACAGCATATGAACAACACTAAGACAGCACAGCCTGCACAATCAGAAAAAGCCAAGTAAGCCAGCTACGACGAGAAAAGGTCAAGACAAACAAAATCAGCAGGCAACATGTTTAACAAAGAGCCGCGGTGCTAGAATGTCTCTGCAACCAGGCCGAGGAGTAGGAGATTGAAATTCTACTAAAAGATAACATTCATCACAGCAATATACAGAAAACTCAAGGACATCCTTGAAACTGCCAAAAGACAACAATGCGATGGCCGGCTCAATAAATCAACAATAGACAACAGTTCTTCACTCAGTGGTGAATGTCATTTCAGGTGTCCAGTATCCCTAGTTGTATTAACTACAAACGAGCTGATCAAAGCAGATGGCATCCAAGCAAAAACCAACAGCGTTTTAAGCAACAGGTGTAAGACTTGGTGATAACAGGCATCCTCACTCCAAGCAAGACACAGGGGTAGCCCAGACAAAAGTGTGTACCACCCGGATACCTGACGATGTTTTCGTTACAGCTGACAGAGGTTGAACTTGAGCCATTCTAAGGGCTACTAATCAACTATTACATCTTATTCCAAGTTTTTGCAATTTGGCTTGAGAAACCCATTTCGACAATAACTATCTAATACGCAAAAATGATCCAATTATCAACCGTTCGAAAAGAGTACGTCAATTGTAAACAACCAAGACAGAATTAATGCCATGGATCACTCTAACCTGGTATTTTTCATCGTTATTTCGGAGACAAAATGCAGAGTGTGTACGCTAAATTCGAATATGATATTGAGTAGGGATATTTGTACTTGGTTAGCATGATCCTAATTACAATCTATGGATACAAAAAATTAGCTGTAGGAAACAGCCTTAAGAGATAATTGGACATAGTATGATCAACAGTACGTAAAAAGCATTTCAAAAAGTTTTCCGCTGACGCTCGGGTATTCCAGTTGGCTTTATTCTCCTTTTCTGCATCCAGACACGACTATTCGGAGTTCGTGTAATGAAACGTCAAGTGTTGGCATTGTTTTGTACTCAATGTATAAATCAATGCGCGTTGCACAGATTTAATCCCCGAGATGTGTGTTTGCACTCAGTCTGGGTGTCGTCGGCTGGTGGCTATTTCCCCGTCGAGTGGCAACACTTTCTTGCTTACCACAAGATGAGAAATGAAGTAGTCTGTTTTGCAGACATTAACTCGTCGCTCAAGGCAGAATGTCTGTACTCGACGTTAATTAATAAATGGTGATGATCAGTCTTGCCAGAATCTACAGCGTTATTCGGCAGAAGACATGAAATATGGAAAAGGGAGTGGGACAATCAGTCGAAAGAAGGCAGTTGTATCATCTGCAAAAACAGATGAAAAGGAATGTCATAACCCGAGTAGTTGAGAACCAACATAACACTAAAGTCATAACAAGACAAAAGACCGGAAAACCCTAATGTTTAGATTGTTAACATGATTAATATATTTCGATATTCGATACTGATGATCTAGTGCTGGAAATAGCGTCGATAGTATGACCCATTAAAAGCACATGTCGTCACTGATTTTGACATTTACATAAAAGTTTGAGTTTTTAAAAAAATATTTAGTTCACAGCTCATCGTACGAGCTTTCTCGCAATGGACATATGCTGGGTAGAGGTGATTAATCTTCAAACTAAATCTTCGTTTGGGATTAGCACTTCAGCGGGTTATAAGATAAAAGTGAAAGGTGTTGATGGTACCGAGTATACTTAAATCTTTATCAAAGATTGTATTTATACGTTATTCTGTGATGATATTGCGGCAGGGATGCGAGTTTATCATGTGAGTGATCAGGTGACAGATAATAAAATCTCCAACTTGTCATTGCAAAACGAGTTTCAACCACATCCGATTTATGACCTGTACCAAGCCAACGACAGAGGAATTATCAGAAATATTAAAACAAAAAGTTGTTGGTTTTATAAAAATAACGGTTATTTCCAAGCAAGAGTACGAGGAACTAATATAAAAGATTTATTGTTATTAAAACGCTGGATGATATGCATCACGCGATTTAATTAAAGATTATTGATTTCACTAGTTGGCATCCAGCTATTAAAACTATCACTATAATCTCTCCATTTAACCAAAATTCTCTTACGTTTCCTTGCTATTATTGACTCGATGACGAATATATCCAGCTCTGTCCGCACCAGTTCCTGTTCGTAGAAACTTCCAATAACATCAGCTCCTGATGAATATTTTAGTTTGTAAGTTACGGGTATTGTTGTCAAAATTTTATCAGCAATAAATACTTCTTCGGACAAATTTGGAGTGAATTCTTTTTCGAATGTTTTCTTTGTTATTGAAATTCTAACACGATCAGCAACTTTAACTTTATGTCTTTTGTACTTATTCTCATTCACCAAGATTGGATTTTGGGCCGCTTCGTTGGGCGACATCCCAAATGTTGTATGTTTAGTTTGTTCTGCTGTTTGCTATTGTCATCTACGTTCCTGTTCAAGGTTTTTCTTAAATGCGGCTCTCGTTGCAACAAATTTATTTAAAACCTCTATTCGTTTCGGGTCCATTTGTCGTTGTTTATATTTGTTAGAATAATTTTCGATTTTGACCGTTAGACTACCTTTCAGATGTTTACCGTTAGATTAATATTCACAATCTAAAAACCTGTCTATTTTACATATAAGAAATGATTTCGACCTCGTGAAGTTAATGAAATAAAAAGAAATTGTGCTTTCCTTGGCCAGTAACATTATGATAAAGCTCAGCAAATTTATCTTTTAATACACCTCCGCACTGTTCTTGTGCTATATTTTGTACATCAAACTACTCGAGTCCAGCGAATAGTATAACACAACGTGTGTTTCGCCTGATAAGTTAATCGACGTTATAAAGACCAGTGCCAGATAAACTGCATTACATTTTCTGTTGTGAGAGAGTGAAAGATAAGATTTTATCTGATCCATCATATCCATCTCCGCGTTGCTTATCGGGATATCATCAAACACAATTATTTTATGCTCGTCAGAAACTCGGCAAGTGGAGTTTGATCTTCAGGTTGTTTGATGTTAACTATATCATCAATAACGCATAGTTCAGTTTTTGTAGTTTTTTTGTCTATACTGACGAGGCAGCATGTATTTATCCTGTTGTGGATTTATAGTGTAGATTTAAACTCGATTGTAATTGAACATGTTAAGTATTAAATTCATCAATAGGTTAGTTTTGCCTTTTCCTGTTCGTCATATCTTCAGATAATGGCAATCTAGTAGGTCGTGGCTATGCCGATGTTTGATTAATCGCTCAGTATCAAAATTGATTATGTTCATTCTATTTTAAACTGCATTTTAAAAAAACTAAATTTATCAGGCGGTCAAGAATGAATTTCATCGCGCAGTAATAATAACAACGAGCTATTACACAAAATTTGGTATGTTAATCGACAGATCAACAGAAAAACAGCAACAACTACAACCACCACGGCTAGCGCAGACATAACAAATTGTCTCAAAATAATCTGGAGATACAATGACAGGTAACTGAGGAATGTCAGGTCAGCTAGTGCTTGTCCTTGAAACACCATATCCTCCTGTCAACGTAGATCACACACAAGCTGAAGCTTTGCCCAATTAAGACGATTGATAATAGCAAGATATCGTTGAGAGGTGGAAAAAGGACTGAAAATATGAATATGAGTGGGACAAAATATTAAATCTAGAAACCGAATAACCTTCTGCTAACATAAATAACAGACAAGCGGTAAGTTATTTACAACTTAAAGCGGTAGATAATAACAAGTTGTCATTAACTAGTGGAACTATGGCTAGAAATATAGATATAGGTGGTTAATTATTATTTAATATTCAGCTCGATAATACATCGTTGACCAGACACGATTTTGTAACAAATGTACAGTTTGTCAATGATAAGTTTGTGATAAAATCCTCTGATACGATGACTGGCGCGTTTGATATGGACGCTAATAAAATAACGACTTATAAAGCAACTGCCGCATCGGATCTTACAAATAATTGTATGTTGACGCTGAAATAAGAACAGCATCAGCAAGTAAAATTATTGGGGCGGTTGTCGCTTATCTTAGAAAAATGGAGGCACACTTACAGATGCGATCGACATGGTTGCCAAAAATACATCTTCTGTGTATATATAATTGTTTCTGCATCATATATTGTTAATAAACAGTACCTGGATGATGAAATAAGAGCAGCATCAGCAAGTACATTCTGCTGTGGATGCAGTTTACGTTAAAAATATGTAGATACGATAACAGGTGCTATAGATATGGCTGCTAATAAGGTAACTTCAAAGTATGTACCTATTGCTTCATCCGAGCTTGTGAATAAACAGTACGTTGATAGTGTTGCCCAATCGCTTTGCGATTGGTGGTTGTACAAAACGAGTTAAAAGTATTGTCGGTCACATTTCACATCTCGCTGATGCTGTTAATAATCGTTTGGGTTTTGTTGCAACATCATCAAGTTATTATTTGGAGAATAAACCAAATTATGCGTTTGCGTTTGACGGCCCTGTATCAGACGGGTTAGAGTGGACCACAAACGGAGAAATATCAAACTTTTGGATCAAAATACAGTATCCAGAAGCCGTAGCAATAGGGAAATATCAACTACGAGGACGGATAAATCCTGATGTCGGATGAATTTTTGGCTGGAAATTAGAAGGATCTAACGATAATACAATATGGACTACGCTATATATGACATTATTTGCTCATATTACTACTTCTCATCAATTTACACTTGATCCTGCAATAACCACAAACAAGTACTTGTATTTCCAGATTTATGTTTTCGGCACAGAAAGTCCATATCCAGGTCTGACCATGTTTCAGATATATCCACTTGAGGATTTAATGTGATTGTAATATATAATGTCTGTTGATCCTCCGTCAATCAGATTCGCAAAAGATTTCTATAAATTCTATACTAAACCCGAAAACGTAGATCGAAATTGCAGATATTGATCAGCTAAACTTAGAAAGTGTTGAGGAAGCGAGAGCGATGAACATAATTTTTCGTGTGAAAAAAAATTAACTTTAAATTCACTCGGTTTAAATAAGAACATTGACAATTTTGTTAGAGTTGCAAGAATGAGAGGCCCTCAACTGAAAAACGCGATCAGAGACTTTGACATAATTCGTAAATACTGTCCTGTAAGTTAATGTGAGGAACGGCGATTAAAAGTTGAAAGTTAAAGATAGGTAGGTTGATTGAGCTAGATAAATAAAATCGTTTGACGATCGACAAATCTAACCTGACAAAAAGAAAATGTCATGGTGGTAATCGACCAGAGCAACAGCGACTAAAAAAGATTCATAATGAGTTTGACAAATCAACCAAAGATTGTATCAAGTCCTACACGATATCGTGATCGAGGACCATATAAATGTATTGTTATAAATCCTTGTGGGGTAGACTGCGAACGTGAAAATAAGTTTTTAAACTTAATTATATCAATAACTCCGCTGCACCAAGTCTGATGAATATTTCTCAATGTATGTGTATCAACTCCGTTAAACACATCTAAAATATTACAGTTGTCTCTGATCACTTTAGGTATTTGTGTGTATCATTGAGTAACGTAAATCACGTCTGTGTTTTTATGCCTACCGCGTGAAAATATTCTGGCAGGATTTGATTGCTTGTCCAACATCACGTCATCGTATACTATTAGATTATTAACAAATCCATCAAGGTCATCTGCGGACAGTGTTTCAATAATATCAGTAATAAATTCAATAACGTCCTCGTTTAACAATTTTGAACTTTCATTAAAATCTTTAAGTACATCGTAGCATCGGTGATCATCAACTGACGTAGCTATCAGAAAAAGTTTATCTCATTTAAGCCATCTCATTATTAGATTAAGTAATAATTGTGTCTTTCCATTTCCAGATGGACCTATTATTATCAGTCGGAAAAATTTTGGTAATGCTGGATGATGTTTAATTTGTTCTCGCTTTATTGTTCCCGAAAAAATCAATTATATCCATATACTTATAATATGGATTTATATTGTGTGAAATGCAAAACACTAACAACTGCAACTACGAAAAACACACGACAAGCACTTGCAGGAAAATGTGTGCGATGTGGCACAAAAATATAAGTTTACTTCTGCTGACAAACGTGGTGATATAGCAACTTTGTTAGGAAAATTACCAGGAACTCCATGGGGGACATATCCAGGAGAAAAACATCTTCCAGGATATAATTATTGTGGTCCCGGAACCAGACTTGATATCAGGCTTGATAATCAAAATCAACTAAAACCGGGAGAGTATCCAATAAACGCTATTGATCGATCATGTCACGCTCACGATGTAGCTTATAAAATAAAGGTTTAGAACAACGACATATCGAAGATGTGGAATTAATTCACTCATGAAATTCCACAAATAATAAGTCTTTCAAAGAATCACTTGCTAATTGGTTGGTGAGATCTGCGATGAAAAATAAACTTGTTTTAGGAGCCGGATTTTACTGAGCCGGTAATTAATTAATCGATTATTGAAATAATGGAATCGATATATTATAGCCCAAAAAGTTATTGGAAAGATAAAACAGCAATTAGAAAACTTGATAATGCAGCAAATGTTGCACGTGTTGCTGCTGAAAAATGGTTAGCACGACAGGCAATATGGCAAATTTATATACCACTGCCTACGCGAAAAGAATACGCACACTTTGATGTCAGCGTGAAAATTAAGTTCATCTGGCGGATATTTTATTTCTAACACACGATACTATCAGAATACGTCGACACCAGGCACATATAAATGCGAGTTAACTGTCGTTGACGTTGCAAGTAGATATAAAGAAGCGGAATGATTATCAACTAATACAACAGCTGAAGCAGCTTCTGCGTTTGAACTAAGTTATCAACGTGGTGGTCTAAGATGGCCACAACTATTACAGGTTGATCCTGGCAAAGAATATATTGGTACAGTATTATTGTTGATGAAGCGACATAATTTCAAAATACGCAGAGGACATACTACAATTCACCGTGATCAGGCAGTTGTTGAACAATTTAATCGAACACTTGCTGACTTTTTTTTGGATATTAATATGCAAAGGAAATAATTCAAGAAACGAAATCTCACGAATGGGTTCAAGATTACCAAGTGTAATAGTTGCATTAAATAATGAAATTATTCGAACAACTGTTATGAAACCCATCAATGCAATCATGAAAAAACATATACCTGTACAATGACATGAATTTTCAAAACAACCAATATTAGGTAATGTTATTGTAAGACATTTATATGAATCTGGTGAACTTGAAGGTATTAATAAAAGAGCAACTGATCCTATTTCGAGTATTACTACACATACAATTTCTAGCGTGGTTACATCTACGGGTAGACCTGCAATCTACAGACTAGAATCAACTGCTCCTCAACGAGTATTTGTACGTGAACAATTACAAGTAATTCCCGAAGACACACAATTACCACCTTATTCACTTAACACATCGAGGACGATTATATTCAAGACAAGTCAGCATCACATTTTCATGTGTATGGCCAAGATTATTATCTTTTCCATCTCCGATAAATTGTTTTGGATTATTAAGAATATTATTCAACAACATTATTGTGCTACAGTTCGCACAATGATTATTTTAGTGTTGTTTTAATGTCATGATAAATTCAACATCAAGATCAAAGTAGCATTTATTTATTTTTTGGTCATATTTGTTATTGCTGATTAATTTGTTTTCTTATATCATCGCTAACAAAGTTGTTGTCGACGGTTATTTCTTCTGCAGAAATAGTTCTTCGCAACTGAGACATTTTTCTGACTCGAGACACTGCAAGACAAACTATGTTTGATCATTTAATCCGATCATCAACAATCCAAACTCGCGTATCAGAATTACTTAATCCTTGCGATGAATGAATCGTCATTGCATATCCTAATGTCCACGGAGATCTGTCCACGCTCAACGCGCTCTCAACAACATTGACATCAACCGCGATAACATCATTTAACATAAGAGTTTGTCGTTCTGATGATTCTGGTATATGAACTTCAATGTTTTGTCGTCTTGTATCTGCTGGTCGATAACACAATGGTACAGGTAATTCTGGAAATTTCTCTCGGTGTAACTGAAATAATTTTTGTTGAAGTTTATCACGCACTATTTTATAATTGCAACTATCAAATCAGTTGGTCCCCCAAATTCCAAAAATCATTAATAAATGTTTGTGGAATCATTACTCGCATTATTTCACACTGAATTTTATTCGATTGTAGTCTATTAATTATTTTAATTCTCTTAATTCTGGATCTAGTGTTCTATGATCATCTGTTATTTCTTCGTAATAATCAACAAAAGTCTTCATCCATTCATGTGAAGATGATAAAAACGGGTTGTGGTTGTCCATGATCTGCACAAAATCACAGCTATATTTTTTGTCAAAAACAAATCAATAAATATATTTAGTATTTCCAATGATACCGTACATATTTCATTCCAGACGATAAATCTTGGAATATATTTCTCACCCATTCGATCAGGAGTCCATATATCTCCCTTCCATCGAAAAAAGCTGTGATAAGTACATGATTTTACTTCTCGTTCTCGTATTTCTCTTGTGAGTCTATTCGTTGGGGTTAAAACAATATTATCAACAGAGTTCTTAAAACTCTGACGAAATAATTCAATCACAAGAGTTGTTTTACCAGAACTACACAGATGCCACTGACGATAATTTTGATATTTAATTATTTTTGTTATAAATATCATTGATTTCAACATCGGCGGATTCAAAATAATCGAGCATATTTTCCTGTTTTATTATCCATCCATCCCATGATACATCAGTACCGATATTAATTTTTTCCAACAATCCTGATAATTTTTTTTATCGATCTAAAATGAATCTGTAGCGACTCTGACAGCGGATTTAAAAAATGGGTTTACCATCGATAATAAATTAATTGAAACATACGCGAGCATTGAAGATCTTAGATGAGTAAATTGCGGTGATTCACCATTAACATAACTCACAATTGTACCTAATTTATTTCCGTCTAATAAATTAACATTACTTCGATTTGCAAACGTACTTTTATTTATTATATCATTAATTATAAAATCTAACTTAGCATCGTCTGTAATTAATCTTATACAATGTCGTTTATGATCATATGATCCTCCTTGGGTAAATTTACCGATTATTTTTCTGCCAATATCTTTTGCAATTTTTTCATCGCACTCTTTTCTAGTCTCGGATATATTATTAAAAATGTTAGTAATTTCATTTTCCTCAAGATCAAGAAAATTGTCTCTGATATTTTTTATATCAAACTTATTTGCTTGTTGTAACCAAAGTTTGGTCTGTTTTCGATATGATATAATTCCTTCACTGACAGCTAACGATACCAATATTTTTTTCATCAAGCATGTATCGTAACAATACTATTTGTGCCCACATCTTTGTTGAAAAATGTTTGCCAAACCAAACATAACAAATCGAATGAAGATTTTCAGCAAATTCGAATGACTCAATACAAGGGAATCTAGTATGATGAAAATCAGGTAATGGTCCGTTTATTGATGTTCTGGTCATCTCATATGTGGGATGTCCAAATCGCTTAAAATATACAGAACATTCACCCTCTCCAAGAAAACTTCCCGGATAACATGCAACCATATCTAAGGAAATAACATCTCTATGGTCGTATTTATTATTCCATAATCTACCATGTCCGTATTCGACACAACTCAATATTATGTCATCAAGAAAATCAAATCGAGTTGGTGTCCATGAAATGTTATTTCCAGCAAAATGAACCGCAAATGACGGAATTGTAAAACAATTACAATTGGTATATTTCAACGCAAAATTTTTCATTTCCTCGTGGAGAGAATCTGTGCGATAAATCTCTCCCTTAGGTCGTATAAACTGATCATAATTTTCAGATCGGAACTTTGAAATAACTATGCTGATACAGGATCGTTCTTACTTATTTCGTTTATAATTTCAAATATATCACCGCGATAAATTTAACAGATCGATTCCGTGGAAATATTGTCACCGCAGAAGTCCATGCATGTGCATTGTGATCAATGATATTTGGTATCACGGTACCAATTGTTTTTCCATATACCTCAATGCTAATGTTCTGTGAAATAAATATACTTTCTGTCCTACTTGGGCATGCATGTCACACACTGCCATATAGAACAATGCTAGATTGTCAATTTGACAATGACATAACCAGGTACTCCATTGCATTTAAGAGAGATAACTCCACTGGAACTAGACAGGGGTAAGAATTATCTAGTCACAACAAGCACATTTTCAGCCATGTGTACCATATTTTAAAAAAAATCATAAAAAATACAAAATATGATCTAGATAGAAATTAACACAAACTGACATGTTGCCATGAGGCTCAGCATCTTTTTAAGCCAAACAGAAAGTACAACTCTTACATAATGCACCAATCACAGCTAGTGTTGTTCTTTAATTCTGAATACAATGTTCCATACACCTTAAGCTCCGCCCACCTGGACTTGCGCAATTGGTACTGTTATACCTATAGCAAACCTTAATTTTTCCAATAATCTGTGAAATAGTTCGGGACTGTATAAGTAACAAATATACTTAGTCTCACTTGTGAAAAACAATTTGATGAGGTACTAGCCTATGTCTTATATCAATGTGTATAGAAATGTCATTGAGCTGTTTGAACTATTGTTTTCATACTTTTGCTTCACCATCAAAATCATCTTTTGAAATAAAATGAATTCTTTCAACTATGAGTTGTATCTTATTCATATCAGCACTTATTGAACTTCACATAGGTGATATGGGATAAATCACATTATGTCATATTATGTAATAACTAGGTCAAAGGTCAATGTACCAAATAGTATGTACCTGTCCTACTTCAAAATGTACAATTCACCTAAAAGAAAGGAATTTATATTTGTTTGGTAGGTGCAGAACTTAACATCAGAGACCAGTGGACATGACCCAATCTTATTATAAAGTATAAGCTTTGACCACTTTACACTATCTGCAGATACAATAGGTCACTAACCACCAGTCCTCACACAAAGGTCCACCTACCCATCCTCTTTGTAACACATATAGTAAGCTTTCCTCCTTTGTAATGTGAATAAAATTGTTTCAATAAGCCAATCAGTCACCAAATATAGTAAATCACAGCTTATAAGTGGTTATGTTGGATTGGGGGGTGAAATTAGGGGAATAAAATACAGAAAAATGCCAAATATAAACACTAAGTATAGCACATCAAATGGAGTTAAAAACAGGAGGAAAGTGTTTATCTAAAAGGGAGAGGTAGCTTATGATAAAGGAATTAAAGGAGGCAAAATCAGCAATGCGAGAAATGAGAAGTGAAAGTTTGATGACCTTACTTTGGACAAATATATGGGGCAGGGCCCAACAGGTCCAAGGACAGCCCAAAGGCAACTGTGCTATAACATCCCTTACAGGTACCCAAATTTCAAGTGAAGTTGTGTTCATTTCCATCTAATATAAAAGGGTGAATAATTTAGATGATATAGATACATATAAAGTATATTTCTTCTACAAAGAATTTAATAATAATTGGCATAAGATAGAGATAAACTTATCTCAGATCCAAGCAGAACATACCTTATCAGTTTTTAAACTTGTCAACTTTACTGTGAGAAATTATTAAATTGCTTCTACTTACATTTGCATCAAGATTGAGGGCTAATATAATACTTCACAAATCTTCTCTTTATTTTCATAACCAGTCACTGAAAATGTGAGATTTTATTTCCTTGAAATGTTATGACTGGTGTAAGGGAGATAACTGAATGATATACATAAGGTGTGGTAACCTCTAATACAGTATCCATGTAATATAGATGAGTTCATCAACAACATGTATTAACTTCATTGCAATTAAATTATCTCAAAATACATTACTGTAAAGTGAGAACCTAACATTTAGACTCCTATATTTAGTGGAGACCTCAAGAGTCATGTAATTTTAATTTCTAAGATGACGCAGCTCTTTCATATCACATAGTTCATATTTTCTACAATGCCGGCATGTAGAGTGCAGCCTTCCATAACCATGCAGATATCATCTCATGCCAATTTGGATTCTTGCGATGGGATGCAAAGTTTCAAGAACAGTGTGGATTTGAATGGAACGAATACGCACTGTGTGACTAAAATGGTTATCATTCTGTAATGTTGGACCAAACATGGAAATTCCACAAGAGCAGCTTGACAGAAAGAAATAGGATTAATTGAAAGTCAGTAGTAGATTATAATTGGGGTTATACAAGTGCCAATGGGAAATGATGACTTAAGGAAACTGTTCTTGTTTGTTGGTATTCACTGCTACTTCAACAAAAGGGAATGCAAGAGAACTGAACTAACTACATGAACAATTTCAAAGCAGGAAAGTGTATAAAAAAAAGGACAATTAAAGCAGGACAATTCAAATCAAAGTGTGAAGGAATACCATATCCTTAATAAATTACCTAAAAATTACTCATGCCAGAACATCCCACATGGTACAAGTGATCTCTCTACAAGTGCACTTAGAGTGTTCTCTATCCTGGTTTATGGCATGCCTTACAAGAACAAGATAGCTGTTTTTGTACACATGATTTTTCATCTTTTGCAGGTAAAATAGCCAATATTTGGCCAAAATCAACTTTATTATATTTCCATAACTTATTTTGTGGCATGCATTCCAATCTAGGAGGTAACAGCACATACATAAAGGCATCAGGTAACACAAGTCTATATCTATCATAGCTATAGTTATCAAAAGTCCCCATCCAAAGCCAACCTGTGCTATTTTCTGAAGATTTCATACATTTTATTCTTAAAGAACTTTCAATATTTGACCAAAACTGTTCAGCACACATTTGTTTTCCTACATCAAACTAGTATAGTTCATAAATGCCGCCCACATGTATGCGTTTCTATGGATACACTGTGAGGCTACTCTTTCCTTTAGGTATCACGGTACCAATTGTTTTTCCATATACCTCAATGCTAATGTTCTGTGAAATAAATATACTTTCTGTCCTACTTGGGCATGCATGTTACACACTGCCATATAGAACAATGCTAGATTGTCAATTTGACAATGACATAACCAGGTACTCCATTACATTTAAGAGAGATAACTCCACTGGAACTAGACAGGGGTAAGAGTTATCTAGTCACAACAAGCACATTTTCAGCCATGTGTACCATATTTTAAAAAAATCATAAAAAATACAAAATATGATCTAGATAGAAATTAACACAAACTGACATGTTGCCATGAGGCTCAGCATCTTTTTAAGCCAAACAGAAAGTACAACTCTTACATAATGCACCAATCACAGCTAGTGTTGTTCTTTAATTCTGAATACAATGTTCCATACACCTTAAGCTCCGCCCACCTGGACTTGCGCAATTGGTACCGTTATACCATTTATCAGAGTTCCTTTTTTGTATAATGTTTCGAATCGTGTAAAATTTCTCCTGTTATTGTTTTTAGTTTTATTGGAAATTTTAGTTTCTTTTCTAACTTAGCAACATCTTTGATAGATTATCCGGTATATTTAACGATTTCTCTCCACTCATTAATTATTTTGCGTCTCTTATCTGTTGGACCATTTCCACGAGTTGAAACAGTAAAATGTTCCGTTAGTCGTTTGGCTAGACTATTTAGTTTTGAAAATTTCATCGGCGCGAGATCTCCAACATTGTGTTTATCATTCAGCAGATATAGCGCGTAGATAACCATGGTCACAGGATACGCTCGTTCATAATACGGTTTGTCAATACCAGTCAGCATTCCTGGTTTGGAATTTTTATTCAACTTAAGAACGTTTTCAGGATCACGCGTGTCACGAATAATCCAAGTATCACCTTGCTCGGTTTTTACAGACACAACAAATGTTATTCTGAAAAAATGAGTTCAATCATCAAGATGATTAATAATCTTTGTGGCTTGATTATCTCTCATCATGCCATCGATTATTTTTTTTATCTTCGTCAATAATTTTAAATGTTGTCCACGTATAAGATGCAACATCATCAAAAAATTCTTTCTATTATCGCGAATGATTTTTGTCAGATTATTATTTATTTTATCAGACAAAAATCCCTCTAATAGATTGTAAATTATTTTATCAAGATCAAATTTGTAATATGGATTATTTTTTAGTATGAACAAAAAATCATCCATATAATATTTAAATGAATAATTCAATTAGTGTTTTCAGTTATTATTATAATGACCAAGCAGAGAGATAAATGTAAATGGCTAATAATCGGTTCGACTGATTTTTGTAATCGCACCTGTGTGAGTGAATATTGTTCATCTCCTAAACAATACGTAAAACACGGAAGTAAAGGTCCTATTCGTTGAATAAATTGTCAACACGGAGTACGAGAAAAAACTGAATTATGTTCAGCATGTGGAGGTAAAAACTATCGTGAATTAACGCCATATTATAAAAGTAAAAATAACGGTGAGTTTATCAGTGTTTAGAATTATATAAATAATCTTCCACACGTTGATAGTTGATTAAATGGGAGCTCCTAACATATTTTAAGGTTTTTATTACCGTGGTAATGGAAAAAGAGTCTGTGAAACATTCGATAATTAAGGGACATGAAGCATCTCGCGATGGAATTATTAGAAATTGTAAATAAAAAATACAAATTGGTTATGCTACTAATACTGGTTATTTATTTTTCATATTTAAAAAAGGGACATCTTTCTCATAGATTTATGTATAAGTGTTTAAATGGGTTAATTGAGACAAATCTTGTTATTGATCATATTAATTCAAATCCATTAGATAATAATTTCTTTAATCTGAGAGTCGTTACTCAGAGACAAAATTGTAAATATGGCAAAAATGGTATAATCGGTAGACCTAAAAGACCAAACAGACCAGTTGTTGCTGTTGTAGCACAGAGAGGGCGAACAGACTCTACATTGGTCACCCGTATTTTCGCAAAATACGCCTTCCTTGCAGATCGCAAAAAACCCCGAAAAACCGCGATATGCAGCGTAAGACAACTCTGTCGATGACAAATTGGCTTACCCGGTTATCGCCGATGGTTTATTTTTCTTTGCGATACCCCGAAGGAAAATATGCGATTGTGTCGGTGACAATTTGGAGGCGCGCCCTCTCTGCTGCTATTAACCAAAAACTGTATCCAGACCGACTCGGTATCGTGCTCGAGGATCATGTAAGTTTATTGTTATAAGTCCGTGTGGAGTAGCTTGCGCTCGTGAAAAGAAGTTTCTAAACTTATTTATATCCATATCACCGCTACACCAGTTCTGATGAATATTTCGTAACGTGTGTGTATCAACTCCGTTAAACACAGCAAGAATGTTGCAATTATCCCTGATCACTTTTGGTATTTGTGTATACCGCTGGGTTACATAAGTCACATCTGTGTTTTTGTGTCTACCTGTGGAAAATATCCTAGCTGGATTTGATTGTTTATCCAACATTACATCATCGTAAACAACTAAATTATTAATAAGTCCATCAGTATCATCAATACTTGGTGCTTCATCAATATCAGTAATAAATTCAACAACATCGTCTCCGTTCTCCATTAACGATTTTGCGCTTTCATTAAAATCCTTTATTACATCGTAGCATCGTTGATCATCAACTGAAGGTGCTACCAAATACAACTTATCTCACTTCATCCACTTCATTATTAAATTAAGTAACAACTGCGTCTTGCCACTTCCAAATGGACCATAATAATCATGCTAACAGAATTTGGTAGCGCTGCATGATGCTTAACTGGTTCTCGTTTCCTTATTGCAGAAAAGTCAGTGATTTCCATATAGAAAATTTAGAAAATAATATGGATTTATGTTGAGTGAAATGCAGGGAGCATACCCCAACAGGTGATCTAACAACCATTACAACAAAAAATAACAGATCAGCGGTTACGGGTAAGTGTGAACAGATCAGCGGTTACGGGTAAGTGTGAACAAGTTTTAAAAAAAAAGCAACACGGAGGTGATATTGCAGCAAAATTATAAAAATTACCTGGAACTCCGTGGGCTAAATATCCAGGAGAAAAACATCTTCCAGGATATAATTACTGCGGGCCTGGAACCCGACTTGATCTCAGACTTGACAACCAAGACCAACCAAAACCAGGCGAGGAACCAATAAACGCTATTGATAAAGCGTGTCATGCTCATGATGTAGCTTATAAAAGTAAGGATCTGCAGCAGCGACATCTCGCAGATGTAAAATTAATTCATGCACTAAATTCCATCACTGATAAATCTTTCAAGGAAAGGTTAGCTAGTTGGTTAATAAAATCCGCAATGAAAGGTAAATTAGCGCTAGGTGCTGGTAATTTATAAATGGAATCGATTTATTATTTCCCAAGAGGATACTGGAAGGGAATCGCAGCGATTAGTAAACTCGCTGAAGCAGCAAAAGTTACGCGTGTTACTGCTAAAAAGTGGTTATCCAAACAGGCTATATGGCTAATTTATCTCCGACCACCTAAGCAAATTCATTTTGCACATTTTGATGTTAGTGTTCCTAATGAAGTTCATCAAGCTGAAATATTATTTTTACCACATGATACCGTTAAAATCCAAAGACGTCAAATAACATACAAGTATGTGCTAACTGTAGTTGACGTTGCAAGTAGATATAAAGAAGCAGAACCGTTGTCAACAAAGACAGCTGCTGAAGTTGCTTCTGCGTTTAAACGAATTTATCACCACGGACCCTTGCAATGGCCACAGCTGTTACAAGTTGATCCTAGCAAAGAATTTCAGGGCGCAGTATCATCGTTGATGAAACAACATAACGTCACCATCAGACGAGGGCATACTGAGATTCATCGTGATCAGGCAATTGTTGAACGATTAATCGAACACTTGCTGAGCGGTTATTTGGTAATAAATACGCGAAGGAAGTCATTCAAGACAAGAGATCTCGTGAATGGGTTGCAAGATTACCAAGCGCGATAATTGCATTAAATAACGAAATTACTCGAACAACCAACATGAAACCCATTAGCGCAGTCACAAAAAAAACAAAAACATACACCCGTACAACGACGTGATTTTTTCAAAATAGTCAGTGCTGGGCAATGACACTGTGAGATATTGATTTGAACCCGGTGAACTTGATGGTGGTAAAAAAAGAGCGACTGATCCTATCTGGAGCATCACTACACACAAGATATCTAGTATAACTAGATCTACTGGTAGACCAGCAATCTACCGACTGTATTCAACTGCTCCTCAACGTGGATTTACACGTGAGCAATTACAAGTAATTCCCGAAGACACACAATTACCGCCCAGATCACTTAACTAGCACCCCGACGTCGATTACATTCAAGACAGGTCAGCATCACATTTTCTCGCGTATGAACGCGGCTGTTATCTTTTCTGTCACGGTAAATTGTCTTGGATTATTACTCGAGTACTGCCACAACATTACACAATTACAGCTCGCACAGTGATTATTCTGCTGTTGTTTCAGCGTGTTAATAAATTCAACGTCGAGATCAAAATCGCGTTTATTTTTTTTTTGTCGCTTTGTTAATAACCAGCCAATTTTTTTCTTATTATATCGACTTAACAATTATCGTTGTCATCTATAATCAGTGACTCTTCCAAGACAATCCTTCGTAGCTGAGATATTTTTCTAACTTGAGACACTGCAAGATAAACTAAGTTCGACCACTCGATGCGATCATCAACGATCCAAACAACTGTGTCAGTGATAGTCAGTCCTTGAGATGAGTGAATCGTCATTGCGTATCCTAACGTCCACGGAGATTGGTCAGCGTGTAGAGCATCCTCAACAACACTGACATCAACTGCGACAATATCATTCAACACAAGATTATGTTTCCTTGACTCTGTCAAGTGTCCTGGTATATCAACGTCAATATTCTGTAACCGCGAATCAGCTGGTCTATAACACAACGGTACACGTAACGCTGGAAATTTTTTCTTGTGTAACTGAAATAACTGCTGTTGAAGTGTGTCTCTGACTATCTTTCTACTTGTGACTATCAAATCGTTTGGTTTCTACGTTTTCCAAAAGTCATTCATGGAAGTTTCTGAAATCACCTTGCGCATTATTTCACACTGAATTTTATTCGGTTGTAGTCTGATTAATTTTTTAAATTCCTTTAATTCTGCATCAAGAGATCAGTGATCATCAGTTATATCAGAATAATAATCAACAAAATTTTTCAACCAATCGTGTGGAGATGGTCCAACAAACGGAGGTGGCTGACCGTGATCGCCGCACATAACCACTGCAGTATTTTTTGTTAATAGCCAATCAAGCCATGTTTTTAATGTTTCTAACGGCGCTGTGCACATTCAACCCAATTAATAACTTTTGGAATATATTTCTTTCCCATTCGGAAAGGAGTTTACACACCACCGCTGTATTTGAAAAAGCTGTGATAATTGCAAGAATTGACTCCTCATTGTTTCATCTCCCTGGCGAGTCTGTGTGTAGGTGTTAGCACAATCATATCTGAATTCTGTCGAAATAATTCGATCACTCGAGTTGTCTTACCAGAACCCTCCTTCCCGTTCAAATAAACGGTTTTGTGTCTGGATACTGGATCATACACAGACGGCGCCAACGACAATTCTGATAATTCTGATTTGCAATAACTATCTTTAACCGCAACATCAGCGGATTCACAATAACAATGTAACATCTCGTTTTATTCTCCAAGAACCCCATGATTCATCAGTACTTGTAAAACGAGCCAATAATTCTGAATATCTTTTATCGATATAAAATCAATCCGTAGCAACGCTAACTGCAGTGTCAGGAAATCTATTTATCATCGATAGCAAATTTATAGAAACATAAGCAAGCATTGAAGATCTTAGATGTGTGTACTGAGGTGATTCTCCATCAATGTAACTAACAATTGTACCTAACTTTTTCCCGTCGGATAAGTAAACATCTTGTCGATCACAAAATATATCTTTCTCTGCTGCATCAATGACCACAAATTTATACTCGGCGGGATCCATAATAAATCTTGCGTGATGCCGTTTATGATCATATGCACCACCCTGAGTAAATTTACCGATTATTCTTCTACCGAGATCCTTTGCTGTTTTTTCACTGTTGCTGAGTTTAATCTTAAGAATATTAGGAGCATCATTAACAATGACATCACCAGGAGTATTTGGACATTTCCGCGCATATTTTTCGATGACCTCGTCTACGTTGATACGCTCCGGTGTTGGTAACCAAACCGAAGTCTGCGGCTGATATGATATAATTGCTTCACTGACCGTCAACAATATTAATGCGTTACTGTCAAGCATATATCGTAATAACACTATTGGTGCCCAACGTTTCTCCGAGAAGTGTCTACCAAACCAAATATAACAGCACGGATGAAGATTTTCAGCGAAGTCAAACGACACTAAACGAGCAAATCCTGTCAGATCAAAATCGGGCAACGATCCATTAATTGATACTCTTACCATCTCATGGCAAGGATGACCAAATCTTTTAAAATATCCAGCACACTTCACCCATCCCGAGAAAACTTCCCGGATAACACGCGACCATGTCCACGGAAATGACATCCTTGTGGTTATATTCGGTATTCCACAAACCGCCATGTCCATATTCAATACAACTTAATTGAACATCTTCGAGAAACTCAGCGCGTGTTGGTCTCCATGAATTTCTCTCTCTCTCGCGGCGTAAGCAGCAACTGACGCAACTATAAAACAATTAGTTAATAATTACTCTGTATTTTCTGAATATCTCTGCGCGAGTTTTCTCATTTCTTCGTGTAGAGATTATTTACGATATAAATTGCCGTTGGGTCTTACAAATTGATCATACTCGCCATCTTCGAAACTTTTAAACAGCCACACTGACAAGGGATCGTTTTTACTTATCCGGTTAATAGTATCGAACATTCCACCCCCAGAGTTCTCTGAAGAGTAATATCTCACAACACGATCTAGTGGAAATATTGTTACCGCGGAGGTCCAAGCGTGAGCGTTATAATCAATAATTTCAATTGGTGCCCCTCTCAACTTATTCGGTGATTCATATAATACCTCTCCCGTTAACGTTTTTACTACCATTGGAAATTTTAATTTACTTGATAACTCAGCGACTTCGTTTATTGACGCTCCTGTATCCTTAACCGATTCAGCCCACTTCGCTATTTTTTCACGTCGCAGATCAGTTAAACCGTTTATACGCTTCGGATTTGTAAAATATTCCATTACTCGCTCGGCTACACAATTCAGCTTTGAGAATCTCATCGGGGCAAGATCATTAGTGTTAGGTCTATCATTTAGCTGATAAATTCCATAAATAACCGCAGTCACAGGATCGAGCGTAATATGGTCTGTCAATCCCACTTAACATTCCTGGTTTGGAATCTTTACTTAACACAGCGGTTTTTCCATTAGCAAGGACAGGGTCAAGTTTGTTACGGATAATCCACGTATTGGAATCTTCTTGCACAATAAACTTTATTCCGAAAAGATGTTTCTGATTGAGGTAATCGATAATCGCTTTCGCTCGTGCATCGTTCATTGTAGCATCAATGACAGAGTCGTCGTGTATAATTTTGAATGTAGACCACACGTGAGATGCTCCATCATCACGAAATTCTTTTTTGGCATCCCTGATAATATCAATCAGATCAGTCAGGGCTCGCCTCCGCGAGTCAGTGGTTAGTCTGTCAAGATCGAATCTAGAAGCCTTCCAGGGCTTGATTTTGGATAATCTCTCAAATTAATTCATATATAATTAAGACAAACATTTAAATAAAAATTATTATATATACAATGTCTCAAACAAGAAATTAATGTAAATGCCTTAAGGTAGGATCTGTGACTCCATGTGGCAAATCCTGCGTTAACGTATTCTGCGGGCAACATTCACAATGTATTAGTAATGGTAGTTTAGGACCAATACCCTGCTTACGATGTGGTGTCGGAGTCCGGAGCAAGACACAGTTGTGTGCGAGTTGTGGTGGTAAGCGATACAGGGAACTCAAAAAATATAATGATTTTAAAAAAACTGACTGTCAGGGGCAGAGTTATAGCGTGTGAAGAGGATTATCTACCTAAGTTTTCAGACAAATTATAAATTAGACAAATACATTATTGTATAAATGAACCAAGAATTTGTCAGACATCTCATCATCAAGGATCATGAAGCGTCTCGTGATGGAGTGATTAGACATTGTCGGCTGAAGAAACCAGTTGGTTTTGCTAATAATCATGGCTATCTAGCGTTTGGTGTTGGGAAGAAAATATATTACTGTCATCGTTTTGTATTCGAATGTTTATTTGGAGTGATCAAAGACGGTCTTGTGATGGATCACATAAATAGTGAGAAAAAAAAAATAATTCTTTATCCAATCTGAGAGCTGTCACGCAAAGTCAGAATTGTAAGTCTGGTAATACTGGCTGTAATGACTGTAGCGCCAAAGTAATTGTATCCATAAATTTAGATACTGGCGAAGAGAGAATATTTCAATCGATGTATGCAGCTGGCAAATATTTTGATATTTGCATACCCTCAGTACGAAAAGTCGCAGAAAATATATACAAATCAGCATTCTCAAAGAAATATAATCAAAAAATTATTTTCAAAAATCATTAAGAGAGCTAAGATGTAGTATTCAATAACTACTTATTTATTTATTTTTGGTCAGAAAATTCTATTTACATACTACTTCCTTTTCGACCTGAAACAAGGGAGATAATTCTGTAATATAACTTTCTCTGTAGTTGTAATCGTAATTAACTATCTAAGTCGTAATTAATCAATAAACAATCTACGTCTTAATTAATTAATTAACAATCTACGTCGTAATTAATAACACTGAAATATATTTATGGTTTCTGACTCACAAATAGAATAATAACTACGCTTACACATTGCACAACAGTGAGTTATTTTTAGATCCGCTACGAGATACATGTATTTCAGCCCCAATTTTATCAAGGCAGAACACGCCATTATATATTTTATTCAGAAACCGCTGTTATATCTATCTTGAGTGCAGAAATATATGGTGTGTTCAGAAACCGATATATCAGTAGATTAGAGCCATGGTGCAGTCGTTACGCAGCCGACTATCGTTCTGTGGGTCTGCGGTTCGAATCTCGCAACGGGCATATTGTCGACGGTACCGATTTATAGGGTTTTTCTATATAATTGGGGCGCCAGCAGCAGCAACCCCATGTACCCCCCTCTCATCACGTCAAACACTGCAGGAGGATAAACAACGAGGAAGGTATATTCTGCCATCGCAATATAGATATATAAAGAAAATTCAGACGGCTATGTATCAATCACTCGCTTCAGTAGAAGAAACACGAATAAAGGGTTTTGTTTCGTTGTCTCGTGCAATTAGAAAAATTAGGTCGGAATTATCTCTTGAATATGAATCAAAAAAGATAATTAATTCTCGCGTAAGGCAATAAGAAAAATTGTCAGATCGTGAAGCGATCGAAAATGAAAGTTGATTTTATAAAGTACGTGGAAATCAAGTAAGTACGTGGAAATGAAATCGAAAGTAAAAAAATGATTGCAATATTTTCTTTTTGTTTTTCACTGACAATATTATTTTTTTTCACTGAAAATTGCTGGATTTGCACGATTTTTACTAGTAAATACCCTATCAGAATTAGCAAATCGGTCGATTTCCATGATATTTACTAGTAAATACCCTATCAGAATGAGCAAATTAGTCGATGTGCACGATTTTGACTAGATAAATACCCTATCAAGATTAGCAAATCAGTCGATGTGCACAAAATATATATAAATAAAATATTTTTACTGTTGCTTGTGCACAAAAAAAAATATTATACTTGCTTGTGAAATCAGTAGATGCGTACGATTTTTACTAGTAAATACCCTATCAGAATTAACAAATCGGCCGATTTCCATGATATTTGCTAGCTAAATACCCTATCAGAATTAGCAAATCGGACGATTTCCATGATATTTACTAGCTAAATACTTTCCGAATTAGCAAATCGGACGATTTCCATGATTTTTACTAGCGAAATACTTTCCGAATTGAGAGCGTCGACAGATTTTCAGTAAAAAATAAATTTATTATAATTCTGAGCGACAGTCAATACAAAAATATCTACTTGACTGCGAGGAGAATATTTCTTGAATCTGTTAACAGTTTCACGATTGAGATGGCAGATCCTTAGGATCGCACAAGTAAATTAATATTTATCGTTTTATTCCTCAAATCCAATAAGTGGCCTAATTGGTCAGTTAGTTTGAAATTTATTCTTGAGAACAGTGGATTATGGCATCGTAAATAGACCGGATTGATTGGCTCTTGAATAAAGAATGAATCCTTGCAGGGCTTGATTTGATACTGTTGTGTCCGTGCTGTAGCTGTTATCAATTACATCACACACAAGACTGACCGCGACCACTGGGATTATATTTACGATTTCCGGGGATACATGTCGTCCTTGTCCTTGTGGATCATTATTGTGACGGAGGACATTTGCCGGCGGCAGTGTTTTTTCATTGTTCAAGTATTTTATGAAAGTTTTTGTTGATTAAATCGTTGAGATCTTTTTTCATTTGTTTGGTTGCAAATGCTGGTATTACAAATGTGCAGAATTCTGCTTCTGTTACTTTATAATGATCAAGAAATAATTGTTTAAGTGTTATTCTTTTTTTTAGGAGAGTCAAGTATATCATCAAAAAACGTATTCATCGATGTAATATAAACTTTATTAATAAAATCAAAATCCGACATAATTTGATTTAAGTGCTGTATTGTTTCAATAATTTGTTGTTTTAATTCTTCAGAGTAAAAAGCTAAAAATAAATTTTGTAGATTATTAAATCCGTGTGTATATTCAGGTTTAATATTATTAGAAAATGATTCGACAAATTCAAAATCGTCGTCTCCTATTGCACGGCGACCATATATTTTAGGTCTGTCCATGAAAGGGATTTTTTCACCGCCAATATCAATACGCATTTTTACCTCTGCACCATCTATTATACTACTCCAGTGGTCTTTTTTTCGATATTCTGGATACTGTGTAAAAATTCTTTTATTTGTCAGAAATTCATCTAACTTCGGCTCAGGTGGTATCGGTGGCAGCGGTGGCTGAATTTCATGCCATCCTAACACTGTTCTGATCGATGATTGATATATATCCACGGCGTAGTCAGGGGAGTTTATCTCAATTGGTTCATGGACTGTTATTGTTATTTTGGATTCTTTTCCTGCGATATTTTTTATTCGACGTTGTAATTCCTCATTGATTTCTTCGATTTGATAAGACGCAGTTGGTATTCCAACAACAATCCAGTCGGGTGTACCATCTTGTTTATTTTTATTTGCAAACACAAACGAATTATTCGCTGGTAATCCGCAAATTATTTTGATCTGATATTGGGCCAACTGTGATATACTCGCAACTGTGCCAGCGCGATCTCGCTTACCGGAATAGCAGTTGGAAAATTAATACTGAATTCAGGTTTGGTTGAGCTCGCTGTTATCATTGTGGTCCTTGCTGAAGTTGTATTTTCAGCTATCTGCTGAAGTAATTCTGTCATTATTCATTTTCGTTGTTTTCAAATGGTGGACTTGTTTGTATGTGTTTGTCATCATCGTGAATTCGGAATCTGATATTGTTTCATTGTTGAGGCTTGATGATATCAGCGACGATAATTTTGAGTATGCTGCTGTTGCTGTGTTTAGCCGCGTGACATAATCGTGCAATTTTGTGCTCGTGCACGTTGATATCTTTTTCGCGATATTATTAAAAACACAAGCCGCGGCCGCTGATGATGAAACGCATATTGTTACTGCGATTGCAGTTGTTACTGGCGTTGTTGGATCTCGTAGCACTGTTATCTTGTTTCCATTCATGCTGAGTTCACCTGTTATGGTGTCACCGGTATTTTTCACGCGATTAGAAACACTTGCTGCGATTTGATCTTTGATGCCGGCAACTGACATACTTGAGTCTCTGATTTTTCCGCTGTCAGTGAATACAATGATGTTACCCGGGGTAGCTCCAATAACCATGCCATTTGATATCGCTGGTTTTAAGTTTTCCGTATCGGTCCTGAAAAATAACAACCTCATCTGGGTCTATTCCGGAAGTCTTAGACCCGCTCCCTGTTTTATATCCTTTTCCGGTTGCTTTCCTTAATGCGATTTCAGCAGCTGTTCCAACAGCACCTAACGATAGCTGGAGCAGCAGCAGCTATTTGCCACAGCTGGGGTAGCAGCTATTATCGCTGGTAACGCTGCGAGAAGTGGAAATATATCACCGGTTTTAATCATGTCGCTGATAGCTCTTGGAGAGAAATCAAGTTGAACTCAGTTTTTTGCTTGCTTCGCCTTATTAAAATGTTTTAGTTGAGTTTTAGTCAACGATAACTTGTTTGGGCCGCCACTAGCAATTTGATCCCGCGCTAGTGTTATCGTTGCCCCGGTTGCGCTCGCGCTTTTGGATTGTAATTTTTTCGCCTGACCAGGAGTCAGAGTAACATTAACGTGACTATATGACATTTTTATAATAACCGCGATTGATGTAATTGTCTACATGTTTTCCACTGGCGCATCAATAACTCTCATCCGCCAACCAACACCCTAAAGTAGCATTGCTTTATCGCTGAGTATAACAGCAATTGCTCTGTAATTAGCTATAGCCCCTCTTGTCACATTAGCTCGAAAGTTTACATCAACGACAGATTGTCTAGTTAAATCAAGATGCTCTAGTGAAAAGTAATAGATTGGATAATATGTCATAAAATCCAATTGTGATATTTGCAAGACAGTATCGATATTTATATCACGCGCTAGATATTTAATCAAACGATGATATACACGTGCAACATGATTATTAGTAAAATCTAACAGTATATTCTCAGATGGTTCTTGATGCCCGTTTATTTTTAAGGAAACTTCAGAAACACAGAGTTTGTCAAATATCATATGACTTCGTGTTTGTGAGTCTAATCGTGTAACATCTTGAAGAGCAATGAAAAAATGTCGCGGTGCAGAAACCCCCTGCTGTGATGCTATATGCCATGTAAATAAACCATTAATATTACTTTGAGCACTATCTGTGGTTACTGCAATCCATGATAACAACGATTTACCACTTTGATCCATAAAAGAAAGTAATCGCTGTTCTTCAGCAATTGCCGGAGTCATTACCGGCATCCACAACGAAAGTTTTGTCAGCGTTACTTTACCAGCGTCACCTATGGGTCGCCATAGCGCATCATTATCATCAGATTTTCTAAAAAGCGCAACGGTATGTTTTGCTCCAAAAATTACCTTTCGGACATCTCAACAAAATCCAAATATATGCGACAGCGGAATTGCACAAGAAAATTGTCTACGATCACCACTCAACATTAATTTACGCGTTGCAAATCCTAAATTAAATTCTGTATTAGCACCATAACCCACCGCCCACACATCGGCATTGTTGGAATCATTTCTTGGTCGTCTAATATTGTACTGATCACTGTTAGGAAAATCAGAAGTGTCCTTAGCAAACATCATTGATGGACCAGCTGATTTTGTATAATTATCGGAATATCTCGCCAAACCTATTATTGTTGTGACCACATCAACATTGTTCTCAACTGACTCCGTCCTTTTTTCCGTCCATGAGATACTCAGCGCTTTCAAACAAGGCCATAATTCCGTTATTGACAAAGCCGACTTTAACACCATCCCCGTATTCTGTATCATCTGTTTTTATAATTTCACCTGCTACTTCAATAAATGCTTCTGCGGGTAAGAAATATCTACTTGTATCTTGAACTTGTAATTCAATTCGTTTTCGTTGATTTGGTTCTCGTGCGTCATAAGAATAATACTAAAAATCACGCACTGATTCATTTTTAAGAACCGGTTCATCTATGTCAAACGCTGTGTCGGATTCACGTTTAAACATTTTATTATAATTTGTTATTGTCTAAAACGAAGACCACTTCCCGACACCAGACTTGTATTTATTTGTTCAGCCTCTTGATTTATCAACGCTGCTAGTTTTTGATTTGCAGCTTGATTTATTACTTTACTGACATTTGCGGGCATAACTTCAGTACTGGGTAATTTCACTGGTGGTGGTGGTTTACGTATTAATCGTTTTAGTCTGTCCTTGATTACCAAGAATGCTTTACTGGCAACGTTACCAATAGCACCAGGAGCTTTATCACGAATAATATCCATTGCTTTCATCGATAATTGTTTTGCAATTGGCATTGCTTTAAGGGCCATCCTCGTGAATAAACCCCGAACAACATCCCCGAATCCTTATTCGTAAGTCATCCTGTATACTGGCAATCGTGAATTGACCACCCTAACCATAACTGGTCTACGATGAGAATTGTGTACGATCATTTTTATTTAATTATTCATTTATCTAACAACTAGTCACTGTGATAGTCATCAACGATCTCATCACTAAGTTCTCGGTAAACATTAATGTCCATGATACCGCCTTGAAATAATCGTCGACAGATATCAGCTGCTTCATTAATTATTTCTGGTGAGTTATTCCCAGCTCGTTTTCCCCCTATGAGAACTTCTAACCATGACAAGTCATTGAGGATATTATCAGGACAGGCAATAAGACCACTTCCCAAACCACTTCCGGTTGCTCCTTCTTCTGTTGTCTCCGTGCTTTTCTTAAATAGTCTTAAGGGTGATCTTTCTTCTCCTTTTGCTTTTTTAAGTAGCTCCTCAGACCTTTTAAGTTCCGACATCAACTTTTGCTGCGGTGAAGAAGACTGTTGTTGTTCTATCTGTTGCAGAGGTGGAGGAAGTTGATATGAAGGTTCCTGCTGGGACAGTTGTTGTTGTTCTAGTTGTTTCACACTCTCTTTATAAAGTCTCTGTATTTCTTCAAAAAGACCTCTGTATTCTAAATCATCATCTCTGACCTGTTTTTTGTTTTTATATATGCGATATGTCCATTTAATAAGATTATCATCATTTACTCTTTCAGAACCGGGTTTTAAGATACTAGATTTATTAAATATACTAATTAATATTTTTTCAGGCGATTTTTCTCTTTTAGTATTTCAATATCTTCGACAAAACCTTCCCTAAATTTTGCAATCAGTCCAATATTTTCTTTTATTGGTTTAGATGCAAGTTCTTTTTTCACGTCGGCAAATTCAGTACGAATTTTACCAATACCCTCAAGCATTTCTTCGCCGACAGGTGGAGGTTGAGCTGCAGCTTTATCAGTTGGAAGATCTCGTAAAATCTTTTGCTTTTTCGTTCTCGCTGCTATTTTTTCAGTCTGCTCAGCGGTTTGTTTTAATACTGGAATAATACCCAGCTTTTTCCTCTCCTCTTCATCCTTAATATCTCCCCACATAGCTCTTTCAGTAGTCGCTGCAACTTTTTCAGTAACTGTTGTTACGGGTTTAAATAACTGTTCTGTACCCGTAGCAAATTCAACTTGTGCTTGCTGACGTTTTGAAGGTTTTGTCTTCCAGAATCACGAACAGGAAGAAATGTTTTGATTGCTTCTAGTCGCTCTCGAGCTAGTCTAGCGGAATGCGCTTCTCCAATATTTGCCATTATTGATATAATGATGATTTAATTCATAGCAGCAGAGAGGGCGCGCCTCCAAATTGTCACCGACACAATCACGTATTTTCCTTCGTGGTATCGCAAAGAAAAAAAACCCATCTGCGATAACCGGGTAAACCAATTTGTCATCGACGGAGTTCTTTTACGCTAGATATCGCGGTTTTTTTTGGGGTGGGTGGGTTGTGATCTCCAAGGAAGGCGTATTTTGCGAAGATACGAGTAAACCATTTAGAGTCTGTTCGCCCTCTCTGCTGCTGTTGTTGATATAAACGAAATTAAATTTCAATCAATATACGCGGCTGCTAAATATTTTAACATTAAGCCAAATTCAGTACCATTATGGGATAGTGGCTTTTATGAAAAATAATTATGGAAATTGTTCTCCATAATTACCATCCATAATTATTTTTCCATGATTATCTTTTATAAAATTTTTGACCCGACACGTATGTGTTCTGTTACTGTGGAAAATGTCCCAAAATTATATATATATACAGTAATTGGGACACTTTCCATAGTGAGAAAACACACATGATGATCTATATTCTCAACAACGAAACATCAGATTGACAATTTGACTTTGATATTTGGCCCAACTTTTCTGTATTGTTTATGGGGAAAGTGTCCCAATTACTATATACATATAATTTTGGGACACTTTCCACACCGATAATAACAAAATAACTATCGTTGGAAATTTAACATATATGTGAATTAACATGTTTGTCTGGGAAATTATTTTCCTTCTTGCACATGTAAATTTATACTTAGTATTTGATTTCTTAAATCAAGTAAATGTCCGTTCTGATCAGTAAGTTTTAAATTTATTCGAGATAATAAAGTATTATGACATCGTAGATAAACAGGATTCATCGGTTCTTGCACAACCAAATATCCAGGAGGTACTTGCGGTGTGAAAGTATACAGAATATATCCTTGTTGAGCTTGATTTGATATTTCAAGATCTACTTGATAACTACCGTCAAATGCATCACATACAAGAATAAACGCGTTCGTTGATGTAATATTAACAACACCTGGTGAAATATGTCTGCCGCTGCCGTTTGCATCATTGTTATATCGAAGGCTAGCTGCCGGTAAGGCTATTTGTCTCCATGATTCGAGTATTTTAGGGAAATACTCGTTGATAAGATCATTGAGTGATCTTTTAGTTTCGGTTTCAAATCCCGGTAATGTAAAATTTAGTAAATCTGCTTCAGTTATTTTATAATGATCAATATATAGTTTCTTAATGGTTATTTTTTTATACTTCCAATACCATAAGTACTATCATTTATTATCTTAACAATAAATTGATTAGGATATTTAAGGTCGTACGCAACTTGATTTAATGTTGTATTCTTCAATTATTTATTTCTTTAGATTGTTATTAGGGTACTCTAGAATATAATCTTTAAATGATTGCACTAATCTTGCGAATATATATGTATACTCGAATTTAATTATATCAGCTAGTGATCTGAAATCTTTTTCATAAACAATTTTATTAAGAATTTTCTGATCAAAATCGATTATTAAAAATGGTGTTTTAGGACAAATTTACCAAGATCAGCAAGATAATTATCTGTGAACCTCCACGGATATTTATTGCGATATATTGGAATTGTCATGAATGTTTCTTCGTCGGTGGAAAAATCAACCCGCGCTGGTTCTGGTGGTCCTTGATAAACCGGTGGGATTTCAAGCTGGTTCTTGATTGCCATTTATTCTTAGTGAAACCTCAATAACTGTGAGCTGGTCAGAGAGCATATGGCTACGTCCTTGAGAGTTTAATCGATTATTACTTTGCAAAGCAATAAAAATATGACGTGGTGCAGAAACACCTTGTTGTGATGCGATATGCCATGTAAATATACCTCGAACTGCAATTTGAATGCTATCTGTGGTTACTGTTAACCATGATAATAATGATTTATCACCTTGATCCATAAAGGAAAGCAATTTTTGTTCTTCAGCAACTGCTGGAGTCATTATCGGCATCCATAATGAGATTTTTGTTATATTTACTTTACCATCATCAAAAGCACCAGCACCCCGCCAAATTGCATCGTTGTCATTATCTTTTCGTACATGGCCTAGTGGTTAGAGCTTCCGCCTCGGATGCGGAAGGTCGTGGGTTCGATCCACGGCCGAGTCATACCAAAGACTTATAAAAATGGTACTAACAGCTTCCTCGCTTGGCGCTCAGCATTAAGAGGTTATTGTTAGGACTGGTCGGCCTGGTGTCAGAACTGGGTGGGGCATCATTATAGATGTCTGCGGCATGATGCCCCAGTACTAGACATCACTATAAAGTGCCACATTGTAGACATCGTAGCGATATGACTGAAAAATTGTTAAAGCTACGTTTAAAAATGAAAATCACAACAACACAACCTTTTCGTACAAGTACAATTGTATGTTTTGCCCAAAAAATAATTTCTCTAAAATTTCTACATAATCCAAAAATTTGTGACAGTGGAAGTACACATGAAAATCTTCTACGTCCTCCTAACAACATTGATGTATGTGTTGCAAATCCTAGGTTTAAATTTGCATTAATACTTCCTATGATATCAAAAGCAGCAGCTGGTCTAGCTGCATATTCAAATTCAGCTGGTTGTGGATCAGATGCAATATATCGTGGTGTTCGTATTTTGATATATTGAATATTATTAGCATTGTCGGTGATATCTTTAGCAAACATCATTGATGGACCAGCTGATCTTGAATAATCATCAGAATATCCTGCTAAACCTATTATTGTTGTAGCAACATCGACGTCTTTCTGTATTGATTCAATATTGTTTCCATCAATCATATATGTAGCGCTATCAAACAACGCCATAATTGCATTATTAACAAAACCAACACATACATTTTCACCATATGGTGTGTCATCGGCAACATTTGTTATAAGCTCCCCTTCTACTTCAATAATCGCCTCAAAAGGTAAGAAATATCTGATTCGGTTGTCTTGCATCGTAAGAATAATATTGATAATCACGCACAGACTCATCTTTAAGAAATAGCTTAAACTTATTTATTATATTCATTATCGTCTAAAACGAAGACCACTTCCTGCTATTAAATTTGCTGTTATATTTCTTTCTGCTTCATCAATCCCTTGATGGTTTAACGCTGATAGTTTTTGATTTGCGGCTTGATTTATTATCTTACTGACATTTGCAGGCATGACTACAGTGCTGGTAATTTTACTAATGGTTCTTTTCGTCGTATTAATCTTGCTAGTCTGTCCTTGATTGCCGAAAATGCTTTACCAGCAACACCACCAATAGCACCAAAAGCTTATCACGAACAACGTCAATAGCCTTCATTGATAATTGTTTTGCACTTTTCAGGTGCTATTTTAGCAACATATTCTTGTTTTACATATTTTGATCGTTCCTTATACCACGTTACAGCAATATTTAACATATCTTTATTAATATCTTCAAGACCTTTTTTTAGTGAATATATCTTTCATGGTATTTGGTCGTAATTTTTCTTTTATTTGTTGATGCGACGGAGGAAGTGTTTGTTGAGGAGGTTGTTGTTTAGGTTGAGGTTGAGGAGGTTGTTGTCGAAACTGAGCACCTAATAGATATTCTTCTAGTTTATCTAAATACATTTGATATATTAAATCATCATTTGAGATTCAATCTTTTTTAATTGTATGCGATATATCCATTAATACCAGGTTTCTCTACTTACAGATTTATTATGTTCAGGTTTTAGTTATCTATCTCTGTAATTATAACTTGAAGCCGCAAACGCAGCTAATTTATCTATTTCCGTTTTAATTTATATTGCCTTAATAGCCATATCACTCAAAGGCGTAGCTATGATATTTTGCGCCCGGGGACGAACTATAAAATTGGCGCTCCAGCCCCCTTCCCGTTTAATCACATTTTGAATATTACCCTTGTTTACTTATTATAATGTAACGTTGTAAGCCTCATTTTGGCGCCCCTGTACCTTGGCGCCCGGGGACATATGTACCCCCCTGCCCCCCCCCCCCCCAGCTACGCCTCTGATATCACTAAATTTTTCAAAACATCTTAACCTGTAGCTACGATGTCGTAGCCTCAACTTGATTTGTTTCTAATATTAGTACTACTTAACCTGTTGTTCTTCTTGTTCCTCTTTTCGTAGTTTTGGTTTTGGTGTACGTTTTTCCTTTTATCTCACCGAAACCCTCAAGTATTTCTTCACCGACATGTGGAGGTTGTGCGGCAGCTATATCAGTTAGAAAATCTCGTAAAATCTTTTTTGTTTTTTTAGTTCTTTCTGCTACTTGTATGGTATCTATAGAAGTTTGTTCTAACGTTGGAATAATACCTTCATTGGTTTTTGTAATTGGCTTATATAATTGTTCTGTATTTTCCGTAAATTTAACGTGTGATTCTTGACTTTCTTCTAATTTTTGTTTAACAGAATCACGAACAGGAATACATATTTTTTATTGCCTCTAGTCGTTCTCGAGCTAATTTAGCTGTGTAAGATTCTGTACCTAATATCATTATTGATATGATAATGATTCAATTATTTTGTGAATAGCAGCAACGAGGGCGACGACCTCAGTGAGACGTGCATGGTGAAATACACGTACAAATTCCAAAACGACAACAAAAATGTAACAGGTAAATTCTAAGAAAAACTTTTCTGTTAGTTAGAGGCTTCAGTTTAGCGTTATGAACCTTGTGTTTTCATTTTTGTACAAGTCTTAGGTTTCAAAATGGGAAGTCCTACAAAAAGGTCGGTTCGCCCTCTCTGCTGCTACATTAATGTGCGGTGCACACGACTAAATTTTCGATGTACTTGCACGAGCAAGGGTGTAAGCAGTTAGTGTATGGTGTACACAGTTATTAAAAAATCTCGTCGAGCGGTTTCTCCTATTTCCCGATCAATGGGGAATTATACAGGAATTAACCCTACAGTTATCCAGCCGTACAAAACCAACAGGTTATACACGACCCTAATTGATGTTTGCCGATGATGACAGTCCTGCTATTCGTCATCGAACCTGTAGAGAAAAAGAACACAGCATTGCAAGATGGGCAAGCTGAATGAAGCCAGAAGATCGATGAAAAGAGTGGAGCACCTTAGCAGAAGGAAATTGAAGGGGAAGATAACCTCGCTCAGATGCGCGAGTTTGTGAGAGGATTAACTAACGACGAGGTGGAGAAGATCAAAGCGGCGTGAGTAGTAAATGGGGGCACTCTAGCGTCAAGGGGAATTAGCATTACAAGACCCCTTGGGCAACTCTAGCGTCAAGGGAAAATTAACATGGAGAAAAATCGTGGGTCAGATTAGCGTCAAGGGAAATTAACATGGAGAAAAATCGTGGGTCACTCTAGAGACAAGGGGAATTTAACATGGAACTATAGTGTGGGTCTGTCTAGCGACAAGGGGAAATTAACATGGGAATAGAGTTTGGGTTTGTCTAGGGACAAGGGGAATTGAATATGGGATCTTTTTTTTTAAATTTAAATTTAAATTTAAATTTAAAAAAGGGGTAGGCAATGGAAAGGCTATCTCTTTTCGAGAAATATGGCTGGCCCTGAAAAGGGCCTTTGGGTTTATGTTAATATTAATATTAACATAGATGGCATCTGTCACATCTTCTTCTTCTTCTTCTTAAACTCCTTCTAACTGCCGGTCCATACACAAGTACCCTCTTGAGACATCCTTGTCTTTCTATGTAAACTCTCCTCATCCATTGACTAGTATCTGTCCTATCAACAACAGTCCACTTGGACCTGACATACATGAGCATGTCCGTCCTAAACATCATGGAAGACACAAGGGTGGATGACTCAACTGTGGTCCACATCTTGAAGCGACGAGAATAGGTGAATCAATGCAGTGAACTGCGCTTATTTATAGGTACAGGAAGGATTGAAACGGATTGAATTCATTCACCAATCCGAACACGCGTTACAAAATTCAGTCAGCTCGCATCCAATCCGAAGAGAGCAGTCTGTGACGTCACGTGGTCTATATAGATTCGTTAGCGCTTGTGTGCAGTCAATCTATGCGACAGTGATTCAACATGACGGAAACTCAGAAAACGATCCATTGGGGTGCACCAGCAGGGGAGACTGCCCAAGGGAACCCGGACTTACTTTCAGAAGAGGTACATTGGGATTTTGTGGATTTTCTTACCTCGCAAGAATTTGTTCCGGAACCTTCGTTACCTTCTTCATTACCGCAAGTGGAGAATTTTAGACAGAGACAGAAAGAAGAATTGGAGAAATTTATGCAACGACAAAAGGAAGCGGAACAAGCTTTTCTCCTACAGCAACAGCAACAGCAACAAGAAGAGGTAAGAAAAAAACAACAGCAACAACAGCAAGAAGAAGTAGCAGCAAAGAAACAAGAGGGTGAAAATCAAACGGCTACGGTACTGTTGGACATTTTAGCGGAGTTAAGAAGTCTGAAACAAATGTATCAGACTTCTTTATCACGACCGAAGAGAATACGACCTTCCCGAGCTAAACACGCCAACCCTGTGACTAAGCCTATCGTACCACCCTTAGTGATTTCAACCCAATCATCAGAAGTAGGCCTTGGCCGTGGCAAAGGCTTAAGGCAGTTAAAGTTGATTGGTTAAACTCACCCCTACACCAAAATAAAAAGGCCCTTTTCAGGGCCACCCACATTTCTCGAAAAGAAATACAATTTCAATTTGCCAATAACTCAAAAATAAACCCCACCCATTTTACCCTTATAGTACGTGTCTGTGTATGAGTGCGTGAGTGTACGTTCTTATTTTAAAATCAAAACTGAAAGACACTTACCTTATATCATTCATGTATTCTTTAATCCATTTTTTACAATCCAATTCACAGCACAACACTTTAATTAAAAGTTCATTGACTTCTTCTTTCTCCTTGTTTAGTCTCTCTGTTTTTTGAATTTCTTCACCGTTTTTTCCTCATTTTCTTCCCTTCTTCTTTTCTTCTCCTGTTTCTTTGCTTCTTTTAAATAGAATTGTCTTCTTTCTTCCTCTGAAGAATCCCTCTCTTCTTTCGAAGAATCCCTCTCTTCTTCCGAAGAATCCCTCTCTTCTTCTGAAGAATCCTTCTTTTCTTCTGACTCCTCTTGTTTCTTTTTTGGGCAATCTGGAGACCAATGTCCTTTTTCTTTACAATAATAACAGGTATCTTGACTTTTGTCTTTTTTAACCCCTGTTTTTTTTTTCTTTTTTGACGGTCTGGACACTCTGAAGACCAATGCCCTTTCTTCTGACAGATATAGCAAGTATCCTGACTCTTATCTCGAAAGGAAGGAGAGTAGTCTGTCGGCTGGTCTGAAGAGAATTTTCTAATGACCCCTCGCAAAGCTCGGACGAAACGTTCGATTTGGCTAGTCTCTTCCATTGTTCTCCTCGGTTTGAGAGTGAAATGAATAGTGAAAGGACAAGACACACCCTTTTTATATACGCTGGTTTGCCATGACTATAAATTAGTCTATGGTATTTGAACTTGAGTCATTTGACGTTTTGCACTCAAGATGAAACGATCCTATTCATTCGAGAAGAAAGAAGAAGAAGAAAGTAAGAGGTAGAAACGTGATCTATCGCCTCGTATCAGGGCTGAAATCTTGGCACAAATTCATGCCAGTGATTTTGAAGAGGACATGAGTAGTGAAGGGGGATACATTACGTACAATGGAAATTAGCATTACAGACCCCCTTGGGAACATATACGTACAATGGAAATTTAACATGGCGAAAAATCGTGGGAACATATACGTACAAGGGGAATTAACATGGGAATAAATCGTGGGATACTATACGTACAAGGGGAATTTAACATGGGAATAAATCGTGGGTCAATATACGTACAAGGGGAATTTAACATGGGATTTTTTTTTAAATTTTAAAAAAAAATTTTAAATTTAAATTTTTAAATTTAAAAAAAGGGTAGGCAATGAAAGGCTATCTCTTTTCGAGAAATATGGGGGCCCTGAAAAGGGCCTTTGGGTTTTCTTTTAATTTCTTCTTTTTCTCCACCAAGTTCTTATTTTATCTCCTACACTCTTCTTCCCTTTCTTTTTTTTCTTCTCCTCCTCTTCTTTCTTCTTCTCTTCCTCCTCTTCTTTCTTCCTCTTTTCATTTTCTTCTTCTTTTTCAATTTTTTCGTTCCATTTGCGTATTCTTATTCTTTCCTCTTCATCCTCCTTCTCCTCCTTTATCTCTTTCATAACGCAACTAATCTTGTCCTTTGCTTTTCTTAAGTTATTAATTTCCATCTTTACACGATGGGGACTATAGGAATAATGGTCTAAACCAGTCTTATTAGCATCTGTTCCATTATTCCTAAGTTGTCTAAAACGTCTTGCAAGGTTTGTATTTTGTCCATTTGGTTTGACGCCATCTTCTTTTTATTCTTTGCAGAATGGTTTGAACGACGAACACTGTGGGTTCTTATAGTGAAAGCGCGTACGTGAAGGAAAACATCCCCCTAAAACATAAAATGGATCTTACCTAGATCATGACCCAACAACGCGCGGACATGAAGGAAAACATCCCCTACTTTCTCATTTCATATAATATAACCCTAACTATACTCTCTACATACGCTAATAATCAATAAATAAACCCATAATCTACTATTCACACAAACTTACTTCAGCATTTACAAACACAAACACACAAACACATACACTTCCACTATTCATAAAGAGTTAGTGTTTATATTCACACTACTCTACCTATACACAATGGCAATTCGATAGTTATTTCTTTTCTAGAGTATTGGGTAGCCCTTAAAAGGGCTGTTTTTTTTGAACTCCTGATGCACCTATCTAATGGTTGCACCTTCCTGGCCTGGCGCCACACACGCATCTTCTTCCCCAGTCTTCTTTCACCTTTCTTCTGGGGAGCGCAGAGGGAGGATGATTCGCTTCAACACCCCAATCCTCTGTCTCGGGAATATTGAACGACATCCTCTCTTCTCTTTTCTTTTCCTCTTCTTCCCTCTCTCTTCTCTCCTCCTCTTCTTTTTTCATTCTTGCTTCTTCTAAGATAGCCTCCGCTGATAGTTCGTTTACTATGCGCCTGGCATATTCCAGGTGCATCTGGAGTTCTAACAGTTTCACTATTCTGCTATTCATTCTTCTGGCTGTGTTGATCAATCAAGAAGGGTAGCTAGACTGCCCAGCGAGTTTCAATTTATAGTGAAAGCGCGGACGTGATGGAAAACATCCCCCAATAACATAAAATTGATCTTACCTAGATCATGACCCAAAACAACGCGCGGACCTAAAAGAAACACTCACTCACTTTTTTATGCTACCCATCACTATTGTAAAATTTTTATAAATCACTTCAATAGACTATCCACATACGCAAAGCAATCCAATCTAACCCAAAATATACACCTCTAACAGCCAAAAAAACAAACATCATTTTAATCTACTATCCAAACCAACTTACTTAACCACTTACTAACACAAACACACAAATACATACACTTCCACTATTAATAAAGAGTTAGTGTTTATTTTCACACTACTCTACCTACACACATTGGCAAATTGATCGTTATTTCTTTTCTAGAGTATTGGGTAGCCCTGAAAAGGGCTGGGTTTTTTTTGTTTGCTATGGCATTCTTTTTTAGTTTCTAAGAATGCGATGTCCTCTGAGGATAGACTTTCTGGCGATAGGTCTGCTTCTTCGGAAAGAGAAGAAGAACTCTTTGGTGTCGATACGGCAATCGACAAAGCCTCTGTCAGCTTCAGGTTGCTGCTGTTGTTGTTGCTGCTGTTGTTGCTGTTGCTGCTGTCTCTGAAGTCTGTACTTCTCTGTCCATTCTTCTTTTTCCCTGTTCATTTCTTCTCTGAAGAGCTCTTCTATCAGGTCTTCAGTGATTTTTAACATTCTCACATTCTCTATTTCTTCTGGCTTCGGTATCAGACTGTGTCTGACCCTATGCAAATTCACGTAGGCTTCGTTGAGCTTAGCTAGTTTGGAGCACATCTTCGTAGGAGGATGAGTCGACAATGGATGGTTAGACTGGAAACAACCCCGGTTCTTATAATCAAAGCGCGGACGTGAAGGAAAACATCCCCCACACGGTTTTCGAGCCGCAACGTTCAGTGAGTGTCATGAGAGGGATAGTAAGAAATCAAAGAGCATCAATCCAACATTCTTATAGCTAAACAAAACCACAAAGGCATTTTTTCAAAAGACAACATTTTTTATTCAAAAAATCACTTTACACTAAACAACAACAACTCTAACATTTTTTAACAATAATCCAACACTATAACATCAAACAATTTTTTTCAAATCACAAACATTTTTTTCTCAGTGGACAATCTACTTTGAACAGGGTTGACAACGTTGTGAATGAAATTGTGATTTCCACTGTTGGAAATCATTAGGCCATTGATGGACACTACGTTTCCTAGCTTGAGACAAAAGATAAGCATAATGGTCACAAAACCATCGATCTACTTTCACATCGTTTCTTGAAGAAGAACGAGGATCAAAATGAGTCACTAAATGTTCTAAGGAATAGCCCAGGCTGCGATGATGCAGAAAATACACACAGTACTGTCCACACACCAAGGAATCTGTGCCTTGTAATTTCACGTTATTGAATCGGGTGGTTTGAGCATTTCTTCTCATAAAGTCAATGATATCGTCTTCCAAAGGGGGCAATCCGTACGAATCGAAATATTCCACACATCCTTCTTGAGGAAAGTAGACGGCTACCCAATGGGTTCCTGGGAGATGACTGTCGTCCGTGTTGATCACGTAAGCTTGATGGTCTTTAGGTTTGCGATGAGGGAGTTCATCTTTAGCACAGACGACAGGATTCCAAGAAGCCGTATACGAACTGTGGTTCAAAAGGTAATAAAGTTCGCAGGTATCCATTGTTTTGTGTTTTCTTCTTCACAGGTAATAATAAGTCGTCAATTCGATCCTGACTTTTTGCTTGAAAATGTCTGACGAATAAACGGTTATTCGTTCTGTTTCCTCACTCTGATTCAGGAGAGCTTCGATACAATGGATCTCTTGAGTGGTTAATGGTGGACAAGAATGTTCACGCAAGTCTTTATACCACTGGTGCAACACGTCTTTGTTCGAGATGAGACTCCAAGCTTCGTCCAGATACTCGTCCAATTTTTCTTCTTGACTTAACATCAGGCATTTATCGTGTTGAATTTGACTGGGATGATCGTTTTGACATCCATAGCAATTTTTCTTGATCAATTCCGTCATTTTATCGACCAAGTGTTTGGCAAAACAGGAGACTAAATGGGCTTCTTGTTCTGGCCATCTCGACTTCATCATGATCACTTCTTCTTTTTCCACAGTCTCCTCACATTTCATGTCCAAAGTTTCTCCACTAGGTAAAGAGGGATAACAGTCTTCCATGACTTCTAGTAATCTAGAATAACTTCTCTCAAACTGTTGATTTCTATGGTATTATCGAATTCTGCATACAGGATGACGTTCACTGTGTTCCCTGCATCCAGTGGACTCGCAAACTGAATTTCCACACGAATCTGGCCGGATTTTATAGGGTGGAAATGTCCCTCGTCGCTGCCTTGGTCTGTAGTGAAATCGAAAGCCCACAAAGCGTAGCCTCCTGCATAATCGTCGTACGTAATGCCGTGACTGGTGTTGGTTCCTAACTGTCCGGTAGCTTCGTACAGGGACAAGTACGATCTCAAATAATTCTTTGCGGCACCAAAGTTAGGCTCAAAGGGTCGGGTACACAAGGTCTTGCCATCGCGACTGACTTCAATCTTGGACACATTGTAATGATTAAAGTAGAAAGGATTTTCATTGTAGGCTCCATTGAAAGCTGAATTCTTGACGATACCAACAATCAAACGCTTGGGTAACTGTCCTTGGAACAGATGATCTTCGATCATGGATCGCTGTCCAGCAGGAATGGTGAAGGTTTTCACTTCCACGCGACGTATTGGATACTTGGCGGTCGTTCTGCTCAACGTCTGACTGATGTCGTTACCTACTTTAAGCAGCACTTCCACACGTCGCACGTAGAGTCTGGCTTCTTCGATTTTGGTTTTGTAAGTGGCATCAGCAGCAGCCATCAAATGGAAAGCGGCACTGCTCCGATTCAGTCTCAGGCGGATATCTACCCCGTTTAGCAAATACTTTTCTTGTAACCACATGTCCAAATGCAAGCGATCCGTTAGTTCTAAACTACGACTTCCAGCAATTTTCTTTTGTCGTTCTACAAATCCCGTTGGATTTGAAGCATCCCCAGCAAGTGTAATGCCGTTGAACTTAGTCGCCTGGTCAGGTTTCCATACCACGCAAGCATCCAGATGAGTGTTCTTGGCTTCTTTTCCGTACGTCAAGAGATTTTCCAGTTAGGCTCGATAAGGGTAAGTATCCATGCTGCTGCTGACCAGTTTGTTATTCAAGTACAAGTCCACTTCGCTGAACAAGGAATGCATGAAATTGTTGACGCGAGCTACTGCTTCATCAGCGTCTATGTTAGCGTTGGGTGGTTCGATCACTTTCACTTTCAAGTATAGGTAACTACTATTCAGATCGATGTAATCTTCGGGCTGTCCTTTGATTTCAAACTCGATGGGAGCGGAATCAGTCAATGAGGAGACGGGATGAAATTCCACCCACTGGGATTCTTGCATCGTCATCATGGTGGGGGGCATGGCAAACAGATCCAGTTCCGTCTTGGAACAAGCGCAAGACTCTCGGTGCATTATTTTTTTTTGTTGTTGCTGTGTCTCAATAATCGAAAACGTCTAAGTCTCGAATGGTTCTTCTTTTATTGGCCTTTCTAGCTTGAAGTCTGGTAAAAGGGTGTTTTCTTCGTCGTCTCTTTCTGCCTTGTCCTTGCTGAATGCCTGATTCGGTAGCGTGCAGGACATTTATAGGTGTGTCTCGTCGGCCTAAAATGTCTTTACCCGTTTGCAGCAAGACATTTTTGCCTGCCCTCATGAAGGCTTCTTTAGGGTTTTGTTTGTCGATGATGACATTTTGGAGAAATTCTTTGCCTTGCGTCAGTGCCGCATCTTTCAAGGCGTGCAATCCGCGTGTCACCATCGGTTTCAACACCGGAGCCACCGAACGAAAGGCCGATTTTAACATGTCTCCTAAACCGTGTCCTCGCTGTCGAGCAACCCCTCGGTACACTGGATACATGACTTACTTACGAGTCGTGAGAGAACCGTTTTCGAAAATGGAGTTTCACCGTGACTTTTCCTTTGGTGAATGGAATATTTTGTCCCAGATCTCCTTTTATAGCAATGTTGACCGTGTCCAAATAAGACTTGCTGACGGGCAAATAGTGAGGATGGACAAATTCGCGGTGGATGTGGTAAGTGTTTCCACCTTCTTCGTCAGTGGCCGTGGCAGAATTTACTTTGAAAGGAATGACACGTAGTAACGGTACGGAGGTGTGTCCCACCACGTTGTACTCCACCACATCGGAGTACACGAAGATCAAATTCAGTCCTTGGTTCAGTTCTACCGGGTAACGAAAATACCTTGCAAAATGCCCGTCGTTGTCAATCTCTGCCATTTTAATCTTTTTGGTGTCCTTATCCATGACCATTTTGAGGTCTCCACCCAAAATGTCATACAATCCAGGGCAAAATTTAATACGTATACTTTTTTCATCACTTTCAAATCTGATGAGTAGACGGTGAGACTGTTTGTGGTACTCGATGGTGACACGTTTTTTTGCATTGGTCAGAACTTTGTCAAAGGTTGCATAGAATTTGTCAGCGATGGCTTCCACCAGATGTTGACCACTAAAATAATGGCCTGGGTTAATTTTAAAGTGATAAACGAAAAGAGGAGGAGGAGGAGAAGAAGAAGAGTCACTGCTGCGGGATAATAGCTCCTTTGCAGAATGTGAGTTATGTTGAGGACTGCCCGTCATCTTTTGCTGCAGTGCTGGGTCCAAAATTTCGACGTAAAAAGTGTTCTGAGTTTCAGTGATGTTTTGGATTTGTGTTGGGTGAATCATTTCTACTAAAGCCACTTCCCAATGGGCTTCGTGATCTAACGGGATGGCTTGAGGTAATTTGGCCGTGTAACAGCACAACGTGTTGTTGGGAAACACCTCCATGGAACTGTCACTGGGTAAAGTTAAGTAAAATTGGTTTTGGTGACTCATAATTCCAGAGTTCTGTGGCTGTCCGAGGGGTTACTGGACGTCAGAGGCGTGTCTCCGTCTAAAATGGGGTTCTGATTGTGGTTGTTGGAGTGGTGACTGACACTGGCGCTGGACACAACGTTCCCGTTCGAGGAGAATTTCAGGGAGGGATTAGGAAGCAGGTAGCCGATGCAACTGCTCAATAAAATGGTCCACAATTGTTTGTCTCCTTGTTGCAAACTCAAATTGGCGATGGCTGCCCCGATGACACAATACACCACGAAGATTTGGCAGAAAAAGACGATTTGCGTTTTAGGCACACGTTCTCCACACCACACCCACAAGGGTTGTTTTTGTAAATCTTGCACAGAAGAACTAGGTGAAGAAGGACTGGTCGACGTAGCTGCGTCTGCTGTGTGAAAGGGCATGATGGTCACTTCTTCTTTTTATAGTCGATGACTTGCGAAGCGTGGATCCAAGAATCGAAACTGGGTGGATATCCTTTCCAACGTACTTTGACTTCTTTGACACGTCGTTTGCCCACTTTACGGGTTCTGCGTTCGAGAATGCTTTCGATGTCGTACACGTCGTCTTCTTTTTTGGTGACACGTTGTAACTCGGGCAAATAAAACGTTCCTTTGAGTACTTCTCCGTTCATGTCTTCCAATTTATAGACGGCAGGATGACGGCCATGCACTCGTCCAGTGACGCGAAACAATTCGGTCGTCCAGTTAGGTAAGTAACCTTTGTCGAAAGTGCGTTTGGTTTTGCCAATGCGCACCCAATCTCCTACGGTCAACTCTCCACTTTTCTTGGGGACAGCCCTCGTCGGGGACGTACCAAACAGATGCTCAAACACCAACACTTCGTTGTCGGGAGTCACGTCTTGCGGGGCACGTCCGATGCTTCGATGGTAAGATTGGTTGTACGCTTGCACCAGATGCGGTAAGATGTCGATGTACTTCAGAGTGTGGTGATGCGTAAAATATTTCCACATACGTTCTTTCAAAGTGCGTTGAAAACGTTCCAAGATGCTGGCTTTGGTTTCGGGATTCTCGGTGGTAAAAAAATGAATGTCACGTTTCTTTAATTCTTTTTGGAAAGCTTGGTTCAGAAATTCGGTGCCTTTGTCCGTTTGCCATCGAAGAGGGTGACGACCGCTTTGTTTCAACACCCGTTGCAGGGCTCGCACTAACTCGCTGCTGGATTTGGAAGTCAAGGGCACGACCCAGGCAAATTTGGAAAAGACGTCGATGACACAAAACAAATATTTGTAACCACGATTGTAGCTGGCCAAATGAGAGACATCGGCTAAATCGGCTTGCCATTGATGATCGATGCCTTCCACTCGGGTGCGACTTCTGGCAAACTTGCGTCGAATGGGTTTGTGTAAAGTGTAGGTAGCTTGTTCTTGTAACCATCGTTGCACTTGAGGTAAACGGAGACTTTTCAGTCGCGTTTTGGCAGCACGATACAATTTTTGAACTCCTGCGTAACCGGCAGGATGCGAGGGATCGTAGTAAATGCTGGCTAAGACTTTTTCCATTTTTTTGTGTTGGTTGGTGTGTTAATAAGGCACCCACTCTTGGAAGAGGCTACTCTTTTTCTCTTGGGGTATTTTCTTGGATTGCAAGGCTTTGCGTGTGCGACCGGCAATAGGTGTTGAAGAGGAGGAGGAGGATGTCTGAGCGGGGGATATCGGTTCTTGTTTCACTTCTGTCTTCACTTCTGTCTTCACTTTCTTTTTCTCTTGTGATGAAGAAGGGGTGGCCATCATCTTTTTAATCCATCCAATTCTGGAGGTAGGTGGTGTTGTTAACTTGCGTACTTTTTCTTGTGGAGTTTGAAACCCTTCTTCTTCTTCTTTTCCTTTTTCTGTCTTGGTCACTGATACTGGTGGTACTGGTACTGGTACTGGTACTGGTGATGGTGCTGGACTTTTCATCAAGGTCTTAAAATCTTTCAGAGTGGGTAGAGCTGTTTCGTCTAAAGCTTTCTGGTGAAAGAGTTGCAATCGTTGCAATAGTTGAACGTACTTTTGCGATTTTTCTGTTTCGGACAAATCTTGGCGATCCATCAAGGACTGCAATTCGTGTTGTAACTGGGACATCTCGCTCAAATGGGGATTGGGAGGTAAATGCGGGGTGTGTTGTTCTTGCCAACGATGGTATTCCATCCATCGTTTGTAAGGCACTAAAGCTAGTTTTCGTCCTTCCATGGGGTTGTCAGGGGTCAATTCTGAGATCTTGGGACTTCCGAGGGCCTTTTTATCTTGCTCCCACCAGTCCTCCCAACATGGTTCCCAAGACTCCTTTCAGTATGGGGCCTAACAAGAGAGGTAAAATGCCTCCACGTTGGACCAACATCTTCTTTTTTTGACGAATGGGAATTTTCTTTCGAACCATTTGGCGAAGAACGTGACGATGTTTGCCTAAGCATTGTTTCTGGTGTTTGGACAAAGGGATCGTGCCTTTCAAAACGTTCAAACAGCATTCGCACACGGTATCGATGACCTCTTTGGAGGCCGTTTGAATGAGTTTTTTTCGTAGGGGTGGAGAAGCTTTGGACAGGACAGATAACAGGTCCCCATGTTTGGCTAAACGTGGTGGCAGTCCTTTCCTTTTCTTTCCTTGGGGTTTTCTGGAGGGTGACATCTTTGAGTCTTTAGGACTTTAGGAGCACCTAAAAACACTGATACCCTACTTGGTCACAGGCCTTTTTTATACTGGAACGCGTCGCCACTGATTGTCTTTACGTCGTATCAGTTTGAGGACAGGCATGACACGTCGTGCAGGGGTACGTAACGGACTAAATCGAGCCAGTTCTTGCTTGGACAAATCCAGTAAACTTTGTAACATGCCCGATCTTTCATGGACTTTGATTTTGGGAGAAGGTACTTTGTGAGCAGCAGCCACTGCCGCTAAATTGGAGGGTCCTGCCACTGGGGAAGTTCTTTTGGGGGTCATCAACGGAGAAGTTCTTGGTGTGATCAACGTCTCCAAGTACTCTTCAGTTCTGGGTGTCATTAACGGAGAAGTGGACAAACGTGAGGCTGCCGGAGACGCAGTCACCGCTGTGGCAGGTCGTGGTTTGCGAGTGTAAGGTTGCGTCCTGGCCGAAGTGCCTCTCTTGCGACTAGTTTTCTTCTGTGGACTTTTCTTTTTCTGAGGACTTTTTCTCTGTTTCTTTTTCTGGGGCTTCTTTTCTTTTTCCGGGGTGGTGTCTGGTAAGAGGAGGGTCCTGCCACTGGAGAAGTTATTCTTCTTGGGGACCTGGTCTTTTTCTTTTTCTTCTTGGGGCTTCGTTGGACTTTTGTCTTGGGGATAACTCTGGGGGCATTAGGATCCCATCTTAAGAGTGAGCGAATGATGACCCCTCCTAGAGTACCGCTCCCTCCAGGTTTCAAAATGATTTGTTTTTTGGTTTGAGTGTCGATGCGGGGATCGGCCAGTTGGACCAAAGCGACTTTGTTTCGATCGAAAAAGCGTTTGGTTTGATGAGGAATCTGAATGATTCCTTGGAGTAATTGACGTGCTGTCACCGTGAACCATCGTAAGACTTCTTTGAGACTAGCTTCTAAGACACGAGCTCGTGTTTGTGGATCTTTTTCTCGACTGATGCCATACAAGGCACGAATCAATTTGACGGGAAGATGCGACTGAAGGGACGTCATGTTCGCACTGTGTGAGACAGACGAAAAAGGGTCTGAGGTTTTTATAGATTTTTTTATGGGGAGTGAAATGAAGTCGAGGACGGAGACGTGTACAGGACAGGCCCTCCGTCTTGGCACCAGTGGTGAAACAAGTGGGTACGAAATCGCAAATCCTCGGGAGTCGTAGGTTTCAAATCGACGAGTAAATAGGCGTGTGGCGTTTGAGTGGCATCGTCGTACGCCTGAGTCAGCCAAGGCGTTCCTAACTGTTTGGCTAAGATTTGCACTTGCGATTTATCTCGAGGGCTTTTAAACAAGACTACGTAATGTGCATTGAGACTGATGGTGCGATGGGCTTTACTTTGTTGAAACAAATTTTGGGTGATGTAAACGACACTGGCATTACGGTGATGCCCTTTGCGCGTGAACCACAGTTTAATTTCTTCTTCGTCTTCTCCTAACATGTCGTCGAAAATGACCAAATGGGTTTGACGGGAGTCAGAGACGATGCCGTCGTCTTCTTTAGGAATGCCTTCCACAAACACGATGGAATCGCCTTGACTTTCTCGCAAGAGGCTGTACGCCGATTGCCACTCTTTGTAACACCACACGATCCGTTGAGGAGGCCGATCGATCAAATGATGTTTATGTTCGATCAAACGTTTGACGAATTCGGTTTTGCCAGAACCGCTAGGTCCAGCAATGAGCATGTTAAAGGGATGGCGAAGATACAAAGCCTCCCAACTGGCACGATCTAAATGTTCGTCGATGACTTTGACAGTAGAGGAAGAGGGAGCAGAGACAGCAGAGGTAGCCATGGTGTGAGAAATGTCACTTGTGACACGAAAAACAAACAAGACAAGAGTTTATATACTTTTTCAGAACACGTTTATTGAATGTTTTTTATCAAACATGAATACGAAAGACAAAAATACATAAAAGCCAAAGGCTTAAGTACAAGGATAAAAGGCACATGATAACGATGAACGTGGAATAAACACAAGTGTCTGTACAACAACCACATGTTTTGGGTAATGTTCTAACCAGTTCTATAGTAGGGGGTAAGGTCACACAAGTGTCCTCCCGAAAGGGTCTTTCAGGTCTGTCCACGACAGTCCTGTCCTGGGTGACGGGTTCTTCTGGCACCGTCACTAACACAGGTTGAAAAGTAACTTTTTTCCTTGAACAACTCTCGTGCATACTGGGCCACTTCTTGGGTCCAAGCCTCAAAACCCCATTCTTTCCAGGCACGGACATCTGTCCAGTGGGGATGTAAGTCACAAGCTACACACACATCGTCATACACGTCTTGGGTAGCTAAAAGTTGACGAATCTTTTTTTCCTGTTGAGGTCGAGAAGTATCCAGATGAAAACGCAAGGCTTTGAGCAAAAGGAGTTTTTCGTGACCATTTAAGGCCATTGAGGTGGTAAGTACTGATCGTAAAGAGTCCACAAAGAATCGGCTGGTAAACGAAATCCCAAGAAACAAGTCACTAAGACACACACCAATTGTCGTCCCAAATTGAATGGATACAGTTCTTGTAATAATTGATGATAATGATCCACGGTTTGAATATGGTCATTGAGTTCCTTCCACGGAATCTGTTGGATGACATGTGACATAAACCGTGGCATGGCAGCCTGTTTTTATATTCTCTTTTTTTTGGATGCAATACACGTACTTTCTAGCCAGAGATCTTCGTTCTCCAGTAGGGAATCTAAATCTTGCATACTGTAACCGAAACGTCAGAGTTCGTTTAGAAGTTTCCTCTTCCGCTAAGTAGATTCCACGTAACAAATGTTGGTAATCCTTTACCTTGTCTTCCTCAATGTATTCCTGTAGGTGAATCTCGAAGTAACCATAATTATGAACATGTCGATCATTAGCGACCTCAAAGTTTTGAACAATGTCTGACCATTGAAAGAATTTCTGACGAATCAGTTCTCTTATACCATTCAGGTACCAGTGGTTAAAGATCTGGTGACGTAACGGATGTAATTGTTCTTTACGTTTGACTTGCATTTTCACCAGCTCTCGGTAAATCCTTTCTCTCAATTCCACAGGCAAGGCACGAATGTTCTCTTGTAAAGTATTCATGAATAGGTCAGTCCGTACAATTCACAAAAGTAATCCACATAGTGAGTAATTTCTGACCACTGCCATTCAGGGTAACGTCCAAGAATGTCACTGAACTCTTTTGATGTAAACGGTCTAAAGCGATACAATAGGAGGAATGCACCCTTGACCCAAAGAAATCTAACACACTGGTTGACTTTTTTCACTTTCCTCTTATGAATTTCTCGACACAAAAGTTCTACAGTGACCCATTGAGATTTCACTCTGGCAAACCCCTGCCAAACTTCCTTGTAAATCTTCTGTTGTAGTTCTTTAGGTAATGATTCAATATCGTTTTTGAAATGAAGTTTAAATACTGGTCTCGGTGATGTCCAACATTTGACTCCTAGCCAATCTGGTTTCTTCTTCGTCAACGACATGGTAAGTTACTTCAATGTCTCGGTCCCACTAAGGGTAAGTAATGACAATTCGGTGACCATCGAGCATGTTCTACGTAGGCCGAATCTTGCGGTTCCCAGTGGTGAAGTGACACACCGCAACTGAAGCACTTGACTTTATCTCCTTCGCCCAAGTAGAAAAATCCGGCTCTGGCTAATTCTTCGGGGGTCGGTCCTCCCAGATACTTAGGCCATTTTCCTTTGAACGATTGAAGACGATTTTCAAAGTCGCAGTATTCCGACAAACGCACAGGAAACGAATATTCGTCTTTCACAGGTTCGTTTCGATAAGGGTTGAGTGACATGGGTAGGAGTTTGCTCAGGGCTGGATGACATCCGTAGGGGGGTAGACGTGAAGGTGAACATTCCCCTTTAAAACGAAACCCAGTAAAATGTCCAAGAGGACGAGCGGCATCGCTTTCGCATCCCTCAGGTTTGACACGCACAGCATCACTTTCCATGATAGGGGCAGTGAGAACAAAGTTCCCATGATGCTTTACGGCATCGCTCAGGTCACAAGGTACAGCATCGTATCCATCGCAAGGCTCACAATCGCACTCGTCTGCAAACTCCGTTACGCAATTACAATGGTAACCACATGGACAATCGCAGTTTCCTTCCGGACATTTTCCGTCGCAATGCATGGGTCTTATCCATCCAATATTAGTCACACTAGAGGAAGATACAACTTTTTTACAATCCCCAAACTGGAACGATGCCTCTTTCAAAGTATTCATCTTGTTCGCTCGGTCTTGGTAGTCACAATGAACTATGGATCTTGACCATAGCCCTTTTTTATACTAGTCGCAATGCAGTCTCCAGCTTGTACATCTTTCCTTTTTAACGTTTTTTATGTCTTGTTTCGGAAGGTACCGTCTCTAAGGTACCGTCAACATTGTACCGTAGTGTGATGGGTGGAAAGGCCATAGAAAGGTAAGGGCAGTGCGGAGACCATCGAGTATGTTCCAGAATAGCTGAATCTTTATAGATACATAGATCCATTCGTAACTTCAGACCGCAAGCGAAACACTGTACCTCGTATCCCAATCCTGACTCAGGTCCCAAGTAGACAAATCCTGTTCTAGCTAAAACATGCGAAGAAGGTAATCCTTCCCTATCCGTAGGCCATTTCTGAAACGTGTCCAATCGACGGGCACAATCACAATAGTCAGGTAAGAAGACTGGAAAATGGTAGGGTTTCAGCTTGGAGTTCTCATCGGGTTTCTCACTCGATTCTTGCTGTGACGAAGTCATCTTTCTGGTGAGTGGCTATCCTCTTACAACCAATGTTTTATACCAACGTGTCCATACGGTAAGGTGAAATGATTGCGAAGTCGAACTCGCTTCTGGTACACGATTTGATAAACTTTTTCCAAAGGTCGACTGACGATGTGGTGAGTGGGTAAACGTACAATCTTGTTCGGTTGGTAAGTGGTCACTTTAAAGTTTCCATCCTCTCCCGATTGCAAGGCTTCTTTCAATACCCCAAAGTTGACCACTCGACTGGTACGATAATTCAGAGTCAGTCCTTTCACTTTGCACGTCGTGTGCACTTCTTGTTTGTCACGGTATTCGTAGCCGTAATTTTTGGGACCACCACTGACGAAACTTAGAATCTTGTCGTCGGGATGCTCGTCTGTCCAGGCTCCTAAACGGTCTCCTTCGATGTTAGGGTGATGTTGAATCGGGTGATGGATGTAAATGCAACTGTCCGTGTCAAAGTACAGGACGCGTTCTTCTAACAGTTCTAAAGCTTCGTACAATTTTAAGCGAGCATGGGCTGTCACGTAAGCCGCAATGATGACATTTCCAAAAGGGTCGTCTTGTACAAAGTCCAGATCTTCTTCGTAATTGACCAAGATCAAATTCTCTCGAACGACGTCCACGTGTTTCATGTATTTGGTTTTGTCGTGAATCATCTGGAAGTAGCGGGAAGGTTCTGTCAAATATTCCGTCTTGGGTAAACACGGTCGTTGTGCCATTTTACCCCACAAGCAATTTAACATCACTTTGGCAAACGATCGCCTGCCTTCGTTTTTCTCGATGTGGTCTAAAGTGATGCCTTCTTGTTCGTAATATTTCTCTTTGAATTTTATTTGGTCTTCGGGAGTGTGACACCAGGAAGGATAGCCGCTGGCTTCTTGCTTCAGTTTCAAAAAGGCATCCACGTAGTCGGCGAAAATGCCTTTCTGAGTAGGGTCACCCTTGTGGTACTGTTGTGTCTTGGGAAAGTGGCAAATTTCGTATACTTCTAACAGTTGGTATCCCATGTCCATAGCTTTGAACAATTCTACGCTGACCCAGGTTCCCGTCAAGGCCCGTTCTTCCTGGCTGTGATGACAAGGCTGGTGTTGGTTGCACGTTTCGGCACAAGTACGGCACAAGGGAAACATCAGTTTGCCTTGACAATGGTGAGGTAAGACGGGATGGTATAGGTTCATGGGAGGCAAAACTTTACACTTGATCAAGCCTTCGTATTGTCGAATGTTTTTCAGGTCGATGTGTTCCGTTAACAATTGCGGGTGCCCTACAGGAAAGCGACAATATTTGCACACGTAGGGATACAGCGAACACACGTCCAAGTATTTGATTTCTTCTCCTTTCTCTTCGTCGGCTTGGTACAGCAAACAGGTGGCATTGGTCCTTCCTCCGTACAAACTATCCCTCGGGTTCAGCGGGTCCATGAACTGGTAACTTTCCACGAGGCGTTTAAACTCGGGATCGGTTTTCATACGGTGATCGTACTCGTGTTCCCACATTTCCACCACTTGGTATCCTTGCTGTTCTAACTTTAGGCGTCGCTGACAAGTGGCCTGGTACAAGTCTTCCATGGTTCGTTGCAAAAACTGATTTTTAGTGCCACGGTCAGGGTAACAAACAGGACATCCGTGAAATAAGCAACCGTTAAACTCGTACACGATCTTGGGGTTTTCTAAGTCCCAGCCATCGACCGAATACGTTCCGATGGTCTTTTCGCCCCCTCCGTTGCGGGCATGCTGAATCCACTTGTCTTCCTTGTCGCACAAGTAATGTAACCAGCGTAAGGCTTTGACCGAGTATTGACGTTTGACAAAGTGGGTCGTTTGAGGGCTGATGACAGCCACGGTGTTTTCAGGCATGAATCGTTGTCGATACACTAGGGAACACGCTTTGGCAATGGTGCAAGCTTCTTTCAAAGGATCGACCCCTCCGTGTTCCATGAACAGTTCTCGAAATTTTCCACAGCAACGCCGTAAAATGTACACGTCGGAACGACAATACTTTAGCATTTCTTCCTGAAAGTCGAAAGGGTACGAGGCGTGAATCTGGTACCAAGCGTAGAAAGCGTCTCGTTGTTCGGTACGCATGTTGTCGGGGTCGTAATAGTGAGCCTCAGGCAAATGGGGTAGAACGGCATGTTGATTGGCTTCCGTATTGAAAAAGTGTGGAAAGTACCCTTTAGCCATTTCTGTCATTCCAAACTTTTTAGGCATTCGACTCAAAGGCATGGCCAAATAGCTCATCGAATCTTTAAACTGTACTTGTCCCACTTGCATGAAAATGATTTTGGCTCCGTTCAAAGTCACTTTAGGACGCTCGGTGCCTTGTTCCGTATAGTATCTGAGAAGAAACTGTCCATCGTATCCGGAAAAATTGTGAACCATCACTGTGGCATGACGATGACAATCTCCGTAACGTTCGATGTCCTCTTGGCTCCACGTCTTGTCGACGGGGTCTAAGACCCATTGGGCAAAATCGGCTAACGTGTTTGGTCCTCGAAAGATTTTTTCACGCCCTCCGGGAATCTTGCTGCAGTGAGGGCAATGACTGAAGATAGGTTCTTGAATGCACTTCTCGCACGCTCGATGAGCCACGCAGAAATTAGGAATGTGAATGCCGGTCTCTTGCATGCATTCGAAATCGAAAAAGATGAAATTGCCTTTCTTCTTGTGACCGTCCTCTTTCTCTGTTGGGGGTTGGTATTTTTGCACGTAACATTCGTGTTCCAAGTCCACGATGTGGTGACAAATGTGACATTTTTTCTTTCCTGAACATACGTGTGCCTTGGTATTATTGGTACGTATGACTTGTTCACACGTAGAGCACAATCTCAATAGTTGACAAGCGCATTTTTTCTGTGAACCTTGCGTCTTCAAATGTTGTTGGTAACAGGTAGGGCTGACAAACGTGCGCAGACAAGTTGAACAAGGCACTGGTTCTTCGCTCAGACAGGGTGAAGAGGCCAAACATCCTGTGCATTTCGATCCACAATGCTTGTGTTGCTCTCGATTGTTATAACCATGGTCACATTTCTCACAGTAATAACCGTATCCCAGGAATCCGGTGATACTGGTAATGGTATCGAAATGGTCATCGTGATGATAAACATGAATGTATTTTCCGTCCTTAAAATCTTGGCCTCGAAACAATAGAGGCCCGCGCATTTCTTGAGGGTGCACTTTCAAGGTGTATCGTGGAGCTAGGACATCTTGCAATTTTTGCATCTCAGGAATGCCACAGGGTGTGTCTTTGGACAGTCCGGCTTGTTGTAACAGGAGTTCTGCTTCGTTTCGTTGTTTATCTCGGTCGGAACGTTGAATAGTGTTCCAGGTTCTTTTCCATTCTACCGTGTCGTTCTTGTTGGCATAGGTTCGTCCCACCACGATGGCACGGGCTAAACACATCTGGTCATGAGGGTTGTTAATTCGGACGAGACTCTTTTTGGTGTTGCGAAGGTCGTCCACCAATAACATCTTTTTGCGTCCAGTCCCTTGAGGAGGAGAGACGTGGGTCATGTCCAGTGTGGCTTTACCATCGGTGATGTCAAACTGATCATTAGATTGTTGTACGTGTTGAATCTTGTCCATGACTTTGGAAGCAGTCAATTCTGCAGGGGTGCTAAATTCGATCCAAACAGGGGATTTCAAACCGTCGTGTTGTATGGAAAGTCTCAAGCGATCGTCTTCTTTGGGTTGACATTGTCGCTTGAGTGCAGTGAGCAAAGAATCCCACACCTCAGTGATGAACACTTCTGCTTTCTCTAACGGCACTTCAGCCTTGAAATCTTTAAACTTCACTGTGTATTTGTAAGCCGTGGTTCTAAATTTTCTAGAGGAGCGCTTTTCCGTCTCTCGAATGGAATAGTACTTTTCAGGGTTGACTAAGGGTGGTGAACTTGGTTTAGAGGGTTCGGATTCTGGTTCACTCATGTCCTCTTCAAAATCACTGGCATGAATTTGTGCCAAGATTTCAGCCCTGGTACGAGGCGATAGATCACGTTTCTGCCTCTTACTTTCTTCTTCTTCTTCTTTCTTCTCGAATGAATGGGATCGTTTCATCTTGAAAGCAAAAAGTCAAATGACTCAAGTTCAAACACCATGAGCTACTTTATAGTCATAGCAGACCAGCGTATATAAAAGGGTGTGTGTCTTGTCCTTTCACTATTCATTTCACTCTCAAGCCGAGCACAACGATGGAAGAGACTAACCAGATGGAACGTTTCGTCAGAGCTTTGCGAGGGGTCATTAGAAAATTCTCTTCAGACCAGCCTACGGACTACTCTCCTTCCTTTAGAGATAAAAGTCAAGATACTTGCTATATCTGTCAGAAGAAAGGGCATTGGTCTTCAGAGTGTCCAGACCGTCAAAAAAGAACAAAAACAGGGACTAAAAAAGACAAAAGTCAAGATATCTGTTATTATTGTAAAGAAAAAGGACATTGGTCTCCAGATTGCCCAAAAAAGAAACAAGAGGAGTCAGAAGAAAAGAGGGATTCTTCAGAAGAAGAGAGGGATTCTTCGGAAGAAGAGAGGGATTCTTCAGAGGAAGAAGAGGAAGAAAAAAGACAATTCTATTTACAAGAGGCAAAGAAACAGGAGAAGAAGAAAAGAAGAAGGGAAGAAAATGAGGAAAAGACGGTGAAGAAATTCAAAAAACAGAGAGACTAAACAAGGAGAAAGAAGAAGTCAATGAACTTTTTATTAAAGTGTTGTGTTGAGAATTGTGAATTGGATTGTAAAAAAATGGATAAAAAAATAAATGAATGATATAAGGTAAGAGTCTTTTAGTTATGATTTTAAAATAAGAACGTACACTCACGCACTCATACACAGACACGTACTATAAGGGTAAAATGGGTGGGTTTTTTTGAGTTATTGGCAAATTGAAATTGTATTTCTTTTCGAGAAATGTGGGTGGCCCTGAAAAGGGCCTTTTTTTCTCTTTATGGTGTAGGGGTGAGTTTAAGCAATCAACTTTAACTGCCTTATGCCTTTGCCACGGCCAAGGCCTAGTTCTGAACTGCGTAATGTTGATGATGATTGGGTTGAAATCACTAAGGGTGGTACGGTAGGCTTAGTCACAGGGTTGACGTGTTTGGCTCGGGAAGGTCGTATTCTCTTCGGTCGTGATAAAGAAGTCTGATACATTTGTTTCAGACTTCTTAACTCCGCTAAAATGTTCAACAGTACCGTGACCGTTTGATTTTCACCCTCTTGTTTCTTTGCTGCTACTTCTTCTTGCTGTTGTTGCTGTTGTTTTTTTCTTACCTCTTCTTCTTGCTGCTGTAGGAGAAAAGCTTGTTCCGCTTCCTTTTGTCGTTGTATAAATTTCTCCAATTCTTCTTTCTGTCTCTGTCTAAAATTCTCCACTTGCGGTAATGAAGAAGGTAACGAAGGTTCCGGAACAAATTCTTGCGAGGAGAGAAAATCCACAAAATCCCAATTCACCTCTTCTGAAAGTAAGTCCGGGTTCCCTTGGGTGGTCTCCCCTGTTGGTGCACCCCATTGGATCGTTTTCTGAGTTTCCGTCATGTTGAATCACTGTCGCATAGATTGACTACACACAAGCGCTAGCGAATCTATATAGACCACGTGACGTCACAGACTGCTCTCTTCGGATTGGATGAGGGCTGACTGAATTTTGTAACGCGTGTTCGGATTGGTGAATGAACTCAATCCGTTTCAATCCTACCTCTGCCTATAAATAAGCGCAGTTCAGTGCATTGATTCACCTGTTCTCGTCGCTTCAAGATGTGGACCACAGTTGAGTCATCCACCCTTGTGTCTTCCATGATGTTTCGGACAGACTTGCTCATGTATGTCCGATCCAAGTGGACCGTTGTCCACAGGACAAACACCAGCCTGTGGATACGTAGGATCTACGTTGAAAGACAAGGATTCCTGAAAAGAGTGCTAATTTACGGGCCAACAGTGAGACGCAGCCTAAGGACAAGAAGAAGACCAATGCGGTGTCATTTATGTTAATGAATGCATTAATATAAACCCAAAGGCCCTTTTCAGGGCCCCCATATTTCTCGAAAAGAGATAGCCTTTCATTGCCTACCCTTTTTTTAAATTTAAATTTAAAAATTTAAATTTAAAAATTTTTTTTAAAATTTAAAAAAAAATCCCATGTTAAATTCCCTTTGTACGTATATTGACCCACGATTTATTCCCATGTTAAATTCCCCTTGTACGTATAGTATCCCACGATTTATTCCCATGTTAATTCCCCTTGTACGTATATGTTCCCACGATTTTTCGCCATGTTAAATTTCCATTGTACGTATATGTTCCCAAGGGGGTCTGTAATGCTAATTTCCATTGTACGTAATGTATCCCCCTTCACTACTGACATGAGTGAACCAGAATCCGAACCCTCTAAACCATGTTCACCACCCTTAGTCAACCCTGAAAAGTACTATTCCATTCGAGAGACGGAAAAGCGCTCCTCTAGAAAATTTAGAACCACGGCTTACACCTACACGGTGAAGTTTAAAGATTTCAAGGCCGACGTACCCTTGGAGAAAGCAGAAGGGTTTATCACCGAGATGTGGGATTCTTTGCTCACCGCACTCAAGCGACAATGTCAACCCAAAGAAGACGATCGCTTGACACTATCCATAGATCACGACGGTTTGAAATCCCTTGTTTGGATCGAGTTTAGCAGACCCGCAGAACTAACCCCTTCCAAAATCATGGACAAGATTCAACACGTACAACAATCTAATGACCAGTTTGACATCACCGATGGTAAAGCCACACTGAAAATGGCTCACGTCTCTCTTCCTCAAGGGACTGGACGCAAAAAGATGTTATTGGTGGACAACCTTCGCAACACCAAAACAAGTCTCGTCCGAATTCACAACCCTCAAGACCAGATGTGTTTAGCCCGTGCCATCGTGGTGGGACGAACCTATGCCAACAAGAACGACACGGTAGAATGGAAAAGAACCTGGAAAACTATTCAACAATCCGATCGAGCCAAACAACGAAATGAAGCAGAACTCCTGTTACAACAAGCCGGACTGTCCAAAGACACACCCTGTGGCATTCCTGAGATGCAAAAATTGCAAGATGCCCTAGCTCCACGCTACACCTTGAAAGTGCACCCTCAAGAAATGCGTGGAACTCTGTTGTTTCGAGGCCAAGATTTTAAGGACGGAAAATACATTCATGTCTATTATCACGATGAACATTTCGATACCATTACCAGTATCACTGGATTCCTGGGATACAGTTATTATTGTGAGAAATGTGATTATGGTTATAACAATCGAGAGCAACACAAGTCTTGTGGATGGAAATGCCCAGGATGTTTGGCCTCTCCACCCTGTCTGAGCGAAGAACCAGTGCCTTGTTCAACTTGTCTGCGCACGTTTGTCAGCCCTACCTGTTACCAGCAACATTTGAAAACACAAGGTTCACAGAAGAAATGTGCTTGTCAACTCCTGAGATTGTGCCCTACGTGTGGACAAGGCATACGTACCAATAGTACCAAGGCACACGTATGTCGAGGAAAGAAAAAATGTCACATTTGTCACCACATCGTGGACTTGGAACACGAATGTTACGTGCAAAAATACCAACCCCCACCAGAGGAAGAGGACGGTCACAAGAAGAAAGGCAATTTCATCTTTTTCGATTTCGAATGCATGCAAGAGACCGGCATTCACATTCCTAATTTCTGCGTGGCTCATCGAGCGTGCGAGAAGTGCATTCAAGAACCTATCTTCAGTCATTGCCCTCACTGCAGCAAGATTCCTGGAAGACGTGAAAAAATCTTTCGAGGACCAAACACGTTAGCCGATTTTGCCCAATGGGTCTTAGACCCCATCGACAAGACATGGAGCAAAGAGGACATCGAACGTTACGGAGATTGTCATCGTCATGCCACGGTGATGGCTCACAATTTCTCCGGATACGATGGACAGTTTCTTCTCAGATACTATACGGAACAAGGCACCGAACGTCCTAAAGTGACTTTGAACGGAGCCAAAATCATTTTCATGCAAGTGGGACAAGTACAGTTTAAAGATTCGAAGAGTTACTTGGCCATGCCTTTGAGTCGAATGCCTAAAACGTTTGGAATGACAGAAATGGCTAAAGGGTACTTTCCACACTTTTTCAATACGGAAGCCAATCAACATGCCGTTCTACCCCATTTACCTGAGGCTCACTATTACGACCCCGACAACATGCGTACCGAACAACGAGAAGCTTTCTACGCTTGGTACCAGGCTCATGCCTCTGACCCCTTCGACTTTCAGGAAGAAATGTTAAAGTATTGTCGTTCCGACGTGGACATTTTACGACGTTGCTGTGGAAAATTTCGAGAACTGTTCATGGAACACGGAGGGGTCGATCCTTTGAAAGAAGCTTGCACCATTGCCAAAGCGTGTTCCTTAGTGTACCGCCAACGATTCATGCCTGAAAACACCGTGGCTGTCATCAGTCCTCAAACGACCCACTATGTCAAGCGTCAATACTCGGTCAAAGCCCTACGTTGGTTACATTACTTGTGCGACAAGGAAGACAAATGGATTCAGCGTGCCCGCAACGGAGGAGGCGAAAAGACCATCGGAACGTATTCGGTAGATGGCTGGGACTTAGAAAACCCCAAGATCGTGTACGAGTTTAACGGTTGCTTATTCCACGGATGTCCCATCTGTTACACTGACCGTGACACTAAAAATCAGGTTTTGCAACGAACCATGGAAGACTTGTACCAGGCCACTTGTCAGCGACGCCTAAAGTTAGAACAGCAAGGATACCAAGTGGTGGAAATGTGGGAACACGAGTACGATCACCGTTTGAAAACCGATCCCGAGTTTAAACGCCTCGTGGAAAGTTACCAGTTCATGGACCCGCTGAACCCGAGGGATAGTTTGTACGGAGGAAGGACCAATGCCACCTGTTTGCTGTACCAAGCCGACGAAGAGAAAGGAGAAGAAATCAAATACTTGGACGTGTGTTCGCTGTATCCCTACGTGTGCAAATATTGTCGCTTTCCTGTAGGGCACCCGCAATTGTTCACGGAACACATCGACCTGAAAAACATTCGACAATGCGAAGGCTTGATCAAGTGTAAAGTTTTGCCTCCCACGAACCTATACCATCCCGTCTTACCTCACCATTGTCAAGGCAAACTGATGTTTCCCTTGTGCCGTACTTGTGCCGAAACGTGCAACCAGGACCAACCTTGCCATCACAGCCAGGAAGAACGGGCCTTGACGGGAACCTGGGTCAGCGTGGAATTGTTCAAAGCTCTGGACATGGGATACCAACTGTTAGAAGTGTACGAAATTTGCCACTTTCCCAAGACACAACAGTAGCACAAGGGTGACCCTACTCAGAAAGGCATTTTCGCCGACTACGTGGATGCCTTTTTGAAATTGAAGCAAGAAGCCAGCGGCTATCCTTCCTGGTGTCACACTCCCGAAGACCAAATACAATTCAAAGAGAAATACTACGCACAAGAAGGCATCTCTTTAGACCACATCGAAAAAAACGAAGGCAGGCGATCGTTTGCCAAAGTGATGTTAAATTGCTTGTGGGGTAAAATGGCACAACGACCGTGTTTACCCAAGACGGAATATTTGACAGAACCTTCCCGCTACTTCCAGATGATTCACGACAAAACCAAATACATGAAACACGTGGACGTCGTTCGAGAGGATTTGATCTTGGTCAATTACGAAGAAGATCTGGACTTTGTACAAGATGACCCTTTTGGAAATGTCATCATTGCGGCTTACGTGAAAGCTCATGCTCGCTTAAAATTGTACGAAGCTTTAGAACTGTTAGAAGAACGCGTCCTGTACTTTGACACGGACAGTTGCATTTACATCCATCACCCGATTCAACAGCACCCTGACATCGAAGGAGACCGTTTAGGAGCCTGGACAGACGAGCATCCCGACGACAAGATTCTAAGTTTCGTCAGTGGTGGTCCCAAAAATTACGGCTACGAATACCGGGACAAACAAGGAGAAGTGCACACGACGTGCAAAGTGAAAGGACTGACTCTGAATCATCGTACCAGTCGAGTGGTCAACTTTGGGGTATTGAAAGAAGCCTTGCAATCGGGAGAGGATGGAAACTTTAAAGTGACCACTTATCAACCGAACAAGATTGTACGTTTACCCACTCACCACATCGTCAGTCGGCCCCTGGAAAAAATCTATCAAATCGTGTACCAGAAGCGAGTGAGACTTCCCAATCACTTTACGTTGCCGTACGGTCACATCGATATTGGTCAGCATATAAAAAGGGACAACGTCCAAGACCAATAGTTCATTGTTCATTGAAGTAACTTACCATGTCGTTGACGAAGAAGAAACCAGATTGGTTAGGAGTCAAATGTTGGACATCACCAAGACCAGGGTTTTGAGGCTTGGACACAAGAGGTGGAACAGTATGCACGAGAGTTATTCAAGGATAAAAGTTACTTTTCAACCTGTGTTAGTGACGGTGCCAGAAGAACCCGTCACCCAGGACAGGACTGTCGTGGACAGGCCTGAAAGACCCTTTCGGGAGGACACTTGTGTGACCTTACCCCCTACTATAGAACTGGTTAGAACTTTACCCAAAACATGTGGTTGTTGTACAGACACTTGTTTTTATTCCACGTTCATGTGCCTTTTATTCTTGTACTTAAGCCTTTGGCTTTTATGTATTTTTGTCTTTCGTATTCATGTTTGAAAAAAACATTCAATAAACGTGTTCTGAAAAAGTATATAAACTCTTGTCTTGTTTGTTTTTTCGTGTCACAAGTGACATTCCTCACACCATGGCTACCTCTACTGTCCCTGCTCCCTCTTCCTCTACTGTCAAAGTCATCGACGAACACTTAGATCGTGCCAGTTGGGAGGCTTTGTATCTTCACCATCCCTTTAACATGCTCATTGCTGGACCTAGCGGTTCTGGCAAAACTGAATTCGTCAAACGTTTGATCCAACATAAACATCATTTGATCGATCGACCCCCTCAACGGATCGTGTGGTGTTACAAAGAGTGGCAATCGGCGTACAGCCTCTTGCGAGAAAGTCAAGGCGATTCCATCGTGTTTGTGGAAGGCATTCCTAAAGAAGACGACGGCATCGTCTCTGACTCCCGTCAAACCCATTTGGTCATTTTCGACGACATGTTAGGAGAAGACGAAGAAGAAATTAAACTGTGGTTCACGCGCAAAGGGCATCACCGTAATGCCAGTGTCGTTTACATCACCCAAAATTTATTTCAACAAAGTAAAGCCCATCGCACCATCAGTCTCAATGCGCATTACGTGGTCTTGTTTAAAAGCCCTCGAGATAAATCGCAAGTGCAAGTCTTAGCCAAACAGTTAGGAACGCCTTGGCTGACTCAGGCGTACGACGATGCCACTCAAACGCCACACGCCTATTTACTCGTGATTTGAAACCTACGACCCCCGAGGATTTGCGATTTCGTACCCACTTGTTTCACCACTGGTGCCAAGACGGAGGGCCTGTCCTGTACACGTCTCCGTCCTCGACTTCATTTCACTCCCCATAAAAAAATCTATAAAAACCTCAGACCCTTTTCGTCTGTCTCACACAGTGCGAACATGACGTCCCTTCAGTCGCATCTTCCTGTCAAATTGATTCGTGCCTTGTATGGCATCAGTGGAGAAAAAAAATCCACAAACACGAGCTCGTGTCTTAGAAGCTAGTCTCAAAGAAGTCTTACGATGGTTCACGGTGACGGCACGTCAATTACTCCAAGGAATCATTCAGATTCCTCATCAAACCAAACGCTTTTTTGATCGAAACAAAGTCGCTTTGGTCCAACTGGCCGATCCCCGCATCGACACTCAAACCAAAAAACAAATCATTTTGAAACCTGGAGGGAGCGGCACTCTAGGAGGGGTCATCATTCGCTCACTCTTAAGATGGGATCCTAATGCCCCCAAAGTTATACCCAAGACAAAAGTCCAACGAAGCCCCAAGAAGAAAAAGACCAGGTCCCCAAGGAGAACTTCTCCAGTGGCAGGACCCTCCTCTGACCAGACACCACCACCACCCCGGAAAAAGAAAAGAAGCCCCCAGAAAAAGAAAAGTCCACAGAAAACTAGTCGCAAGAGAGGCACTTCGGCCAGGACGCAACCTTACACTCGCAAACCACGACCTGCCACAGCGGTGACTGCGTCTCCGGCAGCTTCACGTTTGTCCACTTCTCCGTTAATGACACCCAGAACTGAAGAGTACTTGGAGACGTTGATCACACCAAGAACTTCTCCGTTGATGACCCCCAAAAGAACTTCCCCAGTGGCAGGACCTTCCAATTTAGTGGCAGTGGCTGCTGCTCACAAAGTACCTTCTCCCAAAATCAAAGTTCAAGAAAGATCGGGCATGTTACAAAGTTTACTGGATTTGTCCAAGCAAGAACTGGCTCGATTTAGTCCGTTACGTACCCCTGCACGACGTGTCATGCCTGTCCTCAAACTAATACGACGTAAAGACAATCAGTGGCGACGCGTTCCAGTATAAAAAAGGCCTGTGACCAAGGCGGGTATCAGTGTTTTTTGGTGCTCCTGAAGACTCAAAGATGTCACCCTCCAGAAAACCCCAAGAAAAGAAAAGGAAAGGACTGCCACCACGTTTAGCCAAACATGGGGACATGTTATCTGTCCTGTCCAAAGCTTCTCCACCCCTACGAAAAAAACTCATTCAAACAGCCTCCAAAGAGGTCATCGATACCGTGTGCGAATGTTGTTTGAACGTTTTGAAAGGCACGATCCCTTTGTCCAAACACCAGAAACAATGCTTAGGCAAACATCGTCACGTTCTTCGCCAAATGGTTCAAAAGAAAATTCCCATTCGTCAAAAAAAGAAGATGTTAGTGCAACGTGGAGGTATTTTACCTCTCTTGTTAGGCCCCATACTGAAAGGAGTTTTGGGAACCATGTTGGGAGGACTGGTGGGAGCAAGATAAAAAGGCCTCGGAAGTTCCAAGATCTCAGAATCGACCCCTGACAACCCCATGGAAGGACGAAAACTAGCTTTAGTGCCTTACAAACGATGGATGGAATACCATCGGTGGCAAGAACAACACACCCCGCATTTACCTCCCAATCCCCATTTGAGCGAGATGTCCCAGTTACAACACGAATTGCAGTCCTTGATGGATCGCCAAGATTTGTCCGAAACAGAAAAATCGCAAAAGTACGGTCAACTCTTGCAACGACTGCAACTCTTTCACCAGAAAGCTTTAGACGAAACAGCTCTACCCACTCTGAAAGATTTTAAGACCTTGATGAAAAGTCCAGCACCATCACCAGTACCAGTACCAGTACCACCAGTACCCGTGACCAAGACAGAAAAAGGAGAAGAAGAGGAAGGGTTTCAAACTCCACCAGAAAAAGTACGCAAGTTAACAACACCACCTACCTCCAGAATTGGATGGATTAAAAAGATGATGGCCACCCCTTCTTCCTCACAAGAGAAAAAGAAAGTGAAGACAGAAGTGAAGTCAAAAGTGAAACAAGAACCGATATCCCCCGCTCAGACATCCTTCTCCTCTTCGACACCTATTGCTGGCCGCACACGCAAAGCATTGCAATCCAAGAAAATACCCCAAGAGAAAAAGAGTAGCATCCTCCAAGAGTGGGTGTCTTATTAACACACCAACCAACACAAAAAAAATGGAAAAAGTCTTAGCCAGCATTTACTACGATCCCTCCCATCCTGCAGGTTACGCAGGAGTTCAAAAATTGTATCGTGCTGCCAAAACTCGACTGAAAAGTCTCCGTTTACCTCAAGTGCAACGATGGTTACAAGAACAAGCTACCTACACTTTACACAAACCCATCCGACGCAAGTTTGCCAGAAGTCGCACCCGAGTGGAAGGCATCGATCATCAATGGCAAGCCGATTTAGCCGATGTCTCTCATTTGGCCAGCTACAATCGTGGCTACAAATATTTGTTTTGTGTCATCGACGTCTTTTCCAAATTTGCCTGGGTCGTGCCCTTGACTTCCAAATCGAGCAGCGAGTTAGTGCGAACCCTGCAACGGGTGTTGAAACAAAGCGGTCGTCACCCTCTTCGATGGCAAACGGACAAAGGCACCGAATTTCTGAACCAAGCTTTCCAAAAAGAATTAAAGAAACGTGACATTCATTTTTTTACCACCGAGAATCCCGAAACCAAAGCCAGCATCGTGGAACGTTTTCAACGCACTTTGAAAGAACGCATGTGGAAATATTTTACGCATCACCACACTCTGAAGTACATCGACATCTTACCGCATCTGGTGCAAGCGTACAACCAATCTTACCATCGAAGCATCGGACGTGCCCCGCAAGACGTGACTCCCGACAACGAAGTGTTGGTGTTTGAGCGCCTGTTTGATACGTCCCCGACGAGGGCTGTCCCCAAGAAAAGTGGAGAGTTGGCCGTAGGAGATTGGGTGCGCATTGGCAAAACCAAACGCACTTTCGACAAAGGTTACTTACCTAACTGGACGACCGAATTGTTTCGCGTCACTGGACGAGTGCATGGCCGTCATCCTGCCGTCTATAAATTGGAAGACATGAACGGAGAAGTGCTCAAAGGAACATTTTATTTGCCCGAGTTACAACGTGTCACCAAAAAAGAAGACGACGTGTACGACATCGAAAGCATTCTCGAACGCAGAACCCGTAAAGTGGGCAAACGACGTGTCAAAGAAGTCAAAGTACGTTGGAAAGGATATCCACTCAGTTTTGATTCTTGGATCGACGCTTCGCAAGTCATCGACTATAAAAAGAAGTGACCATCATGCCCTTTCACACAGCAGACGCAGCTACGTCGACCACTCCTCCTTCACCTAGTTCTTCTGTGCAAGATTTACAAAAACAACCCTTGTGGGTGTGGTGTGGAGAACGTGTGCCTAAAACGCAAATCGTCTTTTTCTGCCAAATCTTCGTGGTGTATTGTGTCATCGGGGCAGCCATCGCCAATTTGAGTTTGCAACAAGGAGACAAACAATTGTGGAGCATTTTATTGAGCAGTTGCATCGGTTACCTGCTTCCTAATCCCTCCCTGAAATTCACCTCGAACGGGAACCCCGGGAACCTTGTGTCCAGTGCCAGTGCCAGTCACCACTTAAATCACAACCAGAACCCCATTTTAGACGGAGACACGCCTCTGACGTCCAGTAACCCCTCGGACAGCCACAGAACTCTGGAATTATGAGTCACCAAAACCAATTTTACTTAACTTTACCCAGTGACAGTTCCATGGAAGTGTTTCCCAAGAACACGTTGTGCTGTTACACGGCCAAATTACCTCAGGCCATCCAGTTAGATCACGAAGCCCATTGGGAAGTGGCTTTAGTAGAAATGATTCACCCAACCCAAGTCCTCAATGTCCTTCCCAATCAAAATTTTTTTGATGTGGAAGTTCATGACGAGCAAATGCAACAGTGGATGGATAGCAATGTCAAATATGACAAGAAAACCCGTACACAAAAGTACACCACCTATCACTTGTTCATTCCCCCAGGGTATTATTTTAGTGGTCAACATTTGGTCAGCACCATAACCTCCAGGTTTAATGTCGTGTTTCTGAAAGCTTTGGAGCATGTCAACAAAAAAATGTCACCATGGAGTACCACAAAACAGCTCGTCGCTTCTTGATGAAATTTGAACGGAGTAAAATCCTGTCCATTTTATTTTGTCCTGAATTGTATGACATGTTGGGCGGAGACATGGACATGAGAAAGACCATGATGAAGAAAAACGAATTACCCATCGTTTACGACAACGAGTCTTTTAGCAAGTTATTTCGTGCCCCGGTAGAAATGAACCAAGGACTGAATTTGATGTTCGTGTATTCCGATGTGGTGGAGTACAACGTGGTGGGACACACCTCCGTACCGTTACTGCGTGTCATTCCTTTCAAAGTGGATTCTGCCACGAACACTGACGAGGAAGGTGGAAACACTTACCACGTCCACCGCGAATTTGTCCATCCTCACTATTTGCCGGTCAGTAAGTCGTATTTGGACACGGTCAACATTGCTATAAAAGGAGATCTGGGACAAAATATTGCATTCACCAAAGGAAAAGTCACGGTGAAACTCCATTTTCGAAAACGGTTCTCTCACGACTCTTAAGTCATGTTCCCAGTGTACCGAGGGGTTGCTCGACAGCGAGGACACGGCTTAGGAGATATGTTAAAATTGGCCTTTCGTTCGGTGGCCCCGGTGTTGAAACCGATGGTGACACGCGGATTGCACGCCTTGAAAGATGCGGCACTGACGCAAGGCAAAGAATTTCTCCAAAATGTCATCATCGACAAACAAAACCCTAAAGAAGCCTTCATGAGGGCAGGCAAAAATGTCTTGCTGCAAACGGGCAAAGACATTTTAGGCCAACGAGAAACACCTATAAATGCCCTGCACGCTACCGAGTCAGGCATTCAGCAAGGACAAGGCAGAAAGAGACGACGAAGAAAACACCCTTTCACCAGACTTCAAGCGAGAAAGGCCAAGAAAAGAAGAACCGTTCGAGACTTAGACGTTTTCGATTATTGAGAAAAGAGACAAAAAAATGATGCACCGAGAATCTTGCGCTTGTTCCAAGACGGAACTGGATCTGTTTGCCATGCCCCCCACGATGATGACGATGCAAGAATCCCAGTGGGTGGAATTTCACCCCGTCTCCTCACTGACCGATTCTGCTCCCATCGAGTTTGAAATCAAAGGACAGCCCGAAGATTACATCGATCTGAATAGCAGTTACTTGTACCTGAAAGTCAAAATTCTAGATAAGACTGGAGGTGCTATAGACGATGAAGCAGTAGCTCCCGTCAACAATTTCATGCATTCCTTGTTCAGTGGAGTGGACTTGTATTTGAATAACAAACTGGTCAGTAGCAGCATGGATACTTACCCTTATCGTGCCTACCTGGAAAATCTCTTGACGTACGGAATAGATGCCAAGAACACTCATCTCAATGCCTGTGTGGTATGGGAAGCTGACGAACCTACCAAGTTTGAAATATTGGAAACTGATGAAAAGAAAGACAACAATGATGGATTTGTAGAACGAAGAAAGAGAATCACGGGAGCCGACACAAGTTTAGAACTGATGGATCGTTTGCATTTGGACATGTGGTTGCAAGAAAAGTATTTGCTGAACGGGGTGGATGTCCGCCTGAGACTGAATCGTAGCAGTGCCGCTTTCCATTTGATGGCTGATAGTGACGGTTACAAAACCAAAATCCTAGAAGCCAGACTATACGTACGCCGTGTGGAAGTGTTACCTAAAGTGGGAAACGACATCAGTCAGACGTTGAGCAGAACGACCGCCAAGTATCCCATACGCCGCGTGGAAGTGAAAACCTTCACCATTCCCAAGGGACAGCGATCCATGATCGAAGATCATCTGTTCCAAGGACAGTTACCCAAACGTTTGATCGTTGGTATCGTCGAGAATACAGCCTTCAACGGAGCTGCCGAAAAAAATCCTTTCTACTTTCAACACTTTGGCTTGTCCAAAATCGAAGTCAGTCGCAATGGCAAGACCTTGTGTACCCGACCTTTCGAACCTGACTTTAAAAAGAAGAATTACTTGAGATCGTACTTGTCCTTGTACGAAGCCACCGGACAGTTAGGAACCAATACCAGTCACGGTATTACGTACGAGGATTATGCAGGAGGCTACGCTTTGTGGGCTTTCGATTTCACTCCAGACCAAGGCAGCGACGAGGGACATTTCCACCCTATAAAATCCGGCCAGATTCGTGTGGAAATTCAGTTTAAAGACCGAGACCCTGATGAAACGGTGAACGTCATCCTGTATGCAGAATTCGATAATACCATAGAAATCAACAGTTTGAGAGAAGTCATCCTAGATTACTAGAAACCATGGAAGACTGTTATCCCTCTTTACCTAGTGGAGAAACTTTTAGTGTTGCATTGTTGTTAAAAAATGTTAGAGTTGTTGTTGTTTAGTGTTAAGTGATTTTTGAATAAAAAATGTTGTGTTTTGAAAAAATTGTTTGATGTTATATTGTTGGATTATTGTTAAAAATGTTAGAGTTGTTGTTTAGTGTTAAGTGATTTTTGAATAAAAAATGTTGTGTTTTGAAAAAAATGCCTTTGTCTTTTGTTTAGCTATAAGAATGTTGGATTGATGCTCTTTCATTTCTTACTATCCCTCTCATGACACTCACTGAACGTTGCGACTCAAAAACCGTGTGGGGGATGTTTTCCTTCACGTCCGTGCTTTGACTTTAAGAACCGGGTTGTTTCCAGTCTAACCATCCATTGTCGACTCATCCTCCTAAGAAGATGTGCTCCAAACTAGCTAAACTCAACGAAGCCTACGTGAATTTGCATAGGGTCAGACACAGTCTGATACCGAAGCCAGAAGAAATAGAGAAAGTGAGAATGTTAAAAATCACTGAAGACCTGATAGAAGAGCTCTTCAGAGAAGAAATGAACAGGGAAAAAGAAGAATGGACAGAGAAGTACAGACTTCAGAGACAGCAGCAACAACAACAAGAGCAGCAGCAGCAACCTGAAGCTGACAGGCTTTGTCGATTGTCGTATCGACACCAAAGAGTTCTTCTCTTTCCGAAGAAGCAGACCTATCGCCAGAAAGTCTATCCTCAGAGGACATCGTATTCTTAGAAACTAAAAAGAATGCCATAGCAAACAAAAAACAGCCCTTTTCAGGGCTACCCAATACTCTAGAAAAGAAATAACAATCGATTTGCCAATGTGTGTAGGTAGAGTAGTGTGAAAATAAACACTAACTCTTTTTTAAAAAAATGTGAGGGTATGTGTTTGTGTGTTTGTGTTTGTAAGTGGTTAAGTAAGTTGGTATGGATAGTAGATTAAAATGATGTCTTTTTTTTGGTGTTTGAGGTGTAAATTTGGGGTTAGATTGGATTGCTTTGTGTATGTGGATAGTCTATTGAAGTGATTTATAAAAAATTTTAAAATAGTGATGGGTAGCATAAAAAGTGAGTGAGTGTTTCTTTTAGGTCCGCGCGTTGTTGTTTTTTGGTCATGATGTAGGTAAGATCAATTTTATGTTTTTAGGGGATGTTTTCCTTCACGTCCGCGCTTTCACTATAAATTGAAACTCGTTCGGCAGTCTAGCTACCCTTGTTGATTGATCAACACCAAAAATGAACACGAGACTGGAGAAACTGTTGGAACTTCATGTGCATCTGGAATATGCCAGGCGCATATTAAATGAACTGGCCGCGGAAGCCCTTGTGGGGGAGGGAAGGATAAGAGAGGAGGAGGAAAGAAGAAACAAAGAAGAGGAGGAGAGAAGATATAAAGAAGAAGAGGAAAGAAGATACAAAGAGGAGGAGAGAAGATACAAAGAAGAGGAGGAGAAGGAAAAGGAGAGAAGAAGAAGAAATTTCAGAATCCCAGAGAGCGAAAATTGGGATTCTGAAGCGACATATCCTGCCTCTGCTCTCTCCCCCAAAAAGGTAAAAAGTAACTGGGGGACAAGATGTGTATGTGGCGCTAGGCCTGGAAGGTGCCACCATTAACCAGGTGTCCATGAAGTTCCAAAAAAAAAAAAAAAACAGCCCTTTTCAGGGCTACCCAATACTCTAGAAAAGAAATAAGGATCGATTTGCCAATGTGTGTAGTAGAGTAGTGTGATTATAAACACTAACTCTTTTTTAAGATAGTGTGAGGGTATGTGTTTGTGTGTTGGTGCTTGTAAGAGCTCAGGTATGTTTGTGGGAATAGTAGATTATGGGTTTCTTTATTGTTTCTTAGCGTAGGTGAAGAGTATAGTTAGGGTTCTGTAAGCGCTCACGTACGATTGTGTGGATAGTAGATTATGGATTAGTTTATTGTTCTTAGCGTATGTGTTTGTGTGTTTGTGTTTGTGTGTTTGTGTTTGTGTTTGTACCCGCTCACGTACGATTGTGTGAATAGTAGATTATGGATTTGTTTATTGTTCTTAGCGTATGTGAAGAGTATAGTTTGGGTTTTGTAAGCGCTCACGTAAGATTGTGAGGATAGTAGATTATGGATTTTGTTTATTGTTTCTTAGCGTATGTGGAGAGTATAGTTTGGGTTTTTATTATATGAAATGAGAAAGTATAGTTTGGGTTTTATATGAAATGAAAAAGTAGGGGGATGTTTTCCTTCACGTTCGCGCGTTGTTTGGTCATGATCTAGGTAAGATCAATTTTACGTTTTAGGGGGATGTTTTCCTTCACGTACGCGCTTTAAGTATAAGAACCCATAGTATTCGTCGTTCAAACCATTCCGCAAAGAATAAAAAAAGAAGATGGCTTCTAACCAAATGGACAAAATACAAACATTACAAGACGTTTTAGACAACTTAGGAATGATGGAGCAGATGTTAATAAGACTGGTTGAAGACCATTATTCCTATAGTCCCCATCGTGTAAAGATGGAAATTAATAACTTAAAAAAGGTAAAGGACAAGATTAGTGGTGTCATGAAAGAGATAAAGGAGGAGAAGGAGGATGAAGAGGAAAGAATAAGAATAAGCAAATGGAACGAAAAGATTGAAAAAGAAGAAGAAAATGAGAAGAGGAAGAAAGAAGAGGAGGAAGAGAAGAAGAAAGAAGAGCAGGAGAAAAAGAAAGAGAAGAAGAAAAAGAGTGTTGGAGATAAAATAAGAACTTGGTGGAGAAAAAGAAGAAATTAGAAGCAGAAGAAGAAGAAAACCCAAAGGCCCTTTTCAGGGCCAGCCATATTTCTCGAAAAGAGATAGCCTTTCCATTGCCCACACCTTTTTTTAAATTTAAATTTAAATTTAAATTTAAAAAAAAAAAATCCCATATTCAATTCCCCTTGTCCCTAGACAAACCCAAACTCTATTCCCATGTTAATTTCCCCTTGTCGCTAGACAGACCCACACTATAGTTCCATGTTAAATTCCCCTTGTCGCTAGAGTGACCCACGATTTTTCTCCATGTTAATTTCCCTTGACGCTAATCTGACCCACGATTTTTCTCCATGTTAATTTTCCATTGACGCTAGAGTTGCCCAAGGGGTCTTGTAATGCTAATTCCCCTTGACGCTAGGGTGCCCCCATTTACTACTGGCGTGGCCGGAGAAAAATATACTTAAGAAACACGAGGCAATACTAGCGTATGAACCTAGACTGGATGAAGATCTCTGTCAAATCTCGATGGATGGGCCATCCACACTGGATCCATGAGAAGACTTTGGTATGGAAGCCAACGAACCAACTTTTGAGCTCATGGTATCCGCCAAAACATAGTGGAGGAAAAATATAAACATTTTGAGGCAAGGATGTGAGGCTTGTGATGCCCAACCAAGAAGATTCGACCACTAAGGTTTGATGGAACCCCCAGAGAGGAAAAAACTATTACCCCCCTCCCCCCAAAAAAAACCAACAGCAAACGTCAGGGTCACCCAGACCAATATAATCATATTTGTAAATTCTTGTGTTAAGTTGTATGTATATTTGTGTAATATTTGTCCACCCCACCCGCATACAAAAATTTAAATTGAAAACTCCTAAGCCCTTATCTTGTGCTTGTGTGTGTGTGAGGGTATTGTAGTGTCTATTAACACTCCATAGCCAAATGCGTAATTTTATGTTTGTATGTTTGTGTGTGAGTGCATGCATATAAATACTCCTAACGATATCTTGGAGTGTAAGGGTGTGCCTGGATTTATTTTGTTTCTTTTCTCCCGTAGCCTGGATGGTCGTAAGGGTGGTACTGATGACTTTGGGACAATCTCTTATCTCCATTTTGCCCTGTTCCCCACTGCTCTTTTGGACTTGACAAAGTCCATGTCTGTCCACTCTTCGAGATTATCTTCTCATATCTTCTTTCTGCATTGTCTTTTGTAATCGGTAGGATTATTCTTTTATATGCCTGATGAGAGTGTACTTGACCATCCCACCTTAGTTTACTTACTTCTTTATGGCGGTGAGCAGATCTTCATATGGTCCAATTGTACTTGGATTCTAATGTGCAACTTCTCATTAGAGACATCATCTAAGTACGAGATTTTCAGGATCCTTCGATAACATTTCATATCTAAAGCATGGATTCATCTCTAGTTCTGCTGCCAGGGTCCATATCTCACATGCATACAGGAATATGGACAAGACAAGTACACAAGCTTAATCTTGTACTCAAATGCGATGTTGCTGTCCCTCTAAATAGGTTGACCCTAACCAGTGCAGCTGTTGTATGTAATTCTGGAAAGAACCTTTATTAGAGGCAACAACAATGCAAAAACTTGAAGCTTGTCACTGTGCCCAGCTTCTGTCCTTTCACTTGTATTTCCTTCTGAATGCCATTTTAGTTCTTTGCCATTAGCTCTCTTGCCATGATATTACCATTTTGTTTAAAACATTTGGTTTACATTATTCAGTCTTGGATAAATTGACCAAACTTAGTAATTGCTAAAAATTTACACCCTCCCCCTCAAAGTTTCAGCATATTTGTCAAGCAAGTTAGCAAAATCATTGGGATAAAGAGTAAATCAATTCGACAAAATATAATTGAATCCTATTTGGTTATTGCATACAGGGATGACAGTAAAACTGAATATTAATTGGCTAATACCAATGAGGATGTCAATATAATTTTGACTGGTTAATCCCAAGGAGGATATCAATAATTCAATAAAGTATCTCTTTCAAGACAAGACCAAGGATTAAAGAGACTGCCTATTTTTTTAATTTGTAACAAGTTGGTAGGTTTATCATTTAGATGATATTAAAGACCAAAATAAAATTGTTGTAAGCTGATTTGTCACTTACCATACCTACCAAATGCATTTTGTTCTAAGTCGAGTCTGACTGCAAATCACAAAGACCCAGATCTGCCATCACATGGTGCACTAGCAGATATGGGTCTGTACAGTTTGTAAGGAGTAATCAGTAAATAAAAGAATATATATCCTGGTCTGCAGTCGGAATATGCCTTGGCAGATCAGGATCCTTGTTGTTTGCAGTTTGACTAGACTTATAAGCAAGTATATATGATAATATTCAAAAACACTGGAGTACTTAACAGTATGTAACATGCATGTTGACATCCTTGTAATTTAAGAGTGCTATGGTGCATGCAAAGACGGTGAAATCAGAAACTGATGATAATACAAGCTATTCTTTTACGTATTTTATTGGAAAAATAAGACTGAACACAGCTGAATATGCAAATGTTTTGTAACTTGCATTTTTGATAGTGTGCAACACTTAATTCAAATATCCTTACAAAAGACATTCTTACAAAATTAAAAATTCTTGTCAACTCTTGGACTTGATAACTCTAAATTTTACTTTAAAAAAAACCATCAATACAATAGGCTGATCAAGTGAATCTAATATTGCTCATCTAGATGACATCTGCCTAACAGCTAAAAGCAACAGCAATCAGCAAATGAATCGAGTCAGTATGATGCATTCTGTACACAATTTTAAAATGCTGTCAAATACTCATATTATAAAATTAACTGTCTCAGGTTTGATTTTTATTTTTCTAGCTTTTACATCTTCATTCATATTTAACGGCACATCAGTATCACTGTCCCATACTGAGAGGCCTCTGTGCAAAGGTGCTTTCTGTAAATATCTGTCAAATATTGTTCAGTATTCCTTTAACAAATTAGTCTCAATAGTGTTCTGTTTTAATAACAGTGTCCATATCTAACGATAGATTGGAATAATTTCTACAAATGTTAAAGTTCATTTAGCTGGGACACTTTTTTGTCAAATTTATATAATTCTGCCAAACTGCATTTCAGAAGTTATGAACAAATTATAATATTTTTAGTAGTGACCATTTATTTACTGGCAATTGTCATTATTTGTACAAACTTGAAATCCCATCATACCAAGATGTTTTGTCAAACTTAGTGAAGATTGGTTATTTAATTTTTTTTATAAATATGTTTACCTTTAGTAACAGCATCTTCAGTTAATGGTGAATGGGCATCATTCTGTATAAAACTGAAAACTCTTGACGCCACGATTTTCCACTTTTGATGACAAACCTGCATTTGTACAAAATTTAAAAGTTTTTATGCCAGGATGTTTTCTAGAATTGTCAAATTCTGTATGTTGGATGGTGGATCAGCATCCACTCAACAAATCTGAAAGGCGTTTATGCCAAAATGAACCGTGTAAACTCGTGAGCATCTTGAAGAAGCAGTTTTCGGTAAGTTGTAAACAGCAACAAGCTGTAAATTATGAATTGACAATGCAAGACAGACAAAGGACCATACCAGACTCTCACTTGGCCGTCTGATCTGGGGAGCTAAAAACACTGCAGCAAGATGTTTTTCTTAATCATTTAATTTTTTATGAGCATGAAAGCCATAATTTTTATATAAATTAGATTCAAGTGCACTTCCCATGCATGGAGATCTTAACATTTTATGTATAAAGTATGGACTAGTCCTGAACGAGACATAAACAACAAATACAAAATGTGCAAAAGGATTTGATGTATATACATTTTGTGTGAGACAGAAAACTCACATACACATTTCATGAATATGAAATAAAACTGACAAGCATAAAATAAAATCTATTAACAGCAACTCTTTCTCTTCCAATTATTCTTTCTATATTTCTAAATGAATCACACACAGTGTAAAACAAAAATATCTACAACAATCCCACTAAACATATTTCTGAGGTAGGGGTCACCTAAAAAACTACAAGTCAATTTTTTTTGTCCCGCTATTACTTTTCCTAACTATTCAATAAAATGAAAGTCCTAATTCATTAGTTTTAATGTGCAGTGGAAAGGAATGGATACTACCATTAAGTTTTTCCTGTTGTGTATTTTTAATACTATATTGCAAATCCATATTTAATTTTGAACTGAACTCGAAAAGTGTACACTTGTCTATTGAAAACTGTACACAAGAGAGTACCTTTCATGAAGTTCACTGTTCAGATTTGTAAAAATTTAAACAATTTGTGCATCAAGGTCTTCATAGACTACCATCATTGGAATTGAGATGAATTGTAGGCCAACAAAAATAACATGAAGAAATGTTAATCAGGGAAGGGTAAAGTGCTTGCTAAATATTCACCTGCTTAACATAAATACATACAAAATGAACTAGAGCTAATAATGACAAGTACAGAACAAAGGTCCCTACTCATTACAATATTGCTCAACAAGGCCTTAAATTGAGGAACTTATCGTAAGAAACTTAGGAGAACTGGTAATTGAGGAACTTATCGTAGGAAACTTAGGAGAACTGGTAATTGAGGAACTTCTGTCTTGTTCCATTTCTTGTGGTGGCCTCCATGTTTACCACATTAAACTCATTCTTTTCTGCAAACTCAGAAAACACTCTTGTAGTTTTGTACATTTTGGATGATCAAATCACAACCCTTGAATTTTTATCACTTTGTAAATAATACAAGTGATTTTTACCAACAATGGGCCCCAAATATTTCACATTAATTCAACTGTTGCTACATGGCAAAAATATCAGTATACAATTAACAACTACCAAAAATATGACAATAACTTACTGTACAGTGTGCAGCTATTATTTTCTACACCCAGTATACGTCATATATAGCTTCCAGCATAAGTATATATTAGAAAGTGGCCAAATTTTGACACTACATATATATCAGTAAAATGCTACAGCATCGTGATTTTTGTGAAAAATCAACACACATCACATGTAGAATTATGTACAAGTTACAATCATAATGAACCAATTTAATTTAAGATATGCACATTGCATTTTTTATTACTTCTACCACTAAAAAACATCAAACATAAGCGAAATAGTTATGTTCAATTTAGACACAAGTTGGTGTACAAATTATGCTCATGTACAAAGTTAATATCAATATAAATATATCATAAATAGATTATAAACAAAAATTATCAGCCACATTCTGTAATATGTGGGAAAAAAAAAAGAATTGCCCAGTATCTATTTACCTATTAACATCGACTAATGAATCCCTCTTGACTGAAATACTCTGGCATTTACATGTCAAGTTTACTATTATATTAATTGGTGTAATCATGCAAAGTTAATAAAAAGGAAGTCTATATCATCAATCCAATCCTATTTTTCTCTCACCACCATCAAATATACATTTTCCCTCATGAGAATAGATCATCAGATTATTTGTATTTGTATCTAACCTGTTAATAGTTTCACTGTTTATTGGCAATTATCACACAAGCCCCAACTCAAATTCATTCAAGTTTGGATTTTGTACCATCTTATTAAAAAAAATTATGAGGAGGCTTTATTTAAATACAAAATAATACAAAGCACTGGAAAACTCAATATCATTAGGTAAAGAGGTCAAAACCCAAATAATCTGTATAGATGTAATACTTTTATCAGTATACACCATGCATACAAAACTGTGTTGTTAACCCAGAAGCATCAAGAATGCAGGTCAGAACTACCTTTTATTCTGCACAATACCTTCGTCAGTATACACTATGCATACCTTGGGTACAAAAATGTGTCCCAAGCCATGGGGAAACCAGAATGCTGTGTCCAGACTACCATATGTTCTGTACAACACTTTTGTCAGTATACACCATGCATTTATTAGGTTCACAATTGTGTCCAGAGCCCATGAGCAACCAGAATACTGGGTTGGGACTACCAAATGTTCTGTGCAACACTTTTATCAGTATAGACCATGCATGCAAACATTAGCTTCACAATTGTATCAAGAGACCAAGAGCCATCAGAATACTGGTTTGGGATACCAAATGTTCTGTGCAATACTTTTATCAGTATACACCATGCATACCTTGTGTACAAAAATGTGTCCAGACTCCAAGGGCAACCAGAATGCTGGGTCTGACTGGTGTAGATTCTGCACAAGACTTTTATCAGTATTTATGATGCATACCTTGGGTACAAAACTGTGCCCAGATTCCAAAGGCAACCAGAATGCTGGGGTTGGACTACTATTATGTTATGTATAATACTTCTTCTTATGATACATCATACACAGCAAGATTAAAACATTATGTCCTGAACCAAAAGACACATGCATGCTGGGTCCATATTATCATATGCTGAACTCAGACAAGTGGGCTCCTAAATGTAGGAGTTGTACTTTTCATTTACAGGAATTAATATTTCACAATGAAGAATCATTATTAATGATTTATAGCCAGGAAAACTCAAAGCTTTAAATAGTTTCACAATGCGCCTTATTTGGGCTATTGAGTTAAAACAGATACACATTCTTTACAAGGCACCCCAGCAGACTACCACCTGATTCTGAATTTTTTTGACCCTGGTCCTTCTGCCTTAAAACTTTACACAACATCTGGAGTAATAAATACAGCCTTCTGATTGTTTAGAATATTTCTGAAAAAGATTAAACCTGAGCAAACTGTAGTGATAAGGGGGGGGGGGGGCAGATCTCTATTATGAAATTACACAACACCGACAGATTTAAAACAACAAAAAAAACACAAATTCATGAACAATAACAGAATTCCAGCTTTAAGTTTGATTTTCAAACCGATTACTCTTTAAGCTTGCAAAGAAGTCCTTTGCTTCATCTATTAATACCTATGTCTTCAAAAAAAGAAGAAAATAATACATCTCATGCAAGAAAGCCAAGTTCACAACCAGATCAAACAATGTTGTATTCCAAGAAGAAGCAAACATTTTTTTCTCTGTGGATTGTAGAAACTCTAATGGTTACCTTTTTTTATGGTTTTCTGTGGCATCATGCAGAGGAAATTGAAGTAAAGTACCTTGCCAAGTGAAAAGGACACAATGGTAGCTGATCCAGGCTTATCTTAAAGTAGGATTTAAATCAGCACCACATCACGAGCCAAGGATGCTAACCAGTGAGCCACAAGGCCACTCAGATTGAGATGATCAATATCCAAACAAAATTATGTCAACACCATATAACGTACAAAAATATAATGCCCATATTTCTAGATATGTATTACAATCATAGGAAATATGGAATGAATATCAACTGCTGTATCACAAATTTTGTAACAATATCACATTGTTACATAAGTGTAGATTGCTTGTGACAGTTTTAATTCACACATCATGTTTTCACAATGACCTGCCCATGCTTGATTCGCAATACTTTTAAGATTTTGGCCAACTTTTATTTTATTTAACAAAAATGTTAAAAGAAAACTTTCAAAATGTAACTACATTGTTGTGTGGGTGAATGCATGTGATATTACCGATATTTAGAACGATTCTCCATAAATATCCATCTCCAGCATACAAAGTGTATATGGCAAACACACACACCTATATATATATATATATATATATATATATATATATATATATATATATATATATTTTGCACATTACAGTACTCAAATCCTTTTCATCAGACATGTACAATGAAAGATAACATTACAAGATTGAGCTGTATGCATACATGATTTAACTGTTTGCACACATGATCATGGCACATGTTATTCTGCTTCCTAAATAACATCTTTGTCATGAAATTGGTTCTTGTTTGATGTTTTCAGTGTTAATATCTATAGCTGCAGAGACCGATGAGACTGTTGCAGAGACTGATGTCAGTCCTGTAACAGAAGGTACAGATTCCTCTGTGTTTGGTTCTTGTTTGATTGTCAACTGTGACACAGCTGTGGTTACATTTGCTTCTGGCTGAACATCAGATGATGTTAAAGACATGGGTTCCATTTTCACTTCCACTGTTACCATCTTCATGTCTGGTGCCTCTGTTTTAACCTCAGCTGAAGGCTGTGTTTCTGATATTGAGGTATCACAACTGTTATTGCTTGAAGTTGGTTGGAATTCAGGTTTGGCCACTGGAAAATCTGATGGTGATGGAGTTGAATCTGACAACTGAAACAGAAGACAAAAAAGTTTCTGGCTCAATTTATCAAGGTGAATATTTTATATTTTTGGAAGAGAAAAAGATATGATTTATTACGTCCATTGTTTGTTCTTGCATGACATATCTTAAGCATGTTGGCCATACTGGGCATCCAACTGGCACCATTTTCATTTAGGACCAACTAGACATCAAAAGAAGACTTTTTGTGAAAACTAACATTTTTTATGATCATCCATTTAAGGGTATCAATGACAAGATTTTTTGACATGGATGATCTGAAGGTTATATTTACTAGTCATAATTAATTAATAATCAGTCCTTCTTCATTAACTGACTGGCAAGAAGTGAAGTTTAATAATAGTCTAACAGAAAATATACCAGCCTTGGGCTAGTGGAATACTGTTAATTTTGAGCCCTGAGTAACTTGAAATGCCAACAAAAAAGAAGAAAGTCAGCATAAGCTTATAACAACTAACCTCACTATAATCCTCATAGCAAATAGGATGATAAGTCTTTTCGTTGACCCGTATGGCATCTCGCAAATGCCACTCTTCCTGATCCTCATCCCAATATTGCTCAAATGGCTCATGGCATATCTCGCACAGCTGTAATACAATAATACAAGTGAGTGTGACTAATGAAAAGAACCTGCCTTTATAACACTGATCTCATAATGTAATTTTTTGCATAGGCAAGCTAGCTTAAATCTGTTACACAGACTTCAATCTGATCTTCATAAATTCTTAAATAAATGATAGGGATACGGTTTTAATCAGATGAAGCACAAAAATTAAATAATAAGATTATAAACATTCTAATATGATGGCTCATTTTCTTGAAATATTTATCGAAATAATCAAACCAAGCTATGAGCCCTTACAATTCTACCTCATAATTCTGATTTTAATCTGAGTAGAAATAATGTTCATTGCTTGGACTTGGAGCTGGAACTTAAGTTCCATGCCCAATAAAATCAGTGACCATAGATAAAAAAATTTTTTTTTTTTTACAATGAGTTCTTGTAGCTTTAATACATGTAATTTAGTAATTGATACATCACTTATTCACAAATCTCCTGGCACCCTCTCAAAATCAATTTTATCCAATACAGGAGTAAATTGCTAACATCAATATTTTCAAATTATTTTATAATGGACTGCATTTTTTACAATACAGAGCTCTAATGATGACTCCAGAAGGACATAAAATAATTCCTAAAAATGGTAAACGTACATCATCTTTATCTTCCCCTGTGGCACGAGGACACTTTATAACTGAGGTACCCTCTGGTACCTTAATCAGAGTAAATGGCATTTGTGCTGGGGCAGCTGGAGCAGGAGTAGGTGCCATCATCTGCTCAAAGATGCTGCTGCGAGCTGAAAACAAATGATGAAATTATAGAAATAACAATCAAGATTCAGATTTAAGCTCAACTAAAGATATAGTTTACTTTAAGACGTCCTATTTGTCATTGTATCCATATCCATACTTTAAATGCCTTGTATGGATGCAAAATTTTAACTTGTATTATTTATATTTACAAATCTTGTAAATTACACAGCATGGAAAACAGTCAGTTTGATGTAGCTTATTGTTGAGGTCTTTATATGTATAGTGGTTTCCTATCATTTGACAAATGCCACCCCACCCCCCCGGTTCATGAGTAGTTACATCAATTGAATTGTCAGTGTGCAAGGTATACCATTAATATCTACATGTTTATTTCATGTTTCATATATATACATATATAACATTATATTCACTGTGATATTTTTTAAACTCATATACTTCATTTCATAACTTGTTTTCAATCACATAAATTGTGTTTTCACTTCATCCAAAATCCATTCCGTTTCTATCTTGTTATAGAACCATGTACAACTTCCTAAATATGGTTAACTTAAATAATTCTCTTCATGCTTTCCAAGGAAATGAAAATTATGTGAACCAATTCATCCTTTTCTTCGTCCGCATACCAACTGAAGGATAAAGTATTTATCTTACTTTAAGAAAGTTTAAGGCAGAGACTTTACACCTTAGAACTTGTCAGAGCTGGTCTGACAGATGTGCAAAAGAAGTGCAAGAATTCTGATTTCACTCTTGCTGTGGGGTTAGTTGGGGTGGAAATGTTTGCAAACAATAGAAAACCTGTTGGTTCCTTGGTTTATTTCTAAAATCATACTAAACACACTATTGGCTATATCATGTGAGAATGTTATGCTATTCTGAACACCTCTTTGCTTTACTCACCTATTTCTTCAGTATCTCCTACTTCTTCATATTGAGTCCAGTCCTGCAGAACATAAATAGATACAAATATTATATGCAGATGTCAGCATTTTGTATTTTGTACATTACTTGTGACTTAGATAGTGAGAAAGAAACACTCATTTTTTAATTTTTAAGTCAATATTGAGGAATTGCACATTTCATCATGCAAATTTTGGGCAATTATAGTAGAAAATATACCAGTGACTTGGATTATCCAGGTAATATTACATTAAACAGGCTCAAAAGGATCATTTGGAGTATCAAAATTATATTACATTCAACAGGTTGACTTGAAGTATTCACATAATATTACATTAAACATGTTCAATGGGTTGACTTGAAGTATTCACATATTTCATTCAACACATTCAGCATGTTGTCTTGGAGTATTCACATAATATTACATTAAACATGTTCAACAGGTTGACAAGAAGTATTCACATAATATTACATTAAACATGTTCAACAGGTTGACTTGAAGATTTCTGGTAATACGAGATTAAACAGGTTCAAAAATGGACCACTTGGAGTATTCAAAATAATATTACATTAAACAAATTCAACAGGTTGGCTTGAAGTATTCTGGTAATACTAAACAGGTTCAACAGAATGAACTTGCCAAATACTGATGATCTTTTTTCTTTAGGATCACAAACATGTAATTGTAATTGTTTCAAATCTTTTTTTGCCTCTTTATTAAACAAAATCTTTTGATGACAACTGCTACTAAAATGATTCTCCATTATTTATAGTTACTACACAATAGTAGCAAACTATGTCATAAGAGGTTACCACTTGGACTAATTATTTCCAACCAGGATTAAAATTTAGTTGTACCCATTTAGTACATAAAATACTGAATTATCACAAACTATTCTTAGTAAATTATGAATCATCAGCAACCCATACACTTTTGAATCAAAACCAGAAGTGATACTTCATCATGCTAATGCAGGTGAACAAAAGCCTGCATTTATTCCTAAAGATTTCATATGAAATGACAACCATGAAACTAAAAATCCTTATAATTAAAATAAAAGAGCTGTGCAACAGCAAGTCAACACAAAAATAATGATACACTTTAAACAGATTGCACATTCTGACATAACACTGAAAGTTCAGCATAACTTAAAGTCTTATGTGTTAAGTGACACAAAACTGTTGCCCTCTGACAATAAAGCAAGGAACCATAACATATCAAGATACAAGCTCTAGGCAAGAAAAGTTTTATTTCAATCCAGTGACTGGTGTTTAATTTATAGAACTTCGAATTCTTAAATACTTGATCTGACTTCTAAATGCAAGTGGATCCAAAAAATATTCATAAAAATCTTTTAAAAATTCTTACATGCATTCCATAGAACCATTTTTTGCATCTTGTGACTTTGTACTCCTCCTTGTCCCTCTTGTTCTGTCGGAAATGCCAGTCCAAGTGTTCCCGATATTTGTCTGTGTCATCCAATGTGAAACGTGTACCACAGGATGAGCACTGGATGCCTGAGTACAGCCGATCTATCACTCCCTTGTGACATCTATAATAAAACAGATGTGTGAATTTATTAGATGACTTGAAAGTGTGGGGCACTTAACAACAGATTAAGCTTGGGTCCAAAATAATTGCTTATCACATAATGAAACTTCTATAGTGTTATGGAAATTATTACAATTTAAAATTTGTCCATTTGTATTTTGCTTTTGTAAGTAATAAAACTAATTCATTTTTCTAATTATAAAGTGACCATTACCCTTCTTATCTGCCCCACAACTCCATGCATAGTTTTTAAATTTCTGTAATTTTAAGGTAAAAATGTCTATAACACTGACAACAATATAAAGGGAAAAACTTGACTGCAAATAAAATAAACTCAACTAGATTTAAATGAAAACTAAAATTTTCATTCATTTATCCATGTTGCCATCATTTTCCACTTTGGGTTTTAATAAATCAGATCATGTGCCTGAAATTCATGCACTACAATTTAGCCCAGAAGGTCTAATTATGTCTCAGACTGCTATCAAGGGGAATGGCTGCACTGTCAAATTTTACATTCCTGGCTTTCACAAGTCATTTGTTTACAATTATAGTCCCTTAAACATGTTATGTCAAATTGGCATTCAAGTATTATACAATTCATCAGATTGGCCATCATGGTAACAATTTTAAAAATAAGTGCAATCTGGGATAGAGTAGAGATCTAAAAACAGAAGCCTTCTACTCATTAATAAGGTTAATCTCCAGGATCATTATATCCCCCAGTAACCAAGCATAATAATCAGCATCATGTCACGTCACATCTTACATACAGATTACATGATCAGAAACTACCTCGTCAAATTCAGAATGAGAACAGTCAAGCATCACCAAAACTGTCACTGAATAAAGTTTTTCAGGAGAGACATATTCAAACTTATAAGTTATTTTTATAAAATGGCCTGAATACCCAGAGTACCTATTGCAATACACTGGTTTCAAATGGCAAATTAAGAAATATCCAAATATTAAGATTTTTAATATTTATATTTAAAGTCATCTAAAAAAAAAAGAATAATAATAATTAACCAATGGAAAAAACCCATTAAAGGTGCAATTTGATAATTATTCTTTACATAAGAATGAATATTTCTTATTAGACACAAGAACTAAGATCCCTGATAGACAAATGAATGAACAATAAAATAAAAAACTTGTATCAATCATGCAATAAATAATGAACTAAAGTGCAATTTAAAAAAAAAATCATTGATATATTAGTTTATATTTATTTGATATTAACATTCACATTTACATTCCATTTCTTTCAAAATAATGATGTTTAAAATATGTTAGGTTTTTAAAGAACTAGTGTATGAAATACAAGGAACTGGTCAAAGCATGTACCAGAACTCAAGAGGATTCTAAGAGATGGAACACTACTTGGGCAGAAATCATGCTGACATCCCCCTTATATCTATTTCCTGTGAAACAGGCTTCAGCTATCAAAATAATGTAAAGAATAAGTTCAGAAAGTGGCTGGTGAAGATTCAATTGATGTACATCTACATTATGTTCAGCACATGCCACATCTGACACTACTGTAAAGAAGGGACCAAAGGAAAATCAAACACAAGCATACTGTAAATGTTCTTTAATATGCATACACTGCATCATGTCTGTATAATTATCTATCCTGAGCACAATCAGTAATTTACATCACATATTACTGTACCCTTTTTCTTTTGTCACAAAGGGGATGAAAACCCTCATAAAAGTGTAAAACACTGCCACTTGCATATTTCATTTAATAATGACATTAACATTAATGTTGTACTTACTTTTTTAACTTGGCCATATTTAGATCTGTCATATCTGGAACTTCAAGAACCTCTTCCTTCTTCTGAAATTAAGAAAGTTTAAAACCAAACTTCAGACACTATCCTGCAATGAGCTTACAACACTGTGCCAATAGATGCATTTGAGTATCGATATATAAATATTAGAGTTGGGTACCACAAAAATATTTGTACCACAGTATACTGCTGTATATTGAACATACCACAATATGTACCATGATATTCTGTAAATATATCAGTGAAGAAGAATTTGTGACAAATACAACTATTTTGCCATGAAAAATAAAAACAAGCTTTTAATATTATTAAATTTTTAATTAAGGCTAACTCTTATGTCCATATATTCCTTACTGACAGAAACTACTTAAGAACCAGTATGGTGGAAAAGTCCCATGGCAAGTACCACCGCAACAAAATGGTAAACTAGTATATGGGCGCATACTGCATATCTAGAATAAATATTAATGCCATATTTGCAATAAGGAAATCAAAATAAAGACTATTAGGACTGAGGTTTTAGGGCTGCTACAAATGTTGGAGTCAATGATTTAACTCACAACTCATAAAAATGTGATCACTCATCAGCTAGGAGTTAAAATATTTTAAAAACAAATATGACATGAAACTTCTGTAGTAAACAGATTCATTATCTTCTTTAACAAAAATTTGTACAAGACACATATCCCCCTCCCCAAAACAATAAATATATAAGACAGCCAAAGTACAAATAAAACTGGTGCAAAAATTAGGTCCAAGTTTGCCAGAAAATGTTGAATATTCAACCCAAAAAAGTCACTTAAAAGTTTCTGAACATGTAAAAATATCTTTATAATGTGAAGGGGGTCTGGGGTCCTTTCCCAAAAGGGTCTCAAGGGACAGCACCCTGATAAAAATACATATTAAACTCTGTGAGCATAATAAACTGCTTCTGGAGGCTGTTATCATGATAATATTTTGCAAAGTTATTTCATTCCAACAACAACAACAACAATTTAAAAATAACATACTTGCCCAACAGTGCTTGGAGAATTTCACAATAATCACTGTCACATCAATAATATCAGTACTTAAGTTATTATACATGCATGTCTGTGATCACATAATAATTCAGCCACAATAATTTGTACATTTTTGAAGGACGTATTTACTATTATAATACTGTGTACTATTATGTATACTTTGTAACAAATCAGCTCTTCTATTTCACTGTATAAGTTTTTAATTATATTCTTAAACTATACAAAAAATATTTACATAAATTCACTTGTATTGTCCCCCATGAACACGATCTTTTAATATTGATGTGCTAGTTTCACTTTTTTGCAGCCTTGGCAAAAATTTGTTTTGCTTTTCTGTTTGATTCCGAGGATACAATGTTCAATTTCTTCTCTTTATTGTCATAAATTTTTTTCTTCTTCTCTCCACATTTTAAAGCTCCTCACGTTGTCTACATGCCATATGCATATTCTGACAGGGTTATATCTGCAATCTCGTTTAATAAATCTTTCTTTAAATACTGTTATCTCATTTTTCCCAATGCCCTAACTGGTGTTCTGTACCTTGTTGTTGGTTTCTATATCTATTCTCCCTGAAGGGGCACTATGTGGCCTAGTTGACTTATGTGCTCGCATTTATTGATCATTGCCATCTCACCTCAGTCTGTGTGAGTTTGAGTCTGGGCTTAGCCATTGCTGGTATGTGAGAAAGCTTGCCAGTGGCTTTCCTTGGGTTGCTGGTCTTCCCAGGGTTTTCTCAGTTCTTCCTCCACCATTTATACTAGCTGCCATGTATAGTCTATTAAACACTGACAAATGGCATCAAACCCACAACAACTATTCTCCCTGATTTGGAATCAATAATATCATTCACAGGGTTCCTGCCACAAAGTTAGAAAAATATTTAAGACCTTTTCCAGACCCCAGAATAAAAATTTCCAGACCTAACCATGTGATAAGTTTATTGACTTAATGACAGCCACAGGGGATGAATTTTTCAGAATTTTAGAATAAACACAAAACTTAAATTACTGAAATAATCCATGAAACGGAAAAGGTAGATTGATCCTCAATGAGTCAGTAAACACCAAGCAAAATTATATGGCCTTCTCTCGCGAATTTATCAGTTATACTCACGATGAGATGTTGTATTCTACAGTAACGCCTGAAGAGCTCTGAAAAGAGCAGTCACGTTTCAGGAACTACGAAAATTTAAGACTTTTTCCAGAGGTTTTAGTCATCAAAAAAAATTTCCAGACCTTTTCAAGGCTTAAAAAAGCAATTTTCAAATTCAGGACTTTTAAAAAAATAGAATTCCAGACCTGCGTGGGAATCCTGCATTCACGACTTTCAAGGATGACTCAGACTTGTGGGCCATGAAAGTAACTAAGACAAGGCATGACCATCTTTGATAGACATGGGTACCTGGCAACAATATCACTTCTCCATCAATGATCTATATACATTGTCCCTCTTGCCAGTCTGGAAAGGAATCTGTTTGGAATCTTCTAACGTCCAAATCATACTGGTCCAACTCTTTCTCATAAAGATCGCAAAATGCATGTCCTCTGGTGTTCAATTTCCTTCAAAACTGACAATGTTTAATCTACTTTGCATTCCAGCTAATTCCACACATTTTTCAAACTACTATCAAACTTTTGTCTCCATGTCTATTTCGTTAATTTGCAATGAATGTTTGGCAAGCATCTCCTTTTCCATCTTTGCTAGTCAAGATTCTGCAACAGACATTTTGCATGATGTCCCACCCCGTCACATTATCCTGACACCAGGCCGACCAGTCTTGACACTGACCTTTTAATGATGAGTGACTAGCGAGGCAGCTGTTAGTACCATTTTAAAAGTCTTTGGTATGATGTGGCTGGGGTTCAAACCTGCAACCTTCAACATCTGAAGCAGATGCCCTAACCACTAGGTCACCAGTGTGGTACTCAATAGGATATAACAGCTGTGCATTGTGTATCGGCCAAAAAGGGTGGAGGCAATTCACTTTGAAAGGATACATTGTACCTTTAACATTGAAATTGTGACTACGTACCAGAGAGAAGCCATTACAGGTGTATCGGAGTGAAAGGTATTTGTACAAATATGGACTGGCGGTGGAAAATTGCTCGTTTATGAGTCGATTCAAGTTGTGTGCTCCCCTTGTCTCGATCATTTAGGAACAGTGATCAAATTTGAAGAATTGAATATGAATGGTTGCAGTAAATATCTGCTTGATCCATCAAGATGTAGATAAGATTGACATGTATGTATCTTGGCTAGCAAATATGCTCATTTCCATCAATTTCCATTAACTGACAATTCAGTGGACAAGTATAAACTTTCATTTATTAAATAACTTACAGAACTAATTACAAGAATAATTTTTTGTACAGTGAAATTATTGCAGAATGGGGCTGGACAATCTTACTTAAAAACAAGATCAGAGAGGACATAACAAGGTACATATTGCCAAAACTCAGATTCAGGCCTGGAATTCTGCTTTAAAACAGAAGAAAGAAAACCTTACTGAAACTCACCCTTCTCTTAATGACAGTAATACCAGGTTCCTCCTTCTTTTCTTCTGTCTTTGCAGGTTCCTGACTGGAGGTAGTGGTGAGAATACCTGCTGCTACAAGTTTGCTGAACAAACTGGATACATCAACAGTGGGTTGAGCAGGGGTGGGATTGACAGCTGAAAGAAGAATGATACAGATGAAAAAAGTTATGCAGATGATAATAACAATAACAATATTAACAGCTGTATTGAGATCTTTGTGGTTTGAACAAAAAACTTCATTATGGGTTCAAGATAAACGGGATATATTTAAGAATCAAGTATGACCATCCATTCTAAATTAGTGACCAGATTGTCATGTTTATTGTGGTAGCCGCATTTGACATGATACACGCCATTTTCTTTCAGAATCAACCAGATATAATAGCTTGTCTTCTGTTGAAAAATGCATGTCAGTACGACTTTATATTTAGAAAATGTAGTAATATCAAGATAAATGCCATGATGGCTGTACTGGATGTCATATTGTTACCATTCTGATTTCGAACCAACCATACCAAACACGTCTTCTTGTGAAAATTTCTTGTTGATACGACTTTGATGATGGCCATTGTGGCAGACAATTTTTGGATATCGCAATCGTTACTTAAGATTAAGAAAACCCCTTGCAGTTGGGACTAACAAGATTTTCAACATAGCTGTTGTGGTTGGCATACTGGAAACCAGATTGGCATGATTTTCATTTATGACCAATCTGACATTATAAAAGAGTCTTATAGTATAATCCTCATGTTGATATGACCATCCATTCCAAAGGAGGAGGTAAAACAAAGATTGCTATTGGCATGGCCATACTGGATGTATAAACAGGACCTTTTTCATTTAGGGCCAACTAGACATCATAAGAACACCCTATGTCAATATCACTTTCCATTAAGAAGAAGTAGCTTTAATAGGAATTTAATGATAACTGACATACTGAACAAGAGATCACCAAACTTTTTGTTTAGGATCAACACATCACAAAAAAATCTTTCAGTGAGAACCTCGCATTGATGTGATGATCCATTCAGAAGGAGTTGCAGTGAGATTTTCAAGATGGCTATTGTGACAGCCAATTGGATGTCAGAGGAGCATAATTTTCCTTTGGACCAATTAGACCTTGGGATGAATGTGTAAAGTTTCAAGGCAATCCTCCAAATAGTTTACTTATTAGGAGTAGCTTTAACATACTCGAGCCAAAAAATTATGCAAGTTCAAAACATTGGAATCATAGTGGAAAATGAAGATGCTAATGTAAAAAAAAAGCAATATTTACATAAATTCAATTATCACAAGCTTTTATAAAGTTACCTTTGTTAGATCTTTTTGGCATGCTTCACAGAAGTTTCTGTGAAAGTCATAACCTAAATGCTTGCTTTGTTGTCTAATCAATAATCTTTAGTTGTTATGGCATCCCATACCATGGTTTTTAATAGTGATGTCTTATCACATGATCTATAGTTCTGACCTCATAAAAGATTACTTATGACATCACCTAAACTTTTGATATCACAAAAACTTCATTTATGATGTCATGTGGCTTGATTTACATACTACTGACCATAATGATGTCATGGGAATTTCATCATATTGTGACTGGTCAAATTGCCAACCTGTTACATTAAAAACAATTCTATGACATCACTATATTATGGGAACTTGAAATGCGGATTAAGGCTATTATTGTAAACAAAGCATGCTAAGAATATCTCGTTTTCAAAATACGAAAATCATTAAATATTTTAACATTTAACAAATACAAAAAATGCCTGTAAACCTTATTACAAAATCATTGAATTTTGCAAAACATGAAAACAAATATCAAATTTTAAAAACAGAAATATATGATAAACTTTTGCTCTTATATTAAAAACATTTAAAAGAAATACTACCATAGAGGCTAAAAGACTCACATTGGGGAAAAGTTAATTGATGTCTAATATGTTAATTTTACCTGGCATAGAATATGCAATGCTTGTGACTGGAATTCCAACCCCTGAAACTAAACAGAACAAAATAATTTTGTAAAACTCCAGCAAAAATCTTAATTTTATAGTCTACACAAATTTATAGCAAGAACATAGATGCATATATTCAAATTTAAATTACACTAAAATTATATTAATACATTCAATACATTAAAAGAATAATGAAGATGTGCAGTACATCACAAAAAACATCTACATATGGTTATTTGAAGTAAAGCTGCCTCCATCCCATCTTCTACCACCAAATGATTATAGTTATTATGAACAAATATAAAATTAATAATTTATTTCATATCAAGTGAACATGATTTTTGATTTATTGATCCATACACTTGACAGGGAGCTGCCCATTCTCAAGTGTATTACAATCCAGATCTTTAAAACACTTAATCACACATACTTGGATGAAAATATTTTATCTGGGACAATGAAAATCACTTGCATTGGAGTCCTCCATATGCATGCAATAGCTGGGGGGGGGTGTGTGAGGTGTGTGTGTGTGTGGCAAATTCAAAGACTTGCCAGTCCTGATTCAACCATCTGCTGAGTGGAAAAATGTGTTTTGATCATAGTAGCTGTGCTGATATTTACAATGACATAATTCAGTGGCTGAAAGACCCACAGAATTTCATGTTGTCATTATAAGAATAATCAAAACAGCAGGATGCAATGATTTGGTGGCAAGTGCAAAGACTTTGACTAGTTGCCGATGTGAAAATAGGCGGATATTTACAATGACTGCATTCAGAGGCAGAAAGGCCCAGGGATGTACATGTGTTCATTGTAAGAGCACATCAAAGGAACAACTTTAGCATTCATTATTGTGCTTGTTTCCAAGTGTAGCCAAATAAGTAGTGGATGTGACCTTGAAATCAAGAGATGTCAAAATTTGCTGTTTGAAAATCTGATTAAGTATTTTGGGGTTAAATGGCAAACTGACTAAGATTTATTGAGATTCAGGAGTGCTGATATTGCTAGAACTAATGTTCAGATGGGACAGTAACCAAGTGTACAAAAAGTACATGATGCATGGCTTAGTGTCTAGAATAATACCTTTCCTTGGATTGACAAAAATCAGTTTCATGGATAATCAAGTGCTATATGTTAGTGGTATAAAGAATGTGGAAAATTAAACTCGATGGCAACCACTGGTTCTTTTAACCTGTGAAGTTCCACATTTTCTAGGCATGATTCATCTAGAGACCACCTACTTTCTACTGAGCACATGATATCTATTTTAATACAAAAATATTGAAAGAATTACAAATAATTACAAATAAATAAAACTGACTAGGTTTTGTGTCTCTTTATTCCTGCATTATAATGGATATTTAGCCATGTCAAGTATGCCCAACATGCCTCAGGGAGGGGACTGCACATTTTGCTGGTGGGACTCCTATTATTACCAAAATGGGAGTCCTGTACTCCTAGTTTCAAAATCCTAGTGAGACCTCTGACATTTAGAATGTTATTAAAAACGGGGTATAGCAAGCTTGAGGTAAGTGAAATTTTCATTTGGAGTCCTAAATGTCAATTCAGCATCAGTTATCTTGGCCTCTGAAACAAAGAATCAAGAAGGATGTGCCTCTGCCCATGTGAAATATGATGAAAATAAGACTCTGAAAACTTTACTTGTTGTGCAGAACTCCAAAATTTAAATTGTTGTTCAAGTGAATTCAATCTTTAACCTCTTCACATATGAATCAATAGGGAGCTGCATGTGTCCATATCTACCTATGAAGCTGACTGAAAATTAGAAACTAAACTTATGTGGAACAAAATATTCACATTGTCAGTTTCAGTGAAACTGGACCTAGCAGACCCCAAATCAGCAGACTTCTGTTTATACTCAAGTTATGTTGTGAAAACAACTTCATATATAGATGGACAAATGTCACAAAGTTACACACACACACACACACACACACACACACAAGCACCTTTGATTTAGGAGGGGGATTATAAAGAAGTAGAGTCTCTATTATGCAGTTTAAAAATTGCAGCATTCATCCAAGTTCTAAATGCTGATGGAAACAGATTCATTTCATATAGTCAATTTGATGTGTATAATTAAACTGAATTATAGGAGAGCTTTATTTTGCAAACAAATGAATATTTTATTAAAAGTTTCACCGATTCCACTTACCCTGTCAATGATATTTAATAAACCGTATCATATTATCAAAATGATACAATATGCAATACAACTGCACATCACAAAATGCATATATAGTGTCTTCATGGTTAAAAGAAGTTCAATTATACATAAACACATGCATACATGTATTTTGTGATGTCCAACATTTGTGCTAATTTCTTATAACACTAGTGAAATGTGGTTCATAATTTAATTTTTTCTGTACATTTGTGCTAATTTCTTATAACACTAGTGAAATGTGGTTCATAATTTAATTTTTTCTGTCATTCGTTGTGTTCAGAACTAATGTTTTTTTTAAACAAAACTGAAACAATCATTATGTAAGATCATTTATTCTTCTATTAACAGATTTCTTGTGCACTATAGTGAAATGAAAGCTGGTAACATTATTAAATTAAAAGAAAGAAGATTGTGGTTTGTCTTACAAATACATGTTATAACCATGAGCATTATGCTTTTCTCAAATGTGATGCATAACTCGACTTTTCACCGGTGTATCATTAGTTTATTCAATATGATGTCTGTGAAATCATTCAAGATAATGGAAGCAACAAATTTACTTACGAGGTGGCACTGATACTGGTAAAGAACCCAGGGCTCCCAATTGTGGCAGCATTTGTTGTAGAGGTTGTATCATGGGTCCTGGACCTGGACCTAAGAGACTAGGCTGTAACGTTCTGGGACCCATGAACGGCAGTGGAGCCTGCACTGCAGGACCCATAGCTATTGATGTCTGAGGCATGCCATGTGGTCCAGGAAGATTGTCTGGGCCTGGTGGTCCTGGTGGCCCAGGTGGACGGTGTTGAGGTAACATGCTGTTTGGCACAGGTAGTCCTTGTGGAGGGAACATTCCTTGAGGGACAGGTGGCCCAAGTTGTTGCCGAATACCATCTGGACCAGGTGGCCTAAACTGGGGACCCATTAGAGGACGTGGGCCTAGAGGTCCTGGAGGCCTAACCAGATCTGGTCCATTTGGACCAGGAGGTCGAGATGGTGATGCTAACTGCTGTGGTTTCCAGTTCTCAATGAATTTCACATCAGGAGTGGGGCCATTTAGTTGAATGGTAATATTTTTATTGCCAAGTTTCACTTCTCGGGGTGGACCTCCAAATTTAACCTCAAACCATTTACCATCTATAATCACCTCATGGCAAGGCCCACCAAAACCTATGTAGTGTGGGCGGAAACCTATTCTTACTTTAATTGCTCTGTCAAGTGGAACAAGGAAAGGATGCCCATCAATAAGAATTTCACGATCTGGTCCATCAAACCGAATTCCAAAAATCTTGCCTTCCAGTACAACATATGGTATTTTAACATTCAATTTCAGGTCACAAAGTTTACCATCTATTAAGATGCGTTTTTCTTCTGGTTCAAAACGAAGCTCACATCTAGCTTCATCTATATAAATGAACCTTGGTGGACCACCATAAATACCCTTCTCTACTTTGTCAATCAAAATCATCATATCTCTACCATCAATTTGAATTGCATGATCTCTGCCACCAAATGGTAGCCTCTTTGGTGGCGCATCTACTCTCACTTCAATCAAGTTTCCTTCAATCCACAGGTTCTTGGGTTTCCCATGGTAGAATAGCTTCATCCTTGGCCCAAATATATCTACTTCTTTCACTTTGTCTCCAAACTTGTACACCACATCTCCATTTATTAAGACTGCTCTCAAGTTCGGGTCAGCAGCAAGGGTATATGGTTTGTCAAACATGCGAATCTTTCTAGGTTTATCTCCAATTTTAATTTCAAAAGGCCTATTTCCAATAACAACTTCTTCGCTGTTCATGCCTCCCATACCCTGGAAGCTAACATATCTTGGATCCTCAACAACACTTTCCTCACTTTCTTTTGGCAAAGGTGAACTCATTCTCTCTTGCCTATCTTTCATCCCACTATGTGGAGGTGGTAGACCATTTCTGTTGAGCATGTCACGTGATGGCTCATTTCTGTCTCTTTCAAATGGTGGACTTCTCCTGCCAGGCAAATCACGTGGTCCAAATGGTTGGACACCTCTTTCTCCAGGCCCTTCTTGTAGGGGTACTCTCCTGTCAAGAGGTCCATCAGAATGTGGTCCCAACCTATCTGGTGGACCCCTCCAGTCTGATATATCTGCCAAACCTCTTCTTTCCAGAACATCATGTGGACCCCTCCTCTCATCTGATGGGCCCCTAAGGTCAGGTGGAATATCAGGTAGACCCCTTCTGTCTTCAGGAATGTCCCTTCTATCATCAAATGGGCCCATTCTATCATCAAACAGATTTCTCCTATCATCAAATGGCCCCCTTCTATCATCTAATGGGACTTGTCTGTCATCAGGTAGTCCTCTTATGTCAGGAGGCATATCATGTGGTGGTCCTCTTCTATCAGAAGATAAATCATCTGGACCTCCAACATCATGCGAGCCCCTTCTATCGAAGGGCACATCATAAGAGCCCCTTCTATCATCGAATGGGACCCTCCTCTCCCCAGGAGGAACCCTCCAATCTTCAGGTGGTCTCATTCTCTCTGGTGGTCCTCTTCTATCAGGTGGCAGATCCAGAAGAGGTCCTCTCCTGTGAGGTGCTGGTAGCCCCCTCTCATCCAGGTCATGAAGTGGTCCCCTTGGATGGGTACCTCTTCCATCGAAGTCCCAGTCTTGGCGGGGACTCATGGCTGGAGGACCACCCATTTCCTCAAGGTGTCTGTCTGGTGGAAGATCCAGCCGACCTCTAACATCAAATGAACCATGTCTGCCTAAGTTTCTATCATCAAGTAGCAGGAAATTTTGGGTCCCATGCTGATTAGAAGAGGTAACATTTGTGGGTACTATCCTGTCTTGAAAATCTGATCTAGGAGAGTCTTTGCCCAAGGGACGATAAGGATGATCAAATGCTGGTTTCCCCCTTCTATCTTTATATCCATTAGATATTTCACTTTCATTGGCATCAAGCTGACTTTGATGATGAAACATATCTGACGTTTGTTCATGCCTTGGTGACATCGGAATATCCATTTTTGATGGAGAATGCATCTTGCGCTCATCAAAATCATCCCTTGGTGACATGTATCTTGGGTCTTTGTTTTGGGGCAAGTCTTTTCCTGCTGCTTCCCTTGCACTTAATTCTTGCTGCAATTTTTGAATGACCATCAGATGGGAAAGTTGTTTAAGAAGTGTCTGGTGTTGTTCATGGGTGATTTTTCCTGCTATTAACTGCTCTTGAGCATGCTGAAGGATGTCAGCTTGGTTTTCTATTGACAATGCATGAGGAACTTTGAATTCCTCAACACTTGGCATTCGCTGGAAAAATTCAGGACTTAGATGAAGATTTCCTGTCCTCTGCATTGGAGTCCTGAAATCTGTGTCGCTCACGTGCGACCTATGGTCTGTGTCTTGAGCTTCCTGACGCTGTCTTTTCAATTCTATATCATAAGCATAATCCTCTGGATGGCTGGCTTTAAACTTGTCCCAACCTTTGCTGCTTGGGCTCTGCAATGGGAGACTGCCAATCTTCTCAACATCCGAGTGGGGTGCTGGCCCACTTCTGTAGTCTTGATCCTCCCTTCCAAATAGCTCACTGCAATACAAGTTTTTCATTCAAAGGACTATTAAAATATGATTATGCCAATTAGTTGCTTAGTACATTGGATTATTGCAATATCAAACCTACCTTATGTACATTTCTTCACGCTCGTAAAGTCCTCCTTGAACCCCATACCCCCTGACTTAAACTGACCACTTCCTTCCTTGTTTTTCCAAAAATTCTTTAGCAGACATTTGTGAACCTTAAACTGTCACTTTTTAGTAATAAAACAGTGCCTGAGAATTATGCTTTTGACTAATTGGTTTAACAACAAAGCATAACATGCAAATATTTACTTCAGTGCTTTAACATAAATTAAAGATAGGAAAATAACAAATGCAAATTCAAAATTGAAACAACTACCATAGTGTTTATTCAATTGTATATATTTTACTAACTGTAACATTTTAAAAATTTTCAAATCAAATGATCATGCCTTCTATTAATAGATCCTCTTTGTATCTCATTGCTGTAGTTAACTAAAGCTTCAAGTCTAAATCTTCTTAAAACAAAAAGAGATCAAACACCCAGATAAAATATAACACTAACTGTCATCAATCCAAATTCATTATGTGATATCAACTGGTCTGGGGCTAAAATGAATCAGTCCTGAACATTGGACAATGATGTTTTTCGGGCCCTGTAAAATCATACCTTTTTTGCTGGATTTGAGATGAAGACCACTTTCATTAAAAAAATATTTGCTTTAGTGACAACACCATGTAAAAAATATCACCAGTTCAGGAAGAGCAGCAATAACAAGACTTTTAAGATGACTGCCATGACTGGAGGATCAAGGATCATTATTTTCATATAGGACCAACTGCACCTCATGAAGTAACTATACCCATTTTTACACGCTTCCTCAACATAGTTTAGGATGAGTAGCAATGACAAGCAACTGCTACTGGTGGATAGATGAATGATGTAAGCTGGTCGACAACCAAATCAACTAAAAATCCAAGTTCAACGTATATAATATGAAATGGGCCATATCAATATGTGATGTATCACAACTTAGCAATAATCTAATTGCCAACATTAGTAACATATAAAAATGCAGTACCTGATATCATCCTGTATCTTGGACACAATATCTGCTCCTTCTATTGGGATAGTAGGTATCTCAATTTTAATTTTTTTTATTGGGCTCTCATCTTCTTCCATGGTAGGTGATTCTGGACTCTCACGTTTTCTGTCATCCAAGTCTCTCTTCACAGGTATTCTGCCAACTGATGCGGCATTCTCGTTCTTATTTTCATTCCTTGAAATTTCCATTGCTTCAAATCCTTGATTTTTCTTTCCATCTTCATCTGGTGATTTGGGGCTATCTTTCTGCTGTGACCCAGACCTTGGATTACTTGATACTTTGTACCTGTCACTGTCATCACTACTTCTTGATCTAAGGTCTCTGTTTTCTCTGTCAACTTTTCGGTTCACCCTTTCAGCTTCTTTTTCTAAATGCATGGAATTTTTTATAGGTGATCGATCACGACTGTTCCATCGCATCTTTCCCTTTTCACTTCGCTCATCATCTTCTGTTCTACCTCTTTTGCCAGTGCCTCTTGATCTTCCTTTCGAGTCACCAGACGAATTTCTACCAGATTTATCCTCTTTAGTGTCACTCCCTTTCCTCTTTCTCCCTAACTCGTCATCATCAATCCTTGATTTTGAATCTTTTGATTCAGCTTTTGGCTTGGTATCAATCTTACTGTCACTCCTACTATCCTTTACATTCTTATGATCATCAGTGCCTGAACCACTCTTACTTAGTCTGGGACTAGACCGTGGCTCTCTGTTATCTTTAGAATCAGACCCAACTTTTTCTTTTGAATCCCTCTTCTTGTTAGAATGACTATCATTCTTCTCTTTGCTGTCTGTATCACTTTTTGACTTGGAAGGACTCTTTGTGGAACTCCTGTTATGCCTAGGATCAGTTTTTGTCTGTTTTCCTGGAGGTATCTGAGATTTATGATCATGAGAATGTTTACTATTTGGTTCATTTGATTTGGAATCTGAAAGTTTTCTTTGTAACCCAGGACTCCGTTTCTCTTTCTCTGCAAAGTCTTTCTTCTCACTGCTAGAATTGTCAAGAGTTTTGGTGGATGGCTCAAGTGGAATTGGATCACCAGGTGTGACAACTGTCCCTGTAAAAGTTGCACCTGTAAGAGGGGGCACATTGGGGTGCCCCGGTATCTCTTGGTCCACATATGGGGGCTGAGTATTCAACTGATGTAATATATCCATGGTTGGGAAAGGCTGGAACTGTGGAATTTTTTGTGGCAACATTCCTTTGATGTGTGGGTGTGCAGGATGTTGGTGCATGCTGATTGTGCTCAATGACCCCCAAGCCTGACTGACATTGGGCTGATGATCACTAATATTGATTAGTGGATCATTAATGCCTGGCAACAAGCCTGGAGTATCAGCTGATGATGCACCATCTTTTTTTATGAGTCTACGTGGATCTCTTGCTAAGCGTGGGTCTCGTGCCATTCTGGGGTCCCTGCTTATAGGCTGACCAGTCTCTGAGGTAGTGGGAAGGGTGAGAGAAGCTGGTGGTGGTCCTGCTTCTTCAAGTTGTGGGATGATGCTAACCTGTGGCTGACTGGACTGCAATAAAAAAGAAGAACTTGAAGTATTATAAATTCATCTACTTTAACAACCATAATTAACAAATGTTGACATGAAATTAACTCAACAATATTTGTACCTACAGTACTGAAGTATAATTCAATATGGCATATCATTTTGTACAAAATAACCAAACATCTTAGGTGCATAACCCTCTTCTGGTCAAAACTTGCAATAATTAATTTCCATCACTAGTGCATGTTTCTCTACTCAGGCAAGCATTGTGGGTGTCAAGTGACTGCTAAAATCTGCCTAAAAGCATGATCATTTTCTTGTAGTTTATACAATATTCATCTTATGTCTTGCTACTATTCAACCAGCCTCAAAAATTAATCTTAACTTGTCCATTATTCAGCACAAAGATACTGGGTGAGCCAGTATACAGTACCAACATAAACAATAAATGCATCCAACAAGCTTTTAACATCATGAATGTTAGTCAAATGACAATTTATTAGCCACAGTGCAAATATTACATGACTAAGGTACATTTAATCTGCGATCAATTTATAAAATTTATATTTTAACAGATCTTTGAATGAAACAAGTTTTCTAATTGGTTAAATTGGTGAAATATCAAAATTAGTGTAGTAAACTCAATAATACAAAATCTCATTTGCTATTGTGCCTGACATTATCAGAAGAGTCCATATACAATACAATCACACCATGGATCCATTGTTACAATATTTTTTAAAGTAGTGGTACAATTTCTCATTTAAAATGGGCCTCTACAGCCATCTCTGTTAAACCATTACTGTACTCCATGATTATCAGCTATTACAAGAGCCTCAAGGATACAGTCAATTGCTGTGATTTCTATTTAACAGGAACTGAAATAGCAGATAACATGGCTACCATGAAAGCAATAAAGGATGTGGTCAATCAGCACCATTTAATATTTTTATTATCATTACCCTTTTGCACATTTAGTACATTCTTAAGATTTATATAATTTTTTTTTTTACTGTTTTAGTTATAATATATTTTTTTCTTCTTTGAAACAGAAGTCTAGCTCAAAAAACTGCTGAATTCTGCACACGTGTAAATAATTTGATACGGAAATGTGCAATGTTGTCACAAAAATTTAAAATTTTGTTAACTCATCAATTCTGGCAAAAATTAAATTGAATTGACACTTAACTGATGCAAGAAAATACCTCTTTATACAATAAGTCATTGTCTCTAAAAAAATAAATCTCTTTCCCCCCTTTGTAAAACATGCAGCTTAATAATAAAGTTATTGGTGTATTTTCAATTTAAACTTCAACAATGTTTATGCTAATTACATGCCTGAACAAGAGCCTCTCAAAGGGACAGTTTGTTCTACTGGCTAAAATGAATTTTCAGTAATTCAAGATCAGACCATTTCTTCTTTTTAACTGTTGAGTGGTGAAACCAGCTCTGATATTCTTCAGCAATAACAAGATTTTCAAGTTAAACTGCTATGGTGGACATAGTGGATGTCAACATGGTACCATTTTCAAAGAGAACCAACAACACATGAAAAGAAGCCTTCTGGTAAAAAAAAAAACCATGGCATTATTATTTTCATTCAGAAGGACTATCAAGATGAGCACTGTGAGAACAATATTTGACACTGGCACCATTTTCCTTTAGGAAGAACTAGACATCATAAGAAGTCTTTTAGTGAAAACACCATGACATGATCATCCATCCAGGAGTGATAGTGATAATAGAATTTGCAAGTAGACAGCTGTGGCAGCAATGCTGGCCATCAAATAAACCTTTTCTTTACATTTAGAACCCAACTAGACATCATAACCCCATAGCAACATGCCTTTACATTCAAGAGTAGCACTAATAAGAATTTCAAGAATGCTGTTGTACCCACCATACTGGACATCAGACCAGCCCAAATTTCTATGTGAACCATAAGAAGTGTTTTAGTGAAAATCCCAGGTTAATATGACCATCTATTCCAGAGGAGAAGTGACAAGATTTTCAAGATGTCCACTATGGTGACCATACTGGCTATCTGATAGCCCCATTTTAATTTATGACAAAATAGACATCATAAAAAGTCTTCTGTGGCCATCTCCAGATCAATGACTTTTTATGCAATAACAAGATTTTCATAATGACCACCATGGCAGTCATATTGGACATTAGATTGGCCCCATTTTTGGTGACAAACAACTAGACTTCATAAGAATTCTTTTCGTGAAAACCCGAGTTTATGACCATTGATTCGGGTAGATTTGTGATAACATTTTAGAGATTGTCGCTAAGGTGGCCACATGGGTTGTCTGAAGGCACCATTTTCATTTAGGACCAGGTAAACCTTGGGATGAATGTGTGTGTAAAGTTTCATGGCAATCCACTCTGCAGTGTAGGAGGAGTGATAGCAACCTTGTACCAACAAATGACCAGATGACAGGCAACAGACCATCCCATAAGCTCTGGTTAATGATCAGTCCAGCTAAAAACTGCAATGTTCCTAACATTGTTGACCCCTCTCTCTTTCTCTCTTCCAGTAATTTAACTAATGTAATTATTAGCAAATAACTCTAGTTTGTAAAGCATAAATTCTGCAAATATATCATAATTGTTGTACCTAATGTGACATTGATATGTTATGAAGAATCAAGGAAACACTGAATCTACCTGGAGACAATGCGACTGAGAAACATACAGGATAGCAACAAGTTAAAACATCACTAACATTGGCGTTGGAAGTGCTATTGTGTGTCGAGTAATGCACACCTGCGTTCATCTGTCTTTTCTCACATTTATACATGTGCATGATCAGGCTTTCCAGGGTAAAACATTATGTGACTGCATTCTTGGAATACATGACAACATGACCTTCTACAGTGTTTAAAGCACACATAAGTGGTAAAACTCAACTGCCATCATCATTTCAGCATTCTCATCATACTCAAGATAAATATTAATTGCAAAACATATACATACAAAAAGCAGTGGTTGAATTTAGTGTCCTACAAACAGGTTGTCCGCACTGATCAATGATGCAACATGTACTGCTTCTGAAGCAGATAGAGCCAATTTCCAACTATTAATATTTCATTTCTGTATTCTTCTCAGATTTCTCTTGAGTCTTCAAAGACCTTTCATTCACTGATCTATTTAAAGTTACAGTAGCTTTATATGTGCCAATTTTAAAGCAAACATCATATCCAAATATATGTTCAGCAGAGCTGCTAAATACCAGCAATTCTGCACTTGGAGTCAGTCCTATGGTATTTCTTTATCAATTTTAACTCAATAAAAGTAATACCATTTATTACAAGCAATCTTCTAATGTTCCAATCGATTTTAGTTGCATCAGGGCCAGAAATACACCAATCAGAGACTCTGATTTTCAGTTACTGTGATGGGTACATAAATCAAGTTATATCCCTTCCATCAGGATAACACAAGGCGACTGCAGCTACTCTGCTCTGAATGTCCACTGAGAAACACAGCATAAAGTTTTCTGTTTCTCACTTGCTAATATATACTGCATTTATAGTGCTTATGGCAATTTGTTTGAAAATACGCTTCCCTTTGCAAAGAATATTTCAGTAAGATCAGATTTCCAACTTCTTTAAAATCTTTTATCTTTCTTTATTTTGGTCAGCAAATTAGGTTTTTCAATAAAATGCATTTAGAAATCATGCACTTTGCAAAGACTACTTAGATTTTTCCAGTACTACATTACATCAGTGGTCTCAAATTTTTTTTTTTTTAAATCAGGACTCCAAGTAGGTCTAATGTATTGGTCTCAGAATGGCTACCAACTTAAAAATAAAGTCACCATTTGCAAACATTTGGCTGCCAATTATGAAAAAACTGGTTGACAAGAACAAAACAAAATAATCGAGACTTTGTAAGTATTTTAATGATTTATCTTGACAACTACATTCACTTACAAATCTGTCATGCTGATGTCAACATCGAGATAAAAAATATCTACATGTCAACAGAAGCCCCCTAGGACCCAAGAAATTCTTTATTTTCTTGTTGTTTATGTTAACAAGTTGTCTGCTCTGACTCGTACTTTGCTCTACAATTATTTGGTGTTGCCGGATGGCTTTAATACTGCTGTCACATTGACAAATGGGCATATATTTGGTCCTCGAAAGCTAGTTTCCAAATCAAACAGCATGTACACCCTTCTTCAACATAAGCCGGTTAGAATGTTTTTTGGATAAAAACAATGTATAAAACCAATTAAATTGGATCAACTGTTGCATGTTCCAAAGTTGTTGTTGATTGGAGGAAAAATTTAACTTTATTTTTCCTTACAATGGCTACCAAAAGAGATATAAAACAAAAATTAAATTTACAATTTCCTGAAACTAAACATCTTGCAATTAAGGAAACTGAAGGTGGTGCATCTCACAAAGATGTGTGAAAGATGTTCACTTAAGCATAACACTGTCAGGTTGGCTAAAACAGAAGAATCTTGCATAAAATTCAGAACTATCGTTATCCCCCAGCCCTACCCATTTTGCAAAATCATTTTAATTAATTTTTTTAAATTTTATGTGCTGATTGTGAAATAGGTAATCTTAATTGCAACCATTATTGTTTGTGTATTATGGAAGTTGTGAGTCTTTAACAAAAGTACAGGTTTTACTTAATTTTATGTGCTGATTGTGAAATAGGTAATCTTAATTGCAAGCATTACTGTGTGTGTATTATGAAGTTGTGAGTCCTTAACAAAAGTACAGGTCTGACTTATTCTTAATTAATTCAATACCTGGTGACATGCTTTCCTTTCACTTGGTAGCCTCATTAAATAGTTTATATTTGTTGTCTATGGCAACCCAGAATCAAAGCTAGTTAGTACATGAACAATGTAAATAGCAGCTAAACAGGTATGTGTTGCTGGCAACAATGCATACTGTAGTTAATTGTTCACCGATTCATGTTGACTGACACGGGATATATAGTACAAAAAACAAGGACTATTATTTTTTTAAAAATAGATACGTATATATTTTCTGACAGGATCTGACTGATAAAGGATTTTTTAAACATGTGACCTACACCCAAATTAATGGATTTTCAGGTGCATGTATTGTACTTCATGCATTATGGATTGTGTAACACTGCTAATATGTTTTCAGATAAAGTTTACCCTTAATTTTTCAACGTAAATGTGGGTTGAGGAAACTTTCCAAGTGCATTTTGCAAAGTATTAAGGATACATCAAAATTTACAACATGCTATTTTGATTTTTATTCTCAATTTTGATTCAGGAATATGCAAAAATTAATCCTCCATTATGCATCAGTACTGTATATGAAGGATTCTAATCACAAAACAATTAAACACAAGAGGATATCTATACGAAGCACTGTGCAGTGATATACCATGCTTTTCTTTTGCTGTTGTTCAAGCTCAGCTTTGGCAGCTGCCAACTCCAAGTCAATTCTCTGCTGTTTCAACCTGAGCAGCTCTTGTTGCTTAGCAATGAGTTCCTGTCTCATTTTGGCCTCCTGCTGTTCTAAACTGTCACCTACATCATCATCCTCATCCTCATCATCATCTTCCACCTCATTCACCTCAGTCTCTGCTGGCTGAAAGCAGAGCAAGAAAACACCTTAAAAAGCTACAGCAATTGTGGAAATGTTTTTATGTACTACACATCTGGTACCAGATTTCTGAAGTGCAATTCCCTGAAATGAGACTTGTTCAACTGTTTGAAGATTTGAGGATGTCATTAACACTCGTTATTTCCAAACACAAACATTATCAAGAAAAAAGTCTGCATGTATGATGTCAATTTAGCATATGATAGGGTTGGGGTGGGAAGAAATAAAATGGCATAAAAGCAGATACAATTTTTTGTACACAGACAGAAAGATGGATTGACTGAAACACAGACAGAAAAATGGGATGTGCAAGATTTGCTCTACTGGTCGAAAATAATTTCCAAAAATCCATGATCAGTTTCTTCTATTCATCCACCAAGAGCTGAAACCATCTATTATGTTCTTGAGTGACAGGATTTTTTAAGATGACCATCATGTTTGCAATACTGGATGCGAGATTGACATGTCAATACAAGTATTCAATTCTTCATAATGGATGTCAAATCAGCTTCACTTTTCACTAGGAATTGCCAGATACAACACACTTTCTTGAGGTGGAAAAACCCCACAACAGTAAGACTTTCTATTTAGGGTAAGTGGCTTTAAGAACATGTTAAAGATGATGGCCTTTTGGGATATTTTCATCTGCTACCAACAAGACATAAAAAAAATCTATTCTTGAAAACCCCATGTCAATATGACCTTCTACCTTGACAAAATAGCAATAAGATTTGCAAGATGGCTGCCATTGCAGCTGTACAGATGCAAGATCAGCACCATTTTCATATAGGACCAATTAGAGAACATAAGAAGTGAAAACACCATTTGAGATGACAGTTTCTACAAAATTAGTGGAAATAACCAGATTATCAAGGCCATGTGGTGGTCATATCTGATAAATGATCATACACATTCTCATTTATGACCAACTATACCACGAGATGAAGGTGCATAAAGCTTTATGGCAATCATCCATGTAATTTAGGGTGAGCAACAACAAACTTGTGTTAACGGACAAATAGGATGGACAAAGGGTTATACTGCAAGTTTTTCTGAGCTAAAATGAATGTACCAAGAACATCATGTTGTCACTGTAACCATTTAAGCAGAGACAAAATAAACACATAAAAATAGAAGTTCATCAGTGTTAAATCTACAATCAAGACAAAAATATCCATGAAGAAACATTGCTGAAACTTTATTATATGCCTCCAGATCTCATCTTGTGGAAAATCCATTGTAACATGCAGTATTTCATCTTGGAATTATCCATGTTCACAAAAGAATTCTCTTTTTTTGGGTCAACTATAAAACAATACTCTTTCATCCACAAGTAGGCACATGTTTAAAACAGTTCCAACGTACGCCAAGAACTTATTTAAAACAAGGTGAAACCGGCCCCTGGTTACAGAAGCCAAGTTTCATCATGAATATGATTAAATCAGGTTTGGTATTTTTATGGCAGAAAAACGAAGGCAGGTTATTTATTGCTAGAGGCAACTGGAGTAAAATGCCTTGCCCAGGTGAACATGATGGGAGACATACCAGGTTGATCCAATAGCAAGATTAAAAAAACACAATTTCTGAAGCAAGTCTGGCACTCTTACAATGCCCCGTGTTTAATAGTCCTCCATATAAACACCAGAAAGAAATGGTAGAGTATGGCGATTACTTATCAGTTGGTCCCAATGGCATTTAACAGGAAATACAGTGATGAACTTCTTATTTGATTGACTATGAACATGACCTTTGATCCCAATAGTTTCTTTATTACCCCCCACCCCATCCTGAGTGTAAGCCACCCGAACTTTTGGACAAGAAACTTGCTCTACTACAAGTTTTTGTGTGTGCAAAGGTCATTATCTTTATCCCAATGATGCCATGACACCAAAATCAATACAAATCCTTCTTACCACAACTGCAAGCCATACTCACAAATTTGATCAAGGCATGTAATCTAGAACTAATTATGCAAAAAGCATTTTCTTTCTTTTAGACAGTGACCTGGAATTTTAATATTTGATCCACAAACAAATAAGCTTCATTCTTATCCAAAGTATAAGTCATCCACGAACTGAGGTGAAGGTACTTAGCATAAAGAAACATTTTTTCATCCAGTTGCCTTGACCTTTAAATTTTGATAAAAAGCTTCTTCTTTGTGCATGTGATTTGGATTTATAACGTAGCTTTAACAATTTTTCAGTCATATCACTACAATGTTTGCAGTGTGGCAGTTTAAAGTGATGTCTAGCACTGGGGCATCATGCCGCAGACATGTAGCATTATGTCCTATCCAGTCACATTATCCCGACACCAGGCCGACCAGTCCTAACACTAACCTCTTAATGCTTGTAAGTCTTTGGTATAAATCGGCCGCAGATCAAACCCACGACCTACCGCATCCGCTCTAACCACTAGGCCACCAGAGCGGTTGCCTCTTCTTTGCTCTACGAGCAAGAAATCCACAAAGTTGAACCCATCAATAATTTAGCACTATTGCACACAAACCATTTTTACTTTTAGTGACCTTGGCACCTGACCTCAATAACAATTGGCTTTTTCCTTATCAAATGCAAGCCTGCCACAAAGTTCAATAAATGCACATTATAACAAGGCAATGGAGACAAAAACACAACATTTGGCAGGCAAATTAAGGTTCTCCTTCATTTTCGTTTTTGAAAAAGTTAAGCTAATACTGGCCAGAGAAAAATAATCAAATTGTCGAACAACATACAGATAACAAATGCCTTTTTGAAGAAAAGCGAAACTGGATCAGTTTCCCCATTTCAATGCCATGTTGGTTGGCACACAAAGTGTAGGTATCCAACACACAACCTCTGGATTACTAGAATAATGTGCAACTGAGCTACTCCAACTCCCTAGACAACAAGTAATGAATCTTAGTTCATGTAAAAGATGGAAAGACACAAACATGCACCATTTTGCAAAGATCAGGCGAATCGAGCTCATATGAACAGAATCTGCATGTAAACAACATAAAATGCCTTTCCATAAACACTTGAGCAGTTCAATAATGTGCATCACAAAGGTCTGCATACATTTGCCTGGCTGAACCTTGAACTTGTGCATGGGAAACCAAAATAAGATGATGGGCATTCATGGGGCACAACTCTTTTTGTAAATGACAACAGTAAATGATGGAAATTCAAGGTCTCATCAATACAATGGTACAATGTTTCTCTGTAAAATTATTCTCTGAAAACTAGTCAGGAAGGCAGGTAATATGGTACCACAACTGTTCAAAGTGAAAATGTGGAATGCTGGAAACTGAACTCCTTCAAGGTCTCAACAAAACACTGCATCCAAATTTGGTTTAAATTCCTCCAAGAATCCTTGCCATGAAATACTGCAGGAAGAAAACATTTGGAAAATCTATGCCCAACTATTGTAGAGTCACAGAACATTAAATATCAAACTCATTAAAGGCCTTATCAATATAAAAATGCATCTTAAACTTACAAACCAAGTATCTGTTTTTGTCCCTCCTTTTCTCAGCATACCACAAGTGGTACATGGTGGACAGTATATCTGGTATATGCAAAAACCTGGGGATAACCCCAGGAAAAACTACCAACCAATGGAATGCTTTCTCACGTACACACTCAAAACCCCCGTGGTGAGGTGTCAGTAATTTATCAAGGCATGTGTCTTAAACCACTTAGCCACACCATAAACCGAGTTAAAATGACAATTAACAATCAAAATGCCTTCAACATCATATGATAGAAATCAAATTCAACCTCATCTATATCAACATGCATGCCAAATTTTGTTGAAATGCAGCAAACTACAGTAAAGATATGATGCAAATAGTCACAACAGTGGGCAATCAATGATAACAGATCCTCTACACTTTATAAAAAAACCTGCGACTTTTCCAAGGTCATCAGAAGCACAACTGTTAATTCAATTATGGAACACAAGGGATCACATGTACTCATTAATATAAACCTACATACAAATCCCCTTACAATCCAACCATTTCCAGGAATATTGTTCTTCCAAACTGATCACAGATTGGTGCAAGTCCGATATCAGTTTAACCAACTATGTAATCGCTATGTAACTGCCAATTTATGGAGCTTTGGTTTAATGATGCTACCAACAAGTGAATAAAAAGATCATGATCATCATTTTATGTAAATATACCTGTTGCTGTGACCGAAGAAATCTAGGGTTAACATGAATGCTACCCTGTTCTGGGGGTGCTGCTGTTACTGGCCATGCAGGATCCAAGTGGCTGTTTATCTGCACATCTATGCCATACAACTTGTTGTTAGGAAAAATATCAACCCACGTCTGTCGCACTTTATACAAAGCTGCACGCGTCTTTTCGTCCACCTACATTACAGTAATAGGCAAAAGAAAGTTATCTTGCAAAAGTTGTATCAAAAGCTCTTTGTTATGGAAGTGTTTTGCTTTGTAACGTATTTTAGATTGGTTTCTGCAATTGAAAAAGCAACATTTTCGACTTCTTGAGAACGTAACATGTAAGAGTGTAAAATGTTTTTTGTTGCCTGGTGATCCTTAATCCTACACAAGGTAACAGCCTCTATTCTGTACCAGCAGTTTCATACAGAACTTTACAGTACTATCAACAATATATTATACGCATACCCAGGCACTGGCATGTATGATTGGCTAGATATCTTTGAGCAATGGGTATCCAAGACACCAGTCTTTAGCTAGTCCATAAGGTCTTCATCTAAATTCGCTGTACCAAAACCATTTTCATACCTGCCTTGACATGACCTCTGACCTTTAGACCACAGAATCCATGAGATCCTTATTATACAAAGTTTAATCTTTCCAAAGAGTTTAGGCAAGGAACTTGCTCTAGAACAAAATTTATTTAGCAAATTTGTCTGAACATGACCTTGATCTCCAATGTCACAATGAACAAGTATTTTCAATACCTTATGCCAAAGTACTCCAAACCCTCTTCAGGGTATATGTTCTAGGATAAAAGCTATTATGCAAACTATTATCCAGAGTGCAAACCATACACAAAAGTTTTAGTCAGATTAAGAAGTAGCAATGTTTTTGGTCAGTGACCTTGACCTTTAACCCACAAAATCAACAGGATCCTTCCATACCTAAAAATTGCAAGAAAGCAATAAACTTTGGCAACTGTGTATAGTGGAGAACAGCAAGTAAATACTTCAAATTGGTAAAAGACAGGCACGTATGGCCATCATTAAAAAAATGTAAATAAAGTGGTCTTTGCAACTGCAAGAAAAGTGATTCAGTGTCTTGCATATTTTCTACTTTTGTTATTTAACAAAAAAATACAAAGTGTAAAGTAAATTATGTCAAACGATCCATGGGCAATCAGAATCACGTTGTTACTCTTCTTGAACGTCTTTTTATATTGTATTTTACGAACAAAAGATCTTGAATAAAAGTTTACCAGGTAAAACATTTTGAACCAACCAGTTGTATGTTTTTATCCCCAAATTAGATGGCACTCTCAACTGGCATGGGTACAAGAATGGCAGTACTTAAATGTAAGAAACTGAATTAGCAACAACAAAATTTTGATAGAAGTACTGTAATGGCAAAGTTTATCAATTTTTATTTATCACAGAAAACAAATGAGGCTTATTTTAATATCAGTAGTGAACATCAGCAGTAGCACCAAGATTATAATTTTTGGAGAACAGTATTACTGATTTAATGCATATGTAATATCTTATTTTTATGATAAATGTTTTGGGCTTTAATATTTTCTAGCCCCTTTTTTCCTCGCAGAAAGTCTGCAGTAACACACAAAAGTTCTTTTATCTATAAATTGCTGTTAAATTAGAAGAAGTCAACAAGAATACTGACAATACATTAGCTGCAAATGCAATATTCTTGGACAAGCAAAGACGTCACAAGAATGGTACTGGTTGGGTTAGTTTTCCTTATAGTCAGAATTTATGCAATAAAACTGCCTTTAAAACCTTTAAGCGTAAAATGCTCAATGTGACAAGAAAACTCCCTTTTATTCAATCTGAAAAAATGGAGCATTCATAAATGCATATGAAATTACTCAGCAGGCTTTAATTGGTCAAGTAATCCGAGTTCAATGGCATTTACAACATTTATGGTTAGATTAAGTATGTATTTTACAAGTTAGATAGATTTTTCATGTATCTTTATAAATGTAAATTGTCTGAATAACAAAACCTGAAGACTGACAATAAAAGCATGTTCACTTTTGCAATGTTGTCTGAAAAGTGTTTTCTTGCTAGTAAAGTCTTCTCAGCTTGTAGCAAAGATCTTAGTTTTCTGGCCTGTTGTTCAATAAGCTGCACACAACACTTTTACACGACTTAATAACCGATTCGAAATGCAGTTTAGGTCATACAAGTACCCACTGTCTAAAAGTCGCTCATATCCTGCCGACTAGTAAAGAGTAAATTTAGTATCTGGTTGAAAGTAACAATTAAAACTCAACAAGAAAATTTTATTCAATCTGAAAATGTGAATTGCGATTCATCTGTTGATTTTCGTTTCTCTTCTTCATCAGCTGTACAGAATAAATTCCCATTTGTAAGCAATTAAACTTTTATGGACAATTCTACCATCACCATCAATGGGCAGGTTTATAAACTTCCTACTTTATTTAAACGGGCAATTCCTTTAATTCTTCCTTCTCTGAAATTATTTCTATTATGTGTTGTGTGTGTGTGTGATTTAGATTTTTAATGTAGCTTTAAAAAAAATTCAGTTACATCACTACGATGTCTGCAGTGTGACAGTTTATAGTGACGTTTAGCACAGTGGCATCATGCTTCAGACATGATGTCCCACCCAATCACATTATCCCCGACACCAGGCCAACCAGTCATAACAACTAACCTCTTAATGCTGAGCGCCAAGAGAGGCATCTGTTTGTACCATTTTTAGAAGTCCATGGTATGACTCGCTGGGGTTCAAGCCTGTGACCTCCCGCATCCGAGGCAGATGCTCTGCCACTAGGCCACCGGAGCAGTTATTTATATTATAATGTTAGAAATCTTTTGATCATCCTAAGCAGATTCATGTTCCAGGGCAGATCCAAAGAATGGTGCTAAAATCAATAGAACCCAGCCCCCCCAAAAAACAAACGCAAAGCAACCAAACTATTTCCCAGAGCAAGTTTTCTTTAAATTATGCCTGGATGGTTACCAATGAATCAGAGAAACACTTAAAATGCAGAAGCATCCAAATTCACCCCTGTCCATAGTCTCAATCTCATTCCCAGACCCCTAGCCTACTTGTTTATGCCACCGATCACCCCCATTTCTGAATCTGATTTTTCCATACAGACTTTTTAAATGCATGCAGGCAAAATGGCAGTCCTGCTGCAACTCAGTAAGCAGTTAATACTGATGTATATTACTTTGGCATGCATCTTACTCTGCACTTTATATTGGGTGTAGATCAAGTTAAAATGTACCAGTAATTTTGGGGAAAAAGTTCAGTTTATAATATTGGTTTGGTTGGTGTTTTATGGCACAGTTTACACAGGCAGGTTATTTAGTGCCCAAGTATTTGGAGTAAAGTGCATTGCACAACAAAAACACCCTGGTAGGTGACACAGCCTGGTCCAATGATAGAATTCAAGCATGTACCCTTTGGTCACGAGACCAGCATGCCAACCAGAGCAGTAGAAAAACTGTGCGACACAAAAATATATCAACACAGACTAATCTATCACGTTTCATTTTGTGTTTTGCACACACTCCTGCTAGAAAGGTTTTTGCCATAACTTATTTTTAAATTTGGTTTTAGGGATTTATAAACTACTAAAATATGCATCAACATGTGCCAGCAAATATTTTTTTGTCATGCTTTAAATGTTTCATAAAAATGTCCAAGTCCAGCAAGTTCTCAATGTTTATAACAATGAAACTGAAAAACAGTTTCAATTGCCCAAATATCCTGTCAGATCAATTACATATGGAAAATGACGTTGTTACCATATTTCAAATGTCTATTGGTCAATTACATATGGAATATGAGCTTGTTACCAAATTTCAAATGTCTATTGGTCAATTATATATGGAATATGATATAGTTACCAAATTTCAAAGGTCTATTGGGCAAGAAATTACATATGGAATATGACATAGTTACCAAATTTCAAATGTCCATTGGGCAAGAAATTACGTATGGAATATGATATAGTTACCAAATTTCAAATGTCTATTGGTCAAGTAATATTTGTACAACACGCAAGAAAGGTTTTCAATCAAGAAGTCAAAACAGATTGCCAAATTAAACCAGAAAATGGGAACAATACTTTGGTAGCCTCAAAGTCTGATCAAGTCATCTACTAATGCATGAAAACAGGGTACTAAATTTTTAAATATCAATAGTTTTATGTGCAATCATGCCAACAAGCTTCATACAATCCACAAAGGAAGTACGGACAGAGCAAGAGAAACAAATCAAAATGCTTCCTATGCAGAAAATGGAGACATCAAAACGACATTTATCTCACTTCTGCCAATTTGTGACATCATTCTGTACATTCATTTCCTTGACAACTGTTAATGGCCAAGTAGCTTTTTTCTTTATTTAAGAAAAGAAAAATGAGATGGTTGAGGACAACAACTAGCAGCATTTTGAATTCAGAATTAAACTGAGTCATGGGTATATTCAAATATGAGCAAACTGTTTACCAAGATTAACTAACATTGCGTGTTCTATAAAATTGGCTTCAAAAATATTTTGTCTGCAATGAAATTTCATCAGTTCAAACTGAAACTGTATGGTACATTTATAACATCTTTTTCCCAAGTAACAAGACAGAATTTTAAACATCTTTACACTCAGTTCTATCCAGAAGGAAAACTGGGGTAGCACCGACAGTGTGAAGACGAACTTTGATGTAGCATGTTCCATCCACGACTTTGTTTAACAGCAAAACCACCACCTGTGATTCAATGTACCACACTAGACACTTCACATGTTGAACATGACAAAATGGATACAAGTTTCTTCATATACTATTTCTGGGTAGAACATTTGTAACTTTCTTTTCTCCATATAACTTTTGAACAAACTATTGGCCTATTGGCTTCAAGGTCTTTTGTCGGTTATGTTTGCAAACTGATTTGCCAAAAGAATGTTAATTTATAAAAACGTAGTTCCATCAAGTACAAGTCCCTTGCATGTACAAAATGAATGGGAAAAAAAAAAAAAAAAAAAGGTGTGCACCAAGGTTATTCTTATTTCCTCAATCAAATTTGTAAACAGACGCAGGCATATTTAAATGTTTTGGACCATACATTATGTATCCTCCCTGGCTTGTTTGTGTGCTCCACAAGAATGTACAATGAAAATGTGTTGTTTTTTATCAATGCATTTGCAAAATCACAAGATATATTTGAGAAGCTGGTATAAAAACAGTTTAAAATCCAATTTGTGATTAGCATCATTTTATAAAAGGGTACCAGATCAAGAAAGGAATTGTTCACATTAGATGCTGTGAATTCATGTAGGCTCTGTAATAATTTAACAACTTTTAAAGATCTGGCAAAATAGAAGTTCCCAAATATATGCATAAAAAGTACATTAAATAACCCACCTTATGTTTAGTAGGTACTAGCAGAGCATATAGTTGACTCTGCCTGGCAATCATTTATGAAGGGTCTACATGATCTGGACCTTTAGTTGATGTACGTCGTTTTGGGGCTATTCTTTTGTATACAAATCACAATGTTCTCGTACGATTACTCTTCTTCGTAAACCTTTAAGCAAGAAAGCCACAAACTATGGTCATGGACTTTGCTCTTTATATTTTCACCCATCTTTGATTGCACATCAGAATCATTGGTCAAATACTGAAAAGTTTGTATGGCATGATGGTTCAAATTTTGGTTAGCTATCTCTTTTCATGGATTAAGTTATGTAAATGTTATGGACCATTTTAGAAATAATAGCCATATTGGCTGGCAGACTTTTGAATGTGATCAAGCTAGGACACCAAAATCTTTGTTTAAAACTAATGATGGTATTTTCTGTAGTGTATTTAAATGGTCTCCATGCCATGTGCTGTCAAATTTGAACATTTTCAAGGATTTTGGAAAACGTGTCTTTTAAATATTTGAGTGATGGTGGCAACATTTGATGGTAGATTGAAATATGCTGTACGAACTTTACAAGCCTTCATGTAAGGTTGCTCCGTGCCCAAGTTTGAATAAAATTGTTCTGGCAGCTGTTTTAAAAGTTCAAATTGCCAACTGTTAATGGCCACTTCATCATAACATAGGTTCATTTAGCCTTATGGCATAGCTAACTAAATACCATTTTTCTTCTTTAAGTGACATTGACCTTAAAATCAAGACTTCTTTCTTTCAAGATAGTCATCCAGAAGCTTTGGTAAACTTAAATATTTGACTTGTGGCTAAACCTTTGCATCTTTCAGTTAGAGACCGTAACTCACAGTTCACAAGACACAAGAGACTTCTGCTGCCAAGTGCAACCCATGCACAAAACTTGGCTTGTATCTATGGTGTACAAGTAATGTCATTATGTAGAAACCATTTATGCTTTCAGTCAGTGACAGTGATCTTTGGGCCAAAAAAATGCTTATTCTTCAGCCTCTGCACCACATTTAATTTATTTTTCAAGATCTCTTGCACAGAACTAATGTTATTTTGCAAAAAACACATTCTTATTTCAACCAGTGCCATGACCTCTGAACCCAAAATCAAAGGAATTTTCATTGCTCCAATTGCAAGCCAGCCACAAAGTTTTGGACAAAGTCTGAAACATTCATTTTACTGTGCAAAAGCCATCTTATTTGTCGAGTTAGTGACCATGACCGACTCCCACTGAAAGTATGTGCTGCAGAACAGTGCAGAAACCATTTTCTTCAAGTCATTGCGACAATAACCTTTTGACCCTGCAATTTACAGGATTCTCTATTACCTAAACTGTAAGCCATCCAGAAAGTTGTGTAATTGTAGATGGTGAAATTTTTTAGTACACATAAATAAAATAAGCAACAGATGGACAGAAGGATGTCACAAACTGATCGTTATCAACCTTGTTAAATGGTATGAACATTTACCAACAAAACCAAAATGAGTCATTAAAGAGTTTTAAAAAAATAATTTTAAGTAATAATTATGCATCTCATTTTCTCCTGCTTCATCTGCAGCCTTGAAAAGCTTTCGGTTGCACTGTTATCTGCTGAATTTACCATGACATCAGTCATATTAATTATTTAAATTAAATAATATATTGTCCTTTTCTTAAAAACATGCAGCACTCTTGACGTTTCACACTGGTTCCTCTTCTAAGTCATGATGTGGTAATACTAGATGGTTCTTGAAGTAAAGCTTCAGTTCTCACTCGTTGCTTCATGTACAGTTTCTGTTCTCAAATAGGAGTCATGCATTTTCTTCAAAACAGGCAGACTAAAGCTTCTATTCAAATGTTCCATTTCAGCCATCTTTTCTTTTCATATCCGAATGTGCACACTATTATCACAATGTCCAGTTTAAAAAAAAACAAGTCTTTCTGTAGCTCAATAGTATCATCGGACTGCATAGAATGAACTCTATAAAGACGAAAGAACAGATGTCCACACATTCCAAGCTCTGCATGAAAATAGCATCCAGATTACTTCTTCAAAAGGAGACTTCTGTTGTATCTAATCATCATGCAATGAATGACATTCTATTTCACATTAGTTATACACAACTTCTGATATCTACACTTCTCCCAAGGTACTGTAAATTTCTCTAGAATGTTTTTCTCCACCATTTACATGCTCGGGGGTCCTCTGGTGTGTATTATACCGTTAGTAAAACGAATTAACTGAAACCATTAAAACCAAGGACATCCAAAGCAAATACTTGTAAATACTTCATATTAATAATGCAATAGTTGTATGATTTTCCTTACAAGAACATGGGATTTTTTTCTCTCCAAAAACTGATGTCCATTTTTTTATTATTAATTTTTAGTGAATTATTTCTGCAGGCCGAATTTTTTTGTCAACACCATATCTTGGGTCATTCAAGTTCATTATGTAGCATGTGGTCATTTACTGCCCAGAAAATGCAGCACATACACAGAATGTTATATTTATGTTAAAGTATTGGGTAATGTATGGTTTTGATTTACTGTTAAATAATCAATGACACTGCTTCAATTAATGATGACACAACATAAAACAAAACAAATTTCCAAAGATTTTTTTTTTTATAGGTTCAATTTATTGGAGCAAGCTTGTCTCCAGCATCTGACAAGGTAAATTCGGCAGATCTGTGCAACCTTTTATTTAAGAACTAAGATGGATTTGAGAAACATCTTTTGTACCCCATTCATCATGCATCAGAATCACATCGTGAATCCATTTGTACATGTCAACATCAGTTTTAGTGTGGAACTGAATCTAGGATGGCTTCAAGTCTTAAAACTATCTTCCTTCTGTGTTGATATAGAACATTTTCTAATTTTTAGACATCATTTTAGAAAAGACTGGCTTTGTAAAGTTAGAACTTGTAAACATTCCAAAATGACAATTCAGTACATTGTGTATGTATGTATGCTTGTGTGTATTGTGAGAGAAAAATAGCAGGGAGGAAAAGAGAGAGTGCAAAAAATGAACATCCACTAACTTTGAAATTCTTCAAACAATTCAGCTGTAATCGACTTTTATGTAACAGCTTGGTACGACCGACTAAAATACATTTCTTAGAGAATCTTTTATTGGTGAACAATAGCTGTATACCCCTTTCCAAAGAAAAATACAATGTTTTATTTCCCTTAGTCATACTTATCCTAACCTTTTCAAAGACTGAGGTAAAGGTATGAACTATATTCTTCATTAACAAAGACTTGTACGAGGAGTGGGGGAGGTTCTTTACGATCGAGTCTATCAGGTAAATCGCTGGTAACTTTGCATTTGGCTTCACCTGGCAATGAGAAAATGAAAACATTGATTATAGAGAAATAGCAAGTCTTCCTGAAAAAGTGGAAACTTGTGTTAAACTGCATCCTTCTTCATACAGTCACAGCTCAACATTACATCAATCATGCTGTCTACTCCAGCTGTAGAAACTGAAAAGTGAAGAAAATAAAAAGTCATTACAAAAGTACAAAGAAAAGTGCTCAATGTACTTAACATTTCAAAATTTAGCTTTTTAGCTGAACAGAAATTATGGAGACATGTTCTTTTTGTTGAATCAATATCTTTGTATACACATTTTAAATTAGGTACCAAAATTACAGAATCAAGTTAATTTACTCATAAGCATTAGAAATTTCATAAATACAAAATGCATCACCACGAAGAAATAATTAGCCAATCATAAATAGTAGTATAGGTTTCTTTTACCTGCAAAATGTTCATTCTTTTAAAGCTATGACATACATAACAATAGAAAATTCCATGGCTAATGGAATACCCCAACATCCACCTTGCAGATTATAACCTGGGGTCCTAACCTGCAAAACATGTCCCACAAAAGTATGTATTGAGTTTGGTCAAAGACGTGACAATGCGACTCGTTGCAATTTTTTAAAAATTTAACTGTAGACCCTCCCCCCAGGAGATAGGGACACAAAGGCATACAAACCAAAAAAGATTAAGAACCCTAAATACATAAAATATTTTGATGTAAACCATACATTTTTAAAGGTACCAGACCTTTTCAGCTGAAAAATCACAGATGCTTCACCAGGCATAAAGGTTTCCCCAATTAGTCAACTCCTATGTCATGCTGGAGGGCATAATGGGTAGAGCCTACATCCTAATCCCATGGGAATAAGGATTTAGTTTGCGTTTCATGGTAATGCAAAACAAGCTGATTATTCAGTGCCAAGTGAATTGTTGTAATGGGCCTTACCACTAGACACAGAATGGTAGGATTTGACTTAATGAACTTTCAAAACTGAGACACTCGTATTGTTGGTTGGGTATTATGTCAAATTCAACATACCAACTATCATGCCCAGAAATCTGCAGCCATGTGCCATTCCACTGGACACAAGGCAGCTGACCCAGCCTGGCTTTGGCAAGTATTGAACTTGACATACTTGGATTGCAAGTCCAACACTCAACCAAGTTACCACTGTGCCATAACAAAAATACATCAGTTCGACCCATCATCATCAATTTTTTTTACACAATCACAGATATAACATATGAAGAATTTATGTCAATATTTGTAAACAATAAATAGTTTAGTTTTAACTAGAATATTTAACAATTACAACAATCATTCATGGTTATGTTCAAACTAGGCAGTGAAAAATCAACTATAATACCTTTTTGACTGTGAAGTCACCTTCTTAGTCTGAAAAAAATGTACACTTCAACATTTAGGGATGAAACACATTGAAAATATGGCTTGAAGTTGTGACCTTGTACTTCCTATCAGTTTTCTTGGCGAGCTAAGATCACACATTCCTGAAAGCACTTCATTCTAATTTTAATACGGAATGAACATTCCCAAGGCTAATGCAGTGCAATTTAAAGTTTTCACCCATGAATCTTGCCAACACCTTGTCATACAAGTTTAATTAGACCCTAACTGAATCTGTACCAATGGATTGCCAACTTGAATTATTACAGAGACTGCTATTAGGTTATCGTTTCACTGGAAAGTGACTCGGCAAGACATTATTCAACTGTGAAGACTACCAATGAATTAAATAATTTTATTTCAGAAAAAAGTATATATATAAATATGTGCAGAAATTACCCAAGGGTATAACTGAGTTCAGCATGACCTCATCCACCAAAGAGACGACAATACAACCACCCAGAACCAATTAACGCAATGTGGTGCTTGTTTTTTTTAAAATACATATCCTGAACAATTATTACATAATTTAAAAAATTTGTTGCTGCTCTATTACTTTAATTTCATCAATCAACACACAGTACATCTAAACACTGTGCAACTGTAGTAGTTCCTTCATGTCATATTAGCCAACATTATGCTTGACAGCTAGGAATCTAGATCTGATTAGCCTTGGGAAAAGTAACATTTGTTTTCAATTGCTGATAACGGATACCCATGTACTTTTGTATCTCGCTATATAATTCTTGGATCTATATGCATTTTCCTTTTTCTGGACTTTGATATATTTATTTTGTAAAGTTCTTTTCCGAGATAGTTTGTTTTGCATTCACGTCGAGCACAATTTGCATCCCAATTTGTAACAACAGCAGTGTCATTTTGAGATAATAAGCCTGGCAACAGACATATGCACTCTGGTGGCCATTAAACTCCAAAAAGCTACTAAATCTGTGCAAGAACCAGCATTTCAGATGTTGTAGATGGCAAGTCAGTGGAGATTCGTGTTTGCCCCCTTAAAGGGCAAGCCAGACCAATAAAAGCTAATCATTCACAGCATCAAGGTGGATCATAGGTCAAAAACATAAACTTGTGCTGTTTTTTTTTCCTTCTAAGTCACAGAATCAAATTTTCAACAGCTTCAAGAAGGGTTTTGTATCTGTCCAAAATACATTTTTATTTAATATTTACCAATACCTTAAATAAATACGCATTCCCCAAAAAAATATTCATGCCTTTTTCTCCCTCAAACTCTAATGTTTTCATCTGAACCAAGAAATAACACTTCTTCTGACTCAAATGTATTATGAAATGGATTTAACCTTGCTAGGCATTTACTCCTTATTTAGAACAAAAATCTAATGACACTCCCCCCACCCCCCACCGAACCTTTTTTTTCTGTATGTGTGTGTGTTTGTGATTTGGATTTTTAACATAGCTTTAACAATTTTTCAGTCATATCAATACGATGTCTGCAATGTGGCAGTTTAAAGTGATGTCTAGCACTGGGGCATCATGCCACAGATATGTAGCATGATGTCCCACGCAGTCACATTATCCTGACACCAGGCCGACCAATCCTAACACTAACCTCTTAATGCTGAGCACCAAGTGAGGCTGCTGTTAGTACCATTTTTGTAAGTCTTTGGTACGACTCTGCCGGGGTGAAATTTCTGTATAAATTTACACTTTTTCACACTTCTTATATGATAGGAAACAAATGGTAGTTGTTGACAACTTATTTTTATGAAAATTGTACATTTACAGCAATGAGAATTGTAACAATGGTACCATAAAGCAATTTTTTTATTTCTTTATGCAGCAGCTTCATAAAGCTTGCCTCATGTAACTTGACAGATACAACTAATATTTACGAGCTGCAACTTTCAAATGCTTTAGTGAAACAAAAAATGATATCGCTGATGCTGCTGCCAAAAAAGTGGTACCTGTATGTCACTATAACTCGGGCCCATTTCCCAACATAAAAGCTAGTAATTAAAGTTAAGGCTTATTTTTAGCCATTCAATGTTCTTGTTCTGATGTTTGTTCAAGAAAAATAATCAATCTTACTAGTTTAATTGTTTTTAACCTTCAAAGAAAAGAATTTTTTAAAATCCTGGTTTAAAGTGAACCACAGATCACGTCACACACAAAATTAGGTGGTCAGTCGCTGAAGGCATGAAGATGACATTACTGGTACTTAACTATTAAGTCAGTCCATTCCATGGGAAACTCAGTTTAATTTGGCTTGATCTGTTCCAGCTGGATTTACTGGAAATTGTAGTGAAACACGTCCTGCCCAAATGCATGTAGGCTAGAATAAACAGTCAGTCATCTTACATCCCTTACCACAACAGTCTAAATGTCAAACCACAAGGGTTGCACTTTTTCTTATATAGAAAGTGCTCTGCAGGTAATTGATTATCTAATCACAATCATCACATTTAATATAATACTGATGTCTGGATTAATGTACAAGGTTATTCACATAACTAATTGAATGTTACGGAAGGTTTGGTTTCCATGAAAATGTCAATCTTTCATTTATGCTTCTTGCTGAACACATTCTACCTCGGCATGTATTGCTGTGTTAAGAATGTGAAACAAACTTTGTCCAGCAATGATGAATTCCAATTCCTGTTTTCTTTCCCAGTAGTACGCTATGTTGCCAAGATGAGATAGAAAGAGTGAGAGAAAGCTGGGATACAAACGTTCTTTCGTCTTGCTCTCTAAAACACAACATTAATATTCTGATAGCTCCCTAGTAGCCATAAGCAAGAGTAGCTGGCCAAGAATTCTCAGCCAAAATGAATTTTTTTGGGATTAAATTCTCTCATGTTATTTCCATATGAAAATGAATGTTCTTAGGTTTCTGTAGTTTTGCATCTTCATCCATATTTGATCACACAGCAGAAACATTTATCCAATATTGAAATGCACTTGTGCAAGTGTGCTTTGTGTTAATGCTGTCCAAACTCGGATTGGCACTGGCGACATCTGATTGTAGATCAACATTATTTGCGTAACGATTTTCATACATAGAGCTCTGTCAATTTATTTTTGGAAGAATTAAGCATTTATATATTTTTAACAGGTCACCATAACTGAAAGCAGATCAACATTTGTACAAGCTTGAAAAGACTATGCCAGGATAGTCTATGCCAAGACTGGTTCAAACTGGTCAGGACATTTCAGAGAAGCTGTAAATAACTAATGTTGATGGATGGACAGATTTTTTTACATATTTTTTTTACGACAACAGGTTGACATCATCTGTAAAAATGATCATCCTGTCAGGATGCTTTATGTTAAATTTTGATCAAATTCTGTTCTGTGGTCGTGGAAAAATCATTTTAAAGCATTTCTACTTTTTAGTAACTGGCCATATTTGATGATAAATCAGTATAATTCTTTACAAATTTTGAAGTCATTTGTGCCAGGATACATCGTTTGGCTGAAATTAGTTTTGTGCAGTTTGAGAAGTGAAAGACAGCAACTGTTAACAAACCATAACATGAGCTCATGTAGCTTCAATTGTTGGTGGACTAAAAATGTGGTCGCAGCAAAGCATCGCAAATGATTTCAATCAGGAGTATAATGAATCTGTATTAGCCATCTATGAAATACATATATTTTAATTTAAATTATGAACTGTCTCACTTCACCTATGCTGTTTCAAAGCCTTATTTGCACAGAATAGCAATATCAGGCAACACTGTGGTCATGGTTTGTATGGAAGATGGAGTAGTCTAGAAACTGGTTAAAATGATAATGTCAGTTAAAGTAGATTAGTAATCCATGTTAGAATATAAATTCTATTTAATCCAGAGACGCAACCAGATCTGAGCGCTCATCATCTTAGTCTTTCCAATAGACTGCACAAAGTCTTGCAGAATTAGCAAATTTCAATAAATAGAAGAAATGATTTAACTTTGTGTTGAACGCAAACAATGCTGTAATGACACTGCAATACTTTTATTAGTCTTATCCAAGCAGACCGCTTTCATGTCTATACTGCATCTCAGTTAAATCATAGTCGGGTATAAAAAAGCCAGCCTTCTCTGTAATGTTTGGATGAGTTTTGTTCCAAAAGCAACTTGATTCTTAGCCATGCAAGAGCCTATTTAATAAATACCAAGCATATGTTAACCAAAAAACAATTTATATAAGTTTGTCAACTAAAATGCAGAGGGTCGACTTTTCAGGCATTTGGAACAGTTTCTCAAATCTGATTCTGCTTGGTTGACATATTTATCATGTAACTCAAGAGACAGTTTTTGTGTCGTATACTGCCTTATCTTAAACGTAAAACAAACAATATCATTAGAAAAAACAAGTACATGGTACATGAAAAGCCTAATAAATGTGAAAAATAAAAACAAGTATTCCCCTCCATATTTAAGTAAGGCTCTTATTCTTTGTGTGTTAAGAAATGAAGACAGATTAGAAAAGACTGACAGAGGTATCAGTGTCAACAGGTGTATTCTTCATCAAAAAGTATTTTTTTTAAATCAGGTTCAAGGTTTTCCACAGGAAAAAGTCATGGGCATGGTGCCACTACGAGAAACTCAGACAAGACTGATTCTAGTTTCCTCCAATACAACTGTTTTTTTTTTTTCAAAACAAGTTCTTTGAATAGTTTAATAGTTTGCAAGAAAATACTGGTCCTTGTGGCGTGCACTATCAGGAATGTTCAGCTAACTATACATCTGAAAATTATGTAAATTTATATTATCAGACTTGGTATCAACAGGCTTTCAGGTATGTAATGCATAATGGCACCACCATGACTAAATGGCTGAGGAGAACCTTGGGGTTACCTTATCAGTGACATTTCAGTTTGCATGGTGCGAACAAGAGTAAAAAAAAAAACTACACAAGAATTAATGTCAATCTTTATTTACACATACCAAATAAACAAAATAACACAATTATACTGGCTGAAAAAAAAAAAAACATTACAATTTTACCATAACCACAATGAAACTTTTCAGATTAATCTCTCAAAACTTTTATATATGAAAAATATAATAAAGGAACAAATTTTACGAGATTTTTGGACCTGATGAACCATGCTAAATATTTGAGTCAAGAAATCAATAAATTTCACTGCACTCTAGCAGATTATCTGTGTAAATTGACATAAAATGGACCTCAAATTTTAAATTACTTCCATCTTTCAGAACAAGTTAGATAAAAAGAATGAATTGGGAAAGTGAAAATAGAATGGCAGTTACTTAGCAAAAAATGCTTAAATTTCTAACATAAGGTCAAAACATACTGAAGATTTATAGATTCTGTCACTGACAGAAGATAAATTCACAGGGACCTGTGGTTACAATCTTTATCGATATCGGTACTCTATATATAAATAAAATAAGAGGTACGAGACTATCCCAATGTTGGTAGATTGGTTATTTTTTTTATATATATAGAAACTCCATGCAAGAACACATGCACAACACCATTACCTTTAAAAGTACATAAATACTATGCTTGCAAGGTCTGAATCAATAAAAGATGTCAACTATTTCACTCCTACTTCCAGTAATTACTGCATTAAAACTTACTTCATAGTTGGATTGATTAAAAGATTACAGTACACACTCCAATTTATGACCAATCATCATCAGAAGAAAATGAAGGCAAAGGTCATAAATGTATCGGACAGATCTAGTTGTACTATTAGAATGCTTCTTTAAATCATTTTTGTAATCAAGCATCAATTTTGATTCTTATTCAAAACCAAAGACTAGCTACGTTTGGCAACTTACAAATTTCAAACAGCCACTAGTTTTTAACTAGGTTGGCTTATATCTATGTTTGATGGGTAACAGAAGCATTATAACATATTCCACACTGCAGATGCACAATCCACTGTACCCTACCTTGTGCAAATTAGAACTGTCAGCAAGTTGAAACAAAATAGCATGTGCTGCTACAATCTTGTGAATCCTGCATCTGAAATGTTTAAAAGAATTGGCTAATGCAGTGATGGCACTATTACGAAAATAAAAGATTTGTAATGGACACTTCAGCCACAATGGCATCCAGTTCAGTTTCATGAATTGCAGTTCCAATCCCTATGCCTTTATGCAAGACTTCAACTTAATAATTTCCATGTTCTTATATTAATGTGTGCTTGCTGCAGTCGTCTATCCCGCCAAAATAGGCTCAAATCCAAGTAACACAAGATGAAATAATTACAACTCGCTGTTCCTTTCTTCTTCGTTTTTACAAGGTTGATTGCATCCTAGATATAAAAAAAATTGCCCGGTCATTTTGCATAAATAAGGGAAGCTGGATAGTGTGAGTTTTTGACATTGCCCCCAATCCTATTCTGGAGAAACAGTCATCCAAACACCTGGATCTGATAGCAAATAGAGTATTTTTGCTGCTGCTACACATGTCCATAATTTAAGGGCCATTTAAGTATGCCTTGATGTAAAATCATGAGGGCTGCCAGTCTGCTATTGAAGAACAAATCCTCCAGGTTTCAAAGGGGGCACTGTCATACTTCTAGCCCAAGTACTAGAAAATCGGTCATTGAAGTGACCGACAGTCAATCAAATCATTACAGAAGTAGCAGTGAAACATGTCTAGAATAGATTCTGGCCCTTCAATAATTTTCACACATGAAAATGAATGATGCATGCGGGATGGAATTGAGACACAAAAGCACTGGAAAAAACATTCTTACAGCATTAATTTGGTAAAGTGCTAAGAAATACATCTTGGAGTGTTCATTAAACTGCAAACACGAGACAAACCAGAAAAATTCAATAACATCACAAGAAAATACCAATCTCGCTCAAAAAAACACCAACTTACCACTACCCATCTCTGCCTCTTAATAGAGAATGTGTGCCCATCAATTATTTACTGATACTACTGTGTTATACCAGGCAACTAACCTGAACCAGGACTCAAGAGCAACTCCGGCAAATAATGCTAAGTGTTCAAAAGCATTCACATTGCTGATAACAACTGAACATATGCACAGAAAAATATGTAGAGTTTATTTTGGAACTGGAAAATGTATTGTCACCAACTTCCAAAAAAGGGTTATTTTCTTCAGGTGGTTGGCATTTAAAAGGTTGGGTTTGTAGGTATGGTGCACAATTTTCATACATTCTGAATATCTGCAGTGAGTTGAACAAGTAGTGAATGTACATCCTATAACAGAATGTACAAGCTGTACATCTACGTGCCTGTTCGAAAGTGTGTGAAAATGTGGTGGTAGGGTTTAACGCCATTTCTCAGCACACAATAGGCTATACATGGCGGCCAGTATTAATGGTGGAGGAAGAACCCGAGAAAACCCTGGAAAGAACCACCGACCCACTAGAAGCTACTGGCAAGCCTTCTCACACTCACATTAGCCGAATCTGAGACTCGAGCCCACGCAGAGAGAGGAGATAGCAGTGATTCATAATGGAGAGCGCATTAGACCACTCGGCCACCCGTGAAAATGTAAATGCTCAAATATAAATTAATGTTTAGCTTGCCAATTAATTGTAATCATATGACAGAAAATTAATGTGCTTCAAATGGAGTTCTCAAGAGATTCAAAGCTGGGGTTGTTTCTTATTCATGAAACAAAGTAATGCTCAAGATTTCTTACAACTTTTGTAGATTTATTCTCCTCCTCTGAATTCTGTTTAATGGGAGTCAGAAGGTCTGAATGATTACTGCTGGCAAGTCATTGCTGAGCAAAAAGGCCAAGAAGAAAATATACTCTAAAAATTTTTTTTTTACAATTCAATGAATAAGTAAATGGTGTACATCTCATAGTTCAGTGCAATACTTTTTTATATAACAGCCACAACCATTTTTAGTTTCCTTCACAAGAAATATTACTGGTGATGATTGATATTTCCCTTTATATCACTTTATTTTGCAAAGAATTTGTGTTTTCTATATGATCAGAATGTGGCTCAGCCTGCCAAAAAGTTCAAGCTCAAGTTTTCCTGTGGCTGGGCTTTTAAGCTTACAAATGGCCTTTAAAGATGCACTTTTTGTCCAGCCACTGGTGGGATCTCATTAATCCAACGTCAACTTCTTCTATCAAGTCAAAGATCTAAAAACAATCTAACCTTGAATCAGTTGTGCCTCTCCAAGCGTAACATCAGTGATTTGTTAGCTCTGCAAGTTCATATTGATTCTGCACAATTGCATTATTGTTAGTGAGGTGCAAACTGTAAAAATCAATTTGTAATGGAGAATGCACTATGTAGACAATTGTGACGGGCAAATCAAGGGTAATTGAGACTAAGAGGCTGTTGCTCCAGACTACATGAATGCACCAAAAAGCTACAGGATGAAATTCCCACATGTCCTAAATGGTTCAAATTTAAATTCCAAACCTCAAAACCTGAGGATACACGTGGAATGACCCCCCCCCCCATATAAATGTTTGTATTTATCAAAATATTACCAACACTAAAATGCCTTTATTATCTAGAATTAATATTACTGTATGCTACAGCCATTAACAGTCGATGCAAACAAGAAAAGACGCCTTTCCATAGCATAATAGGTGATTATCTCCCTAGCTTTCAACGTCATCAAAAGGCCTTAATCAGAGGAATAACATAATAGTGAAATGCTGATCATGTGACAAAATCCATCCGTGCAACAGCTTAAGTTCCAATCTGGAATCATAGTTCAACACTGGTTCACCCTTCCACGATTTCAACAACTTCTCATTTTCCTTCCCAGGGTATTAATTTCTCTATGGAATACTCTGATGTTATTTCGGAAACAGAATGACCCAATTCTTTGCAATGTTCACCAACTACAGTATGGAGTTCTCTCTTGGCGTACAGGTGGTGTTCCTTAACTCTTGTTTCCAGGCTTCTAGTGGACTCCACATTCCAGAAATCATTACTTTGATGAAGGCCTTGTTGTAAAGTCAAAATCTAAGGAGTATTATCCTATAATGCTACAGAAAAATCTTTAGTTTGTTTAACTGCTTTTTATTATTAGAGAAAAACTGCTTTCTCGTGTAATGAATCTTGCTTTTACTGTGTATCTTTTTTTTTTGGAGGGGCACAATGGGGTTGAATAAATAACTTGAGGAATATAATGTCAGATATTGTGAATTTATTTATGCACTTATGACTGCTTATGGGACTGGATGCCGCATATTATGTATCAACTTACATGGTGAAGAAACCGACTGGTGTCAGTAAATACTAAATTACTTGTAAAACCACTTTCATACTCCTTTTAAATGACTTCTTGAAAGAAAATCTCAAACAAACAAAACATTTGGGAAACTGCAATTACTAGTGATCTAAATGGAAGAAATGTGCAGCTATGCAACTTCAAAAACTTAAGCCCTATTAAGACACTGCGCATCATCCTCACCTAAAACATACAGAATTAAAATTTTAAGGACTAGTCCAGGATCATTAGGCAAATGTATTCCAGTTTGAAACAGACAAAAGTCCAAGAGCAAGCAACCAGATTTGTTACACCCAACAATAATGAAAACATTTATAAATTGCTTTGCATTCTTTTTAAATATTTTGAAAAACAGGTTGACCGAATATGATAGTTACATATGTAGTGTTTTATTTTACCAAACCTGCAATGAGTAAACCTTTTATTACAAATGTTAAGCAAAATGGCCTAATCCTGAAAACCTATTGAGTTTTAAAAATTAATAAACGTTTTGTCCGAACTATACTCTGGTCACCTCTAATCCCCTAATATGCATCTGTCAATGTGACTTCTCAAATTAAAGTGCAAGTCATAATGGTCATGTATTGTACGGGTCATGTACTATTTCAGTAATGGGTCCATAAAAAAGAAGACTTCATTACAAATTTGTTTAGATGGTGATTATTCACATTAGTTGGATCTTCATTCTTCCAGATTCAGTTGGAAAGTCATTTACGTGCCATGGAGAGAAGGTTGCACTGTGATATCATAATAGAAGATACTACCTTGTATTGTACCAATTAAACCAGTCTGTTCTTTTCTGGACCCCTTTTGTCACTGGTCACTACAGTAAAAATCCTTAGCTATCATTTTCTGGAGGAAGTTAATAAGAACTGAATAGACATTAACTGAATATATTAGTATTCGTTGACTGAGGTATCAAAGTAAAAAAATATATCAAAAACGGGGTGGAAAACTTTTAAACAAAAGCATCCATGTTAATAGCTATGAATTTTACAATGGTGGCTGGACAGTAAACCAATTCTATCCTGGGTCACATTCCTTGGCTGGCCTGTTCAAAAATGTGTCCTGGAACAGTGATGTGAATAAATAATGAACTTGCAACGAATACTGGATCAAACAGCAGAGAAATAAACTGAATAATTAACATCTCTGACCATTTCATTTACAGGTAGAGGCATGTTTTCTCTCTCACTATAATAAAGGCCTTTTTTCTGCAAGTCAGTTCAAGACTAATTTCGTCAGCTATTTTATGACGATTATTTAATTACATTCACCACCACCCAAAAATGACATGGTTGCCCCTTTTAAGGTATGTGCAACCACAGAGGCTTATTGTTCCTTACAAATTAACTATCAGCCATACAAGGCAGGACACCATCTTCTTTCTACACGACCTTTTTAAGAATCAATGCTGGTTATTTCAAGCCACATTTTGCTAAGCGTAATAAATTTGGTACCAATGTTTAGCTCAGGCATTCAAATTTGTATGCATACGTACAGTTTGGCTTATGATCATTGCTTTTAAGTAATGTCACACCATTTCCCCACGCTACCGCTCAACATGACCAGATCGCGCTGCTTAACATGCAAGAGCAGTGATCCACATGGACTAGTGCCTTCTCAATGGGCAAACTGAAAATAGGCATGTCATTTTCCTTTAACCAAGGTGAGGGCAGCATCCAATTCAGCGAGTTACTCTTGCTCATTATAGTATCAATATGTGTAGCTTTCACTGTCATCATAGGGAGCCATATTCAATCTGAATTGTACTGGACCACACCTTTAAGCTAATTCTGTCCAAAAATGTCTACGTACTTTAACATTGATTTTGCCATATGCAGGTCTTGGGACATTTAAATAATGACTATCCAAAGGAATATGGATGTATACAAATCCAAATTAAGCGAGTACTTACCACTTAAAGGTATACTGAACTAAATTATAAAAAATGACACCCATCACGAAAATAATATATTGTAAATACCTATATACTATAAGCAGGCACGATCATGGCCATGTGCAGTAGTGTGGGAAATGGTTTGAGATTCCTTAAAAGTCGGATAGCAAGCCAAACTTTGGATAGACATACAAGTCGAATGTCTGAGCTAAACATTAGTAATTGCACTACGTGAAATTTAACTTGAAATATCTGCGTCATTTCTTAAATAGGTCATGCAAAAAGTGTCCACATTTATCTTTTTATATCGTACGTGTGACTGATAGTTTAAATGTAAGCAACAAATACGAGAGCCACTGCATAAAGACACTAATTACTATTTGATACTGCACACCCACCACCATGACCATATGACTCGCATTTCAAATAATAATCAAAATGAACGTGATAGCTCATACTAAACACAACCAAACCCGTTATTTTCAATAAAAATGAAAAGGATTAAATCATTACCGTGGTACAAATACAGAATACCTATCTAAACAAAATAACCTCAGGTCCCTGTGGGTAATTACTGTATAATGTTTCAAAATACTCTCATGGAAAAAGATAAAATAAACCAAATAAAACCTTCTGAATATGCGCCTCAATGACGCGAACAATCTCAGGCGCGTATTGTTCGTGATCTTCAGCCAGCATGGTCAAGAAGTTTATCTGCGGTTTGCTGTTCATATTTAGCTCTTCTAGGGCGTTCGTATACTCTACTATGGCCTCTTCTGGTGTTGCCATTTTGCCGTTGTTTGGTGATAGGTTTGTTTACAAAGTCAGCGAAATGCTAACGCTAAATCAGTCTTTGTAAATCATAATTTTCTATGATTATTTTTTTCTTCCAAACTTTCCTTATTTCGTCAATCAACATGGAGGATAACTGAAGGTCGCGTGACAACAAGCCAGTACGTGACGTCACTACATAATTGATTGGTTGAAAGGCGCTGGTTATAAATATCATCCACTCAGCGTTGAAATTAATGACATCATTCTCTTTTCTTTTTTTTTCCACTCAAAAAATCCTGTGTAAGTCCTGAGTGTTTCATTTAGTAAAATAAGCTTTTAATTTTAATTTGGATGAGAAGTATTAAAAAAATACCTTTTTCTTTCTTTGAACTAAAAGTAAACTTTTAAAAAAGGGCATGGATTCAAATAACTGTTCGGAATGAGTTTCTGTTTTTATTCAAACTATTTTGTCATATAACTTGAAACCAGTCAACTTCCTCTTATTTATTTCCTGTTGGCTGTCTGCTAGCCAGCTATTTCATGCGTCTTTAACTTCTATTTACTGAAATAGACCTACGACGATTCACAGCATACTGAGAAGATTTTGAACTTAATATGAAGCAAATTTTAGTTGATTTTGTAGCGTAAAATCTTTTGATTCTTAATTATTTACGGTAAACAATGTTATTCATTATGCTACACTGCAGACATACGGAATATATTCTTCGTTTGGCAGATATGTAACTAGGATTTGGGGGCACATATAGCATAACATAGATTATCAAGTTTAGTATGTTGAATCAATTGAGGATATTTAATAACTTCGCGTACCAAACATATAATTCAAGTTATTTAGGCAGCTTGAAAGTTTGGTTAGCACGTCCCGGTGTACGCCCCTACCTATTTTAAAAATTAAAAAGCATCATCTTAATCAAAATGCACAAAACGTTCTCATTTCATATATCAACATATTGTTTCTGACATGATTGTAGCGGGGGGGTGGGGGGCTAACACTTTCAACTTAGTGGCGTTTCAATCTAAACGGAAGTTCTAGATCTAAACAACAGACTGCTCACTATTCTTTCAGTAACAACCATATCGCCTGCGTCCAATATTTGCAATGTTTTAACATTTCTGAGACAAATTGAACAAATAGAAAGGAGGGACTTTTATATACATGTGTTAAAAGTGGTGTAACTCTAAAATTTACAGAATTATTGAGATTATAAAAGAAAGTGAACTATATCGCATCTGTTGGCTTCAGAACATATTTGCCCACACATATATGGATGTGTTACTGTTGTTGTTGTTGCAGGGTTTTACGCCATTTTTCAGTGCAAGTTGGGCTATACATGGCGGCCAATATCAATGGTGGAGGAAGAACCAGTGGAAAAACCCCAGAAATAACCAAGCCACAAGAAGCTACTGGCTAGCTTTCTCACATACCCACATTGGCATACATGCCAACTATTAAGCTTTTGGTGTAATCATTATGCTTTTTTCCACAAAATTATGCATAAGCATATTTGGATTACACATTTTCGGTATATCCCCCTCCCAAAAGAATTAATAATTTGTTTTCTCAAATTTTATTAACATCCATTAATCCCACATACTGTATTCTATAAGACAGCTATGTAACTATGACATAAGAGCGTGCTTGTTTGGCCATAGACTTGCATGCACTTTCCTAACAGTATTGTTCTATTACTGTTATACAGCTGCCCTTTTTCCAAGAAACATCTGGTTTCTACTTTCAAACTTTTGACCATGGTTTCCATTTATAGCTGATGTATGGCTTAGTTGGGAGAGAACAGACTGGTTTTTCTAATTTTTAATCTTTGCTCACAGATTCTTTGTTCTAATTCATATCCTTTGCAGAACCAGTCTGTAGGTATTTGGCGCTAAAAGTCATCAGATTAATTATAGTTTATGTAATTGCGTTAGAGCAAAAATGTTTTTCAAATAATTTCACAGATAAATTAGAAAAATATGAGAAACCAATTCAAAGATGAATACATGAATTACATAATACAGCATTCTATTCTAGGCAGCTTTACACCCATTGCAGGCTGTGGGAAAATGATTTAAAATTGGTCATGGTGTTAAAACAAAGACAACTTCTTTTTTAAAGCAGAACTCAATTGTGAACACAAATTTTATAAATGCAGAGTCATTATTTACCGAGTTCTCAATACAGCACGAACTACCCCTAGCGCCATAGCGTTAGAAGACTACGTTGGTCCTTTGTTTAAACTAATGTTTCTTGATTCCAAAATTGCAGAAAATATGCATGTGCAAGAACAAAATTATGTAATATTGTTAGGTGTTTAGCAGAAAATACTTCACTTAAAATTTCAGAAGCCATGAAAATTGGGTCGTTTAATATTGCAGCAGACAGGAGTATTGATTATGCTGACAAAACGTTGTACCCAGTGTGCGTAAGAGACTTTGACAATGAAAAGGGCAAAGTCAGAGTGCCCTTCGTTCATTTCCAGAATTAACAATAGATTCCACTGGAGAAAACATTTTTGGTTTGCTTGATAATGCTTTGAATAAACATAAGTTGGCAGGACTGTATGAGGTTTTCAGCTGATATGCATCAGTGATGACTAGAATTTAAAAAGGAGTTGCATTCTATATTTTGAAAAATGTCTCCATCAGTGTACATATCATGTTATCCCTGTCATTTAATGCATCTTGCTGCAGGAAAGGCTGCCAATAAATTAGAAGAACTCTTAAAGTGTCAAGTTGGCATTCCACCTGACAATGTACTTTATGCAGACAGATTTGATGAGCAATGGCACCTTATTTTTCAGCTAAAAGACCCAATAACTGGAAGATATAAATTTCCTCATTTTTGTCAAGGAATATTGGTTCTTTACCATTCTAATGCTGACTGTGAGAGATTGTTCAGCATTGTTAACAGAAATAAAACTGAATTCAGATCCAGGCTCAGCAACACAGCACTTGGTGCTCTGCTGGTGTGCAAAACATTCGTAATCTCAACTGGTACAAAGTGTTTTGAGAATCTATTGCTTTTCAAGCTAAAAGTGCTACATATGAAGACTTTAAGAGTAGCTGATGTTAAAAGATCAGAGGGGTAAATAAATGATTTTTGTAAATACATTCATTGAATTTTATCATGTTATATGTGTATTACTCTTTTTTTTCTGCTCAGATTACTCTTTTTGTCCATTGGATTGCACTTTTTCCTCGCCAGCGGTTGGCATGTATGCATTGGCTGAGGTTGAGACTCTAACCCATAACATTTAGCTTTTTGACCACTCGGCCACTTTGGGGACCCCAGCATGTGTTACTAAAGAAACTCCCAATTGATTTGAAATGCCAGCAAGTTACCAGTGTTTTTGTACCCCCTGTCGATATGTTTAGAAATCATATACTGTTGAATAAAATGACAATGTTTTGTTCATCAGTGCTTGGTACGTATATCTGATTTAATTCATATTTATTTTGATTTAATTGTTGGTCAGTTTTAATTTTTTTTATTCTATTATATGCTATTATAATGTAAATTTATTCACAGGAGATGATATTTTTCCAGACAATTGGTTGACCTGAATCATTCTTTTCATAAACACTAGGTGTTGGTCTGGATGCTGACCTTGATTCAAAATTAGTAAACAAAGTTCTATTTTTATTTTAAACTGATTGGTTGTTGTCAAGGTCATGATGGGGCTTTGGCTTTAAGATGTAAACAACCTTCCTTTTTTTTTGAGAGAAAATTATTGGTTTTCATCAGGGTCATTTTTGGTGTACGTGAAATAAACACAATCACATGACCCCCCCTTTGATTTTGCATGTCTGGTTTTTCCATTACTACGATTTTTTAGTTTTAATAGAGATGTATAGAGAGAGATTTCTCAGTTTGGGGCTTTTTATACTGATGTCAAGTTATTTTGTTGTAGCCAGATTTTAAGTTATAATTTTCTTCAGATCAGTTGGATTTCAAAAGGAACCATTCTTTTTTCTCTAGAAATATTTTGAGGAGTGCTCACACAGAAATTTTGGAAAGATATTGCTTACAAGTTTAATTTGGATTTCCAACACCGGAGTGCCATTATTTTGTATTTCTACAAGGAACACTTTTTTTGTCTGCCTTTCTTCACAAAATAAAACTCCATCAACCAAGAGTTCTGAAATTTATTTTCGTTGGGCTTCGCTGATAGCTAATTGCTAATTGGCTTAAAAAAATGAATTACACTTGAAGTTGAACATTAATGCGACAAGTGAAATGATCATGCTTTGCTATGTACATGCTAAAAGCAACATTGCCGCTGTTGAAAAAATATAATACATATGGCTTAAACATTCTCATTCAAGGCAGTGATAGGTAACAACTTTTGTTCTTGTACATGCATCTAGCATCTCTTTGATTTACCTATAATGGGTTGTTCCACTTCCTGATCCTACCTATGCAAATTAGCACATTGTGCTCACCCACTGCAGCCTTCAAGCACATCTCACTAGTTATTGTCAGCCAGTTAGAAATATATGAAATGGTGGTTTATACCTGACCTCTTTGCCATTAATTGTTGCTATTTAAACTGCCTAAGGGATAGTTTTACATCAGCTTCAATCATGACTGTTTACCATTTGTGCATACTACATGTAATGGGGTTATACTGAAAGCAGTGGGTTTTTTGTTTTTTGTTTAAAGATTATTGATTTTCTCAAAACACAACTATGTCAGGGGGTTTTGGGAGTACAAAATAGTATTTTTATCATGACACGCCATGCTTCAGTTTGATTAAAATTAGATCTCAATTTCACATAGGACAGCGGTGATCTGATTTAGATTGTGCCATGCTGTGTCGCAGGTATGTAAGCATCTTGAAAAACATTTCCACCTTTCATCAGTGTGATCAAAGTTTCCTCAGGCAAATTAAAAAATGTTTTTGATGGGCACTTAAAATATAGGTCGGGCCCAGTCTAAAATTAGAGGGGGCCTGGTCATCTGGCTATCAGATTTTTCTGAGGACTTCATTTTTTTTATTTCCTTGATGTCTTTTGTTTTTAATATATATAGGATTCCTCACCCCTTGGTAAGTCAGCCACAACTAGCACTATTTTTGTGTCTTAATGTAATTATGTCAGATGTATTCAATAATGGATAAATTTTCAAAGCATCTCAAAAGAAGTCATTTATTTTAAGACATATTGGAGAAAAGTATACATAGAAAGATATGTTCACTGATATATTACAACGTACAATATTTACTGAAGAATAGAGATTATCCTAATTGTACCTTTCCTTAAAGGGTTAAATCCAAGACTGTTTTAATGCTGTCCAGGATGTGTCTCATTCTTGAAATCAGTTAACAAGTGTAAAAGATTCGCCAACATGTCTTGGATTGAACGAGGTTTGTTTTGGTCACATGCATTAAAATAGTGGTTGCTTTGACTTGGCAAGTTGAGTTGTTTAAATTTCATAACAGAATTAAGTTTGTATCTTCAACTGATAACTTGTGGAAATTGGATGCAGTTGCTAAATTGCTCAGGAAAGGATTTTGGTCAATCAGCTGTTAAAACACATGCCTCTGAATGCCCAAGAGTTTGTCAAAACAACTGATATCAATACCAGCTAGGCTTGATGCATGCCTACATTTGCCTTGAGCTATAACACTTTGCTGGAACTATCTGGAGATGGGGAGCGAGCATCTCAAGAGTCTTTAAGTTTGGTCACTGAATGTTCATCTAAGATATCACAGGGAGAAGTTCTTTTTTTGCTTTCTTAACAGAAGAAGGTGAAATTTACATTTCTTAGGCGGCTTAATCACTCACTTAAATGACTTTGCCAGTTAACTTGATCCCTGGTTAAGCCCAAAAAGAAAGATACTGCTATATGTGCTGTGGCAAGATCGCAGACTTGAGAAATGTGAAGTAGTTGGACTGGGTCAGTAAACTTGGTAAAATTCAAGCTGTACTTTCCATTGGACAAACTGACAATGACTGGGCATTATCATCACATTTACACTTGAAGAAGTGTATTGTGAACATTGTATGGCACATCAAATTGTTTAAAATGAATGAGCTGGAATGATTGTTTGGTGACCTGGAGCAATCATCGGGTGACCTGGAGTAATGCAAGCTGGAAACATATGGTTAGGGTGACTTGGAGAAAGACTTGTTACGCAGCAGCATTCTCACTGCAGAGATGATACGCAGTTTTATAATGGGAGACAACTAATATATGAGTATTGAACATCAGTAGACCAACCCAGTATTTTGGAATCTTCAGTAATTTGTGTGCGTATATCAGGGGTCAAGTTAGACTTGAATTTTAGGGAGAAGGTACTTCTCCTTTTGGGCAGAACAGAGAGAAGTGAGAGTTGAACTGGGAGAAGCAGGAGCAAAGCAAGATACAATATATATATATATGCATGTGTGTGTATGTTGTTTTCATTCTCTTATTTGAATCATGCACTCTATTTCCCAGTATGCACATTTGTATTTAACATTGGTTTTAACTCTTGAACCCCTAAAGGTTTTTGTCATTTTCGTCTGAAATGCGAGTAGGAAGCACATTTTGGGGGCTATTTCTGAATAGATCCTAATAAATTGACTTCCAAAAGATTTCTGGTTAACCTAATGTATAGTTGCATTAGAAGCATAGTTTTGCATTGGCTATTTTGCTCATGTATGAGCAGAAGGGTAAAAGTGGTTCTTTTTTTCACAATTCCAAATCCCCATCTTATCCTACATTTTGTAAAGGTTCTACTGTCTGTGTGCAGTTCAGACCAGTCTGTCTTAAATCTGAGGCCCAAATGTCTAAAGTCTGAACACAAAGTCCGATTCTGACAACGGGCACATTTTTGTGTGGAAACAAACCTGGTCCAAAAAGATATGTTTTTCCCTCTGTATTTTGTAGTACATGTACAACTAGAAGGTTCCGATTATTTGGTATCATTGTAGAACTACATCTGTCTTCCTTTTTATAATACCACCCACTTTAGTGCATCTTAAATGACCTTGATGCAACATAGCTAGGGAGTAGGATACCTCCTGACGCGTAAAAGAGGTTAAGTTAATAAGTTAAGCAATCCTTTATTTTCAAGTAGAAAATTTCTGAGTTCTGTCTATATAATAAACATATTGGTGCATGGTTAGAAACTGTCATATTCATATGCAATGTATTTTGGCAATATGACTTTGAAGAGAACAGAAACTATACATTGTGATGAATTTTATCGGAGTAACTAGATTACAGTATTGTAATTTTCCAGTTAGTGCAAATGCTTCATCAACTATCCTTCATCAAGAATGTTTCTTTCTGCGTGTTAAAAGTTCACTATAATATGACCGTTGAAAACATTTCTAAACTTGTTTGAAACAACCCCTGTACCATGTACAAGAGAGCAAATGCACACATCTTTCAGATCATAATGTTTGTCCTAATTTCTTTGTTGCCAATAAAACTTTATACCGTAACTGTTCATAGGCAACACACTGAATAATTAAAGTCACTATATGAATGAACTAAATGCCTTTTCAACCGAGTCAACACAGCCAACATGCAAAATGCCTATTTTTAGAAAGAGGGGTTTTCTTAATGTAACCAATCACTTCGTTACAAGAGTCCATTGATAGGATTGCAAATATAAGGTTTTTAATATTGGTCTACTTATTTGGGGTAATGTTAGGCAATGGTTTGTTTTCTTCATATTTTCACAAAATTGAGTAAACTCAGATTACAACCGCGACCTTACAGCATCTCTCAAATCCCACAACATAGCATTGTCCCGTATGTTTCTGACCTACATAATAATATTTAAATCTAAGTCTTCAGTAATGTAATATTTAGACTGCTTTATATGAATTGTATATTTTCCTGAATATATTTGCCCATTGGTTTACGAAAAGAGAAAATCTAGTAAAGCTGTACTTCCCAGACTCAGTTATATCCTTTATTTCCCAATGACAGTTTCACTTACAGTTCCAAACAGATTTTTATGAAGAAAATAATGTACACGCGGAAGTTAAAATATTCTTGTTACTGATTCTTTTCTTAAAACACAAATTGCTATGTACACAAGTTTATGTTTTGAAATGCAAGTTTATGTTGTTATCAAAGCATAACTTGCAGAAAGAGGGCAGTAATAGTTGTTAACTTACTTGGGATAGGGTTAATGGTCAATCAGCTATAATAGTAAACATGATGGCAACAAAATTACAATATGTATAACAAAAATCTTTCCTTTTGAGGCCTTATTAATGTTTTATTTCATTTACTATATTCACAGATGTTTAAACCTTAATACAAATTTATTTTCCAGGATTTTGACTGTTTGGTGTGGACAAGATGGAGGATTACAAATATTTGTTTAAAATTGTACTAATTGGAGATGCTGGTGTTGGTAAAACTTGCCTTGTGCGGAGATTTACTCAGGTAACTGCAAAATGTGTATACATGGAAATATGGTTGTCCAGTACCATATATATCTCCAGTAGTAAGACTAGGATTCCAGTCTAATATAATTTTCAAAAATTGGATGATTTGCTTATTCTTTAGGCTGAAGGGCAGTAATGGCAGACTAAGAGTTATTCATTTAAACCATGTTGGTTACCTTTTAGGTAAACTTTCTTAATTATTAAACATTCAGAGAGCATATCACATTGTATTAAAGTAAATATCTTGAAGTTCAGACGTCTGTGAGGAAAGTAATGTTTTTAATTTTGGTTAGTTGTACATGTACATGTAGCATTCTCAGATCTAGGAATTTAGTTCACACAAGAATACCTGTATATTTTAAATTGTTTCATAACTTTTTAAATTTTTTTTGTTTTATTAGGGTTTATTTCCACCTGGGCAAGCAGCAACAATAGGTGTAGATTTCATGATCAAAACTGTTGAAATAGGTGGAGAAAGGGTTAAGGTAAGTATGGTTGTAACTGTTTATCTTTTGCTGTCAAGCCTACATTGACAGAAGCTTAATATGGCATATGTGTGCATGTCCATCTGTCTGTTTACATCCAAAATTAAGCTCAGTGTTAAAGTGTTTTTACTTTATAGCTTATAGAAAGGCAGGCTCGACAAGGGAGTCTATTGTGTTTGTCTTTTGCATATTAAAACTGATGCCTCAAAAACTCTAAAGAGTGATCTGCCTATTCATGGATACGTGTATCAAGATTGCTCTATCTGGTGAATGTGGACTTGGTGACCAGATAAAGTGTCCATTATGAATAGCGAATGTCTATTATGTCTGAAAGATGTTCCCTAAGCCTAGTGGACATCTACTCAATCTAGTGGCAATCCATGTGAAATTTTATTGCAGCTATTTGGGTTTTAAGGCACCTTTTACTGATTTTGTTGTATTCCCATAGTGAGTTAATACCATAAACAAACAGATGGAAGAAATCACTATACCTCTTCCTCGATAACTCGCACACCCAGATAACTCACGAACCCACTTATAACATGGGGTCATTCATGGATCCCATTTTTTAAGCTAGAATTTTTTCAATAAAAGACCCATATTTGTTGAACTTGAGGAAAATCACGATCACATTTGGTAACTAAAACTCTGAAATGTCGCTACTCAGTCATAAATATGCTCAAATATAGCAAGGCAACTTAGCGAAAGGAATACTTTGTGAAATAAAGAGCTTTGTTTCAAAGAAACAGTTCATTGTGGAGAAACGAGTCTAATAAAATTTTCAAAATGGTACTTAAAGAGAAATCACCAGGAATGAGAAGTTTTACTGTTACTTACAATGAAATCACTGCATCAATATTTTACTAACTGAAAAGTACAAAGATTTAGTTTGACTTAGACGATTATTACACATAATAAATGTCACAAGTTTTTAAAAAGAAAATAATCCTGTTTTGTGGTTTATCAACAGTTAATCTGCTTTTGATGCTTTGTAGACTCCATTCTTTGAACACTACTCTACCTTAATAAGCAGCACACCAGACTAATCAACAGCCACAAAATTCAGTCATGTAATACACAAATGTTTTCACGTTCATGTGAAGGTTCTTGAAACCAGTTCAGTTGTTTGGCATATTGAAAATAAAAGTAATTTACACACAGTAATGAGCAGCTTCCTTTGAAAAAGCACATTATAAAGTGATTATAAAGCCATTTAACAGCCCAGTTTCTCCCCCCTCCCCAGTTTTTGACTTGATTGTGCATGAGTTATTAACAGGTGTATGCTGTAATTTCAACCACAGCAGGTCTTAATTTCATACCATTACCTGTACAAACTATGGAGTAGTAACATTTCTAGTGGTATTTGGCATAGTCTTAGCTAGGTATACAACAGATAATGTGCATAATGTAGACCAAATAACATGTTTTAAATTTCTAGATAGCACATCATACATCTGAAAACTGGTACAACATACATTCTTGTAGATCAACAACAGGTGTACCTTTTATCAGAGATGCATGCAGAAACGGCATTCTTCTCTGCACCAAGCAGTATCTGGCTATGTCACTCATGCACAAGCAGAAGGGTAAAAGTTGGAGTTCTTTTTTACTTTTTTTTTTTTTGCTTAACGGACCCATCATTTTTGTATCAAGACCACTCTTTATTCCAAATCCCCATCTTATCCTGCAAAAAAGCTAAAAAGTCTAAAATCCGGACACAAAACTGGATTCTACCACATGCGAATTTTGGGTGGAAAAAAAATAGGTCCAAAAAATTAGATTTTTCCCTCTATTTTATAGTGCAACTAGAACGTCCAGATTATTTGTTATAATTGTAGAGCTACCTCTGTCTACCTTTCTGTAATAGCACCCACTTAAGTGTATCTTACATGACCTTGACGCTACAGAGCTTGGCAGTAAGCTACTACCTCCTGATGCGTAAACATGGCGCCAGGGGTTAATGAGGTAATATAATCAACAACAGTAAGTCAACTCAATTCCTAGCAGCTATTGCTTAGTTTTGGGCCTCAATGTTTCAAAATGAACATGAACTGTGGAATGAAAATGTTGTTTTAACAAAACCAGTTACTTTAAAATTAAGATATGTGTGAAAAACAAATTTAGACCAAGAAAGACACTGATATTACATTTTTGTAACATAAAATTATTTTTTTTGCTGTATTATTATTGCTTTTAATTCTTCTTTGGAGTACACTAATTGCTCATGTGACATTAAAGGAGCACTACTGCATAATATGAAAAAAATATAAACTTCCAGGAAACTCAAAAGGGTCAAAGTTTGTCCTTGTAAACACACAACTTTCTGCCACATAAAATAAATGTCATACATTTGGACTGGCATAGATAATCTTTGTCAAACTTCCAGATTTCAAAATGGCGACAGCAGTTTTCAGGGCTGTAAATAACGTACAGGAATAATGGCAACATATTCAGACAACGTTAGCTGTTACTGTAGAAGCTTGTGATTCCATGTGAACATTAAGGTTATTGAAGATGTACATCCCAGAAGGAGAAATGTGTATTTTGAAAATCTGCCTGTATATACTTTGATGAAGAAGTTGGAAATAGATTAAATAGAAGACAGGCCAAAAGATACAGTGGAGCTAGATGCTTCCAACGTACAGTAATAACTATTATGAGCAACCACCTGTCATTTCTGACCACAATCATAATGCACGGATCAATTTTATTATATAAAGGCTCTGTTATGAGTGACCACCTGCTGAATGCAACCAGCGACTGTGATGTTTTGGCAAAATATGCATTTCAACACTGCTATGAAGGACACAAAATCGGATTCTGACCACAGGCGAATTTTGGGTAGAAAAAAGTTGGGTCCAAAAAATGAGTTTTTTTATATGTATTTGTAGTGCAACTAGATATTCCAGATTACTTGGTATCATTGTAGAGTTACATCAGTCTTCCTTTCTATAATACCACCCACTTTAGTGTATCATGCATGATCATGATGCTACAGAGCTCGGCAGTAAGCTACTACCTCCTGCCACGTTAACTCGTCACTAGGGGTTAATGTGTTAAAGTATTGTCATTCCGACATGGAGATTTTGTGGCGATGCCGTGGAAAAATTCAAGAATTGTTCATGAAGCACGGAGAGATTGATCCATTGAAAAAAGCCAGCAACATGTTCCCTAATGTACCACAAACGATTCATGCCCGAGAAGACACTGGCTGTCATCTGTCCTCAAATGACCAATTTTGTTGAACATCAATACTCAGTCAAAACCCTATGCTGGCTACATTACTTGTGCGACAAGGAAAACAAATGGATCCAACACACCTCAAATGGAGGAGGAAAAAAAGACTGTCGGAATGTATACGGTGGATGGCTGGTCCTTAGAAAAGCCTAAGATCGTGTATGAGTTTAATGGTTGCTTATTTCACAGATGTCTGCTACCCTCAATGGTACACCCAAAATCAGTTTTTACAACTTACCAACCATGGAAGACCACTTGATGAAAAAACAAAACAAAATGGATACCTGTGAACTTTATTACCTTTTGAGAAACAGTTCGTACACCACTTCTTGGAAGCCTGTCGTGTGTGCAAAGATAAACACAGACGACAGGCATCTCCCAGGAACCCACGGGGTAGACGTCTACTTTCCTACAATGCATGTGTGGAGTATTTTGATTCATATGGATTACAGCCTTTGGAAGAAGACATCATCTTTTTTATGAGAAGAAATGCCCAGATGCCATGATTAAGTTACCAAAAATATTAGTGTTTGTGTGTCGATATGTATGTGTGTGCTTATGTGTACGTGTGTGAGTGTATTTTTGTTTTTGTTTGTGTGTGAGTGCATACGTATGTGTATTTATATGTGTGCATGCACATACGTGTGTGTATTTGTGTTTGTGTGCGCATATGTGTGGGTGTATTTTTGTTTATGTGCATGTGTCTTTTCTCCCCTTAACAAAACCCTTGTATCTACACTCAATGAGTGTTTTTTTTGGTGTGAATGTGGAGTAGTGTGACTATAAACACTAACTCTTGCTGATGTGATTATAGATGATGTGTGTTTTGTAAATAAAAACTTGCTTTCTCCACTGTCTGTTAGTATGAAGTAGTTTGGATTTTGTTGGTGTTAGTGTATTGGTTTGTTAAAAAATTATTTTAGGTCGGCACTCTAATCACTTATGAATCTTTAGTATGTGATATGGATAGTTGGTAAGAGGGGATGTTTTCCTTCACGTCTGTGTTTGAGACATGTAAAGTGTAGCGTTCATCAATTGCGCCATTCAACACTGAATAACAATATGGCAATTAATATTGTTGAGAAAATGCAGAAACTACATGAGGTGGTGGATACCATAATGATAGTGAATAATGATAGTGAAAGAGATGCTGGTAAGGTTAGATTATGGTTCCTATAGCCCTTACTGATTGAAAATGGAAATCAATAATTTAAGGAGAGGGAAGGAAATATTGAGGGAGCTTATCATGGAGGAAAAAGAAAAGGAGGCTCTAGAGGAAAAGGAGCAAATTAGAAGATGGAATGATAAGCTTGAAAAAGAAGTAAATGAAAAGAAGAAAAAGAGAGGGAAGAGGAGAAGGAGGAGATGAAGCAGGAAAATGGAAGAAAGAAGAAGACAAATGTAATGGAGAAGATGAGAAGTTGGTGGAAGAGAAGAAGAGAAGAGAGAAATTAGAAGAAGAAAAAGGAAGAAACCCAAAGGCCCCTTTCAGAACCACTCCATTCTGCCTAAAAGATGCATATTCTCTCTTGCCTAAAAAAAAGTTTTACCGTATTTACTGCATATGTTGGGACACATAAAAACATTTAGAAAAAAAGTTGTCGCAGAACTTGTGAATTTTTTAAAACCTACATGTGTCTCAAGACTTAAGAAATTAAATAAATTGTGTTAAATTTGCGCTGTGCCCCCCCCCCCCCAGTAACCGGCCACCCTGCATGTTACAGTAAAATAGATAAATAACATGCTTATTTGATAATAAGAAGAAACTAACCTTGTAATTGTACTGTTATCATTTATTCACTTTTTTGGTCAACATTAGCATTTTATTAAAGAAAAAATATATCCACAAACTCCGTATAAGTAGTGCTTGCATCCATAGTGTTATCACTTTCGTGTGTGTGTGTGATTAGGATTTTTAATGTAGCTTTAAAAAAAAATCAGTCATATTGCTACGATGTCTGCAGTATGGCAGTTGATAGTGATGTCTAGCACTAGGGCATCATGCCAAAGACATGTAGCATGATGTCCCACGAAGTCACATTATCCTGACACCAGGCTGACCAGTCCTAACACTAACCCCTTAATGCTAAGCGCCTAGCGAGGCAGCTGTTAGTACCATTTTTGTAAGTCTTTTCTATGACTTGGCTGGGGATCGAACCCATGACCTCCCGCTTCCGAGGCAGATACTCTGACCACTAGGCCACCAGAGCAGTCTTCGCTTTCGTCAGACAACATAACACATTCGTTATTGATGTGAATATTGAGAAACGAATCATGTTTGGTTGTCCTCAAAGGTTTGAATGTTAGGAGAATGAAAACTGGATCCTGCAAAATCACATACAAATGAGAGAGAGAGAGAGAGAGAATTATCAACCCCATTGCTCAAAAGTACCTGCCATTCATGCATGGCATGGTGTAAGGTACAAAATAACCAAGCGTGTATTATATCCAGGGTATTAATATGACCATATTTTTTGGGGGGGGGAGGGGGCACCAGACAGATGCCCCCCACCTACTTTTTCTTTTATTCTTTTTTTAATATGACAGTATCTTGCAAACTAATTTTTTAAACTATACATATGTCTACTGGTTTTCACTGGGAGTTTAAAAGTAAATACAAACAATGGAACACTTTGAAACGATAACTTCTCACACATTTACACAAAAAGTGATTCATTGCAGTCATTGTTATCGTGTACATAGCATATATAAAGGGAAATAAAAAATAAAACAAAATAAACCACATTATAGATCTACACTATTTTGGATAAGTTTGTAGTGCAATACTGAAGTAGTGAAGAGGCCTTGCCTCGTGCATGGAAAGAAAATGCGTTGCCTAAAGCTTCACCTAAGAGGCCTGTAGGTCGACCAAAAAAGCGTGCTAGAGGGGAGGAGTGTGATGTAAAAGAAAATGAACCAGGTGCAAAAAGACATGAAATTGGAGACCCCAGTCAGGAGAGAGATGATGCCTATGAAATTGATGTCAGGCGAGGGCATTACAAGTGGTTTACATTAAACCAAAAAGAGGAAGTTGTAAATTTCTCAAAATTGCATGGAATTCGAGTAACAGCAAGACATTTAAAAATCCCCAAATCAACCATTGCACCGTGCACATATTACAGTTGCTGTAAAACAGGCTTTGAGAAGGGATAACACAGTGCCTGCAGCTATTCCGGATGGTTGCAGCTCCAAGCTACAGCCTCTAGATGTCAATGTAAATAAACCGGTCAAGTCCGACATGAGGCAAAGCTGGACAAATTTTATTCATAAGGCAGCAGAGGGCCTTTCCAAGGAAAATGACAACCTGTCATGTATTAACAGTGCAGATAAACAAACAGTTGTGGACTGGATTGTTAAAGCAGTCGAATCACTTCAAGACAAGCCATACCTGATTCAAAAATTATTTAAAGTTTGTGGTATTAACAATAACTTTAATGGATGTGAGGACAATATCATAAAAGATACTGAACGTGATGGCATTGACAGTGAAGAGGATGAATTTGATGGATTTGAGCCTGAGGAGGATCAGTGGGCAAGTAAGAATGTGGATAGATTGGAGGATTTAAATTAAATATATTAGTGGCATTCAGGTTTGTCAGCAGTACTTGGATTATGTCAGATATCACTGCTGTGTAAATAAAGGCTGTTCGGTTTCGGAATTAGTATGTTTATCAATCACTCTGTACCATCTACTAGTATCTCTCTCTCTCAATGTATTTTTACATGATTACAGTTAATAGTTTATACTGTGCTCAGTTTATAGTTATTTTGCCAAAAATAAGTCATGTAAGGAGCACAAACGGCAAATAAACCTTGTCATTTAATTTTAAAAAACTTTGTTGAAGCATAAATTAGAACAGAAAAAGTTGAACTCATATACACAAACAATTCATTCTTACCTGAGCTCTTGTTCTTAGCAAATTTGCCTCTCGGAAGAAAAGTTTAAACAAACAACACTCACAGCGTTTTCTTTTTTAAAGTTTTCTTTAATAAGATTTACATTTGAGTGGATTTTAAAATATGTAATTTTCAGATGATTTGAAAGGTGTCCCACAACTTATGACTCGAAAAAAATTATGTTTCCCAGAACATACAGTGCACAAACAAATTACTTTTAAAATAAATTTATGGTGTCCCAACAAATACGGTGACCCAACATATACAGTAAATATGACAGTCAATTTTTTTCTGTGATAGATTTATGTCCATAAATCTATTTATGTCTATGTTTATGTCTGTCTCAATTTGTCCCTAGAGTAGCACTCAGGTCAACCCCTTGCCACACTGATCCACCTGATTGAGATCAGCCACTTGCAGTGTTGTTGCCATTGTTTCTCCAGTTTCCAGTACCATGACATCACCCCTGTTCAATTCCTATAGACACTAGACAGTCCCAATCTATTGCCACTATACATTCCCTATGTTAAATTCCCATTGACCCTATATAGTCCCACCCATGTTAAATTCCCATAGACCCCATAGGACAAACTCACTATTTTAACATGAAAGTCTTGTAGACCCTGTATCATACCCATTCACTACTACCATATAAATAAACAGATAGAGGGCTCATCCTTTTATTATTTTATTTTACTAGAGACAGATGTTGCATCATACATTTTCAATCTGTAACACGTTGAGATTACCCCTATGATCTCATTACACAACAAACTACTTCCTGTATCTACTGCTCTAAAATTGCATATTAAAAGTGCTATTCTTAAAGGAGAGAACATTTCTATGTAACAAAACTATTTCATCTCATCTGCACCACCAGTACATAGTCTCTTATTATCGGGGCCCCAAGTGGTCTAAAGCTCTCTCCGTTACGGATCACTGCCATCTCACCTCTGTCTGCGGGGGTTCGATGTCTCGAATTCAGCCAATGTGGGTATGTGAGAAAGCTTGCCAGTAGCTTCTCGTGGGTTGGTGGTTCTTTCCGGGGTTTTCCCGGGTTCTTCCTCCACCATTAATACTGGCCGCCATGTATAGCCTATCGTGTGCTGAAAAATGGCGTTAAACCCTACAACAACAAAAACAACTCGTATTATCACAAAAAATAATGTGAAAGCAACAACATCCTGTCTCATGCCATACAGTACTATTTAGATTTATCACATGATCATATTAGCGTAGTCAAGCTCTATTTGTAGACAAGGAAACCCTTATGTATGTCAAAGTTTGTCTGTCTTTAATGCAGCAGTATTAAGCTTTATTAGATTGAAAATGACATTAATTTTTAAAAAATTCAACATTTCAAATAAAACAGGAATTCAAAGCAAAGTTAATTTTTGAAAATTCATGATAATAAGAATGATAATATGGACTTAGTACAGCACCTAATCTTTAGAAGCTCAAAACACTTTACAATTTTAGATAGCAGATAAAAACATATACAAGAAGATTAGAAAAAACAAAGTCCATGAAATTACCAAACAAAGTGAAGATGTTAGGTTTATACATTAGAGCCCCTTTAATTTTATTTTGGTTTCCAAAGACACAATTTTGGCAGCTATGTACATTATTGCAGTAATTTCACATTGTTGGTTGAATTGCTAAACCCTCTTATGTGCCCTTTTTGGTGACAAAATGTTTTATTTATATTCACACCAACTTCTTAAAAAGGATAAATGGGTTAAATTGTAACAAGTTAGTTACGGAACTGATAATGAAACAGTATTTGCTTGACATTTGGAAAGATTTCTGCAGTATTTGTCACATACACTGACAATACTGAATTCATTGGGTAGCCAAACCAGTGATCATATGTATATTTGAGTTGTTGGCAAAGAAAAACCATATTGTGCAGTAAGTAGAGTCACTGCCTGGGGTGGGGATGAGTATAGTAGGAGGGTAGAGATTAAATTATGCAGTAAAATTGGGGCAGTTTTTGTGGTGAGCTATCAAAGTTTGTAAAGGTTTGATTTTGAAATTTGAATAATTATGAATAATAGTACAATGAAAATAAATTTCTTGGTTTTTTTAATTTCAGTTACAAATTTGGGACACTGCTGGCCAGGAAAAATTTCGTTCAATTACACAAAGCTACTACAGAGCTGCCAATGCACTTATACTTGTTTATGATGTCTGTTCTCAGGCAACATTTGATTCTCTTCCCCAGTGGATCAGCGACATTGAATCCTTTGCCAAGCATAAGGTCCTTGCTTATCTAGTGGGTAGGTAACTTGGTCTGGGTCTTTTTTTGTGACAGAAGGCTCTTTAACTGTGCATGAATCAAAACAGGAACATTGAACCAATCCTCAAAAATGTACTTGCAGTCCACTGAATCTTCCTGCAGATGTAGAGCTAAGTAAAAGGATAATCTCAGAATTTTAAGGATTCTAGAAAGTTTTGTGGCGTATTGTAAATTTTTAAATGTGTGCTCAAGTGCCAATATTTTCTAGCCTGTGTACAGTAGCAGAAGCATTGGAGCAAAAACAATATTGCAATCTATGTTCCGGGGTTTTTCAACTCATTTGGTCTGTCTCCTGTACGTAGATGACTTTTTAGTGCTGTTTCAGATTGTCATTAAAAAGTAACACAAGAATACAGTGTAAAAGTTATTTTCTTTTCTTAAATTTGTAATAAAATTTTTTTTTAAGATTATTGAAATCGTTGTGAAATAATGTAATGTTTGCTCAGGTACAGATATGTTCTATCACTAGGTCACATTATCGTACATTGTTTTTGACTGATTTTACAAATTTTCCTGTGTAGCAGTAGTAAATACAATTTTAAATGTCATCTGAATCAGCATGTAAGTGTGATCAGAATCTGGATCTTGTTATGCTATTATTTTAATTATCTCCTAAAGTGTGATTAGAATCTGGATCTTGTTCTGTTATTATCTTAATTACCTTGTAAAGTGTGATCAGAAGCTGGATCTTGTTCTGTTATTATTTTAATTATCTCCTAAAGTGTGATCAGAATCTGGATCTTGTTCTGTTGTTATCTTAATTACCTTGTAAAGTGTGATCAGAATCTGGATCTTATCTCCTAAAGTGTGATCAGAATCTGGATCTTGTTCTGTTATTATCTTAATTACCTTGTAAAGTGTGATCAGAACCTGGATCTTTTTCTGTTGTTATCTTAATTACCTTGTAAAGTGTGATCAGAATCTGGATCTTTATCTGTTGTTATCTATCTTAAGAAGCTTATAAGAGTGATCAGAATCTGGGTGTTGTTTGTTTTTATTTTATTAGCTTGTGTGAACAGAATCTGGGTGTTCTTTTGATATCATCATTCTGTGAAGTATTTACAATTCTTGAGTTATTAAATATGATGAGTTTAGTTCTTAACTTCAGGTTTCATCAATTTAGAATGAAGGATTTGTATGATGAATCATTTTGTGACTATAACATATATCTGTAACAGTTCAGTTAACTTTCTTGAATTTATTTAATCTTTTTGTGTGCCTTTTAACTTATTACATATTTTGTCTGTGTGTATTTTGTTAACAGAATGGGCAGCATCATCAACACTCATTGTGACTTGTTATGTCCATTAGAAATGATGAGCTAGCAGAGAAAACATTAAATGATTTTCCAATTGATTACACTTTATAAATATGCAAAGAATTGAGTGAAATTGAACATTGCTCATATAGGAAAAGAATGTTATAAAAAATACAGTGGTGTGATTAAAAAAAGGTGAACAAGGACAAAATGGAAAGGCACTTAGAAATAAAAATATGTCACATTTTTACTCTAGATGGAGTTTAATACACTATGACTTAGTCTCAGGTTCAGGTTTTAAGACAGCTGATTTTTATCTATTTTATATTTACTTTCTTCTATTCACCAAGTTATAATGTGCAATCTTTTCAAGGCTGTTACTGAATGATTACCACCACTTCGGTGGCCTAGTGGTTAGAGCATCCACTTTGGATGTGGTTTGTCATGGGTTTGATCCCAGGCTGAGTCACACCAAAGACTTACAAAAAATGGTACTAACAGCTGCCTCGCTTGGCGCTAAGCATTAAGAGGTTAGTGTTAGGACTGGTAGGCCTGGTGTCAGGATAATGTGGCTGGGTGGGACATCATGCTACATGTCTGCAACATGATGCCTCAGTGCTAGACATCAATATAAACTGCCACACTGCAGACATCGTAGCGATATGACTGAAATTTTTTTAAAGCTACATTAAAAATCCAAATCACATACACACACACTGAATGATTACATACTATATTGCTGAAAGCAGTTGGGGTTAGTAGAGTTAAACGCAAAACTAGGATATTGGTAGTTTTTTGATAAGTGTCTACTCAGCTAAGTAAATGAAAACTAAATGCCTTTTCCCAAGGTCACACTAAGACAGCATACCAGGCTGGCCTTGGTAGGTATCAAACCTGCAACTGTTAGATTAGTATTCAGAGGCTCTATCATCTGAGTTACTGCCCTTTGAATTTCTGGCATGGTTACATATCTTGTTAACATATTTCTTATTATCCCATTGCACTTTTATTTTAAAGCACAAATTGAGATTATTAAATTTCCAGTTTTCAGTTTTATCTTCTTTTTACCTCATTATTGGCTTGTATTCATAGAGAGTTTTTGCCATATACTGGTAGTTGTTATCATTGTTGCCATCAGACTGTTGGCATTTATAAATGTAAACCTTTTATGTTTAGGACACATTTCTCAGACACTGCTGGTTGTAAAATCAAACATGATATATACATGCATATGGAGAAGTACTACATCACCGTACCCAAAGAAGGTCAATATCACCTTCTTATCATGCATCAGTAACTATTTATGTCAAGATAATATTTTGGAAATTGTTGCTTTTAAGACATGACGTGTATGCTTCCTACAAAGTTCTTCACTAGGAGTGTAAATATGTAGATTCAAATCACAGTGATTTCAGGGAAACTTTGCTGTCTTCTGACATTTCTCTTTAATGCTACTTTATTTTTCCTGATGATATATTGATTGTGTGATGGTATACATTTAATATTTATCATCTACATGCAAGTATAATTGCAACCTTTGCAGTAATATACATACCTGCCATGATTTAAATTATTTCTAAATCACTAGAACCAATGTACTGCAGTTATTAAGAGAAGGATTAATTGATCTATTATAGTAAGAGTTTTGTTTTCAACAGGAAGAATTCCATACATCATCTGATTATTTGGACTTAAAAATAACTTCCTGGTAATACAAAAATTGCCAACTCCAGTTTGGCTGTAATGGTTTTAGCAGCATTTTAAGTTGTGAATTGCACCTATGTTAAGTAGAGACAAACCAGTTTTATTACATTAGATAATGTTATCTGTTTAAAGTGCATGAAAAAAAAGGGAAAACCAAGAGGAAATAATCCCAGATGCTTCCTGTCATTTTAAAAGAAATTATTTTTCAATTCATTAGGAAACAAGATTGATCAGATTAACAGTAAGGAGGTTCCATCTTACATTGGAAAGCAGTGGGCAGACAGATTTGAAATGAGATTCCTCGAAACTTCGGCAAAAGATGCAGAAAATGTGGACATACTTTTTTACGATATTGCAATGGAGCTGACAAAAGATGCACGTGAGAAAGATAAACTTGAGTCAGACTGCTCTGGGTTTAACATTTCCCCTAACACCAAGACAATCAACAGATGTACTGCTTGCTTCAAGTTTTGATATTGAATTAGCTTATAGTGTCCGTCCTAACATCCCAGAAAATGGATCTTACTGGTAAAGCATATATGATGATCTTTTAGTAGTGCGAGACTCTTGGTCTATTTGGATTTTGATCTTCATTTGCTTCTCATACATAGCTGCCAACCCTCATGATTTTGGCATGAATTCCATGACATTCTACAGTGATTCACGGATTCATGCCACATGCAAAAAAATCACAAATTCCCCAATTCTCAATTATTTTAAATTTTCCCAATAGCTGATTGGTACAGTTTTGCCCGGTAGCAAACATTTTATTTTATTTTAATCTATATGTATTAGAGTAGTTTTATAAATGCTTTTGAAAGAAACCGGGGCCTAACCAGAATTTTTCTCCATGCATGCACTTCCAACACTGATTTGAACTACTGTTTGGAATCACATCTTTAAAATGTCTTCACCACCAAGGAAAAAGAAATGTATTGCACAAACAGTTTAGTTTAGTTTGGAATATACCAAACATTTGCTGTCCATTCAGCCATCAAATACCGAGATACATCATGCTTTTTGTACAGTGTGCCACCAATTTTAGCATTGGGCATGGTGGCAAAGATGATGTAAGGAAGCACATTGGTAGTAAAAAGACTTTTCAAATACGTTAAATTGTAACATATGTCATATGAGTCATATGACATATGTTACAATTTAACACATTTGAAAAGTCTGCCACATCATCATTTGTCCTTTTGACTCAGCCCGTGTTCAGTACAGTCAAGACAAAATGATGGTTGAACTGAATGGCAGGGCATTATGCCATCTACTTTAGTTTCCTGTTTCATAGTCATTGTGTGGACACACCCCTATAAGTTATGTAATGAGAACATTTATACTAAACAGAAGCTGGACTCTATCACAACTCATACCCTGTGCTATACAAAAATTACTATGATCCACTCAGACTCTATCCTGTATTATAAAAATATTACTGTCCTAAAATTCAGGCTCTACTCTATAAAAAAATCATAGCCTGTGTTATACAAACATGTCAGACTCAGACTCTTGCCTATTATAAAGCATAGACTGTATTTTACAGACATTGTAATGTCAAACTAAGATGTAAACTAAAATTATACTATTGGATTAGTCATTGGCATGACAGTGGTCATTCAGATATAAGGATTGTTAGTTAAGTCGAAATTGGATCAGAAGAAGGTTTGCATAACTTTGATACTAGGAATTATGACCTTCACCTCTTTCGCATGCCATTAACTGGTGACGAGAGTTAAAGATGACATAATAATTTGCCATGTCCTTGCCAAGTATTAAGATGAGGTTGTAATAATTTGCCATGCCCTTGCCAAATATAAAGATGAGGTTGTAATAATTTCTTATGTCCTTGCCAAATTCAAGTCTTGTCACAAATTTGGTTTCTACTCCATAATTTTTAAAGGACTTTATCGATTGACACCAAAATATGGCATGAAGTTTTACAATAAAAAGACCTAGGTAATAATTCATCCTAATCATTTCTGTACAGAATGTGATGGAGTTATGGCCCTTGGTAGAATGTGATGGAGTTATTGTCCTTGGTGGAATGTGAAGGAGTTAAGGCCCTCTTTGACTGAAGAGTTTGACCTTCTATTATAGTATATTAGTTCAGGCATTAATGGCGCATATTGACCTTGTTTAATTCAGATCCGACTTGCCTTCAGCCATTTTGAAACAGACTACAAATTAGGTCATGCAAGGTAAAAGTAAAATTTTAGAGAATTTTGCAACTTGGTGAAGTTATTAGTAGTTTAAACCCCATAACAATAACTATCCTTTTTTGTTGTGCTTGAAAAAATCCTAAAATTGGACAATTATATTTGTTTACATTTTATATTGTGACAGTCAAAGGAATTTTCTTGATTCACACTTTTGTTTCGTACATTATTCCAACCAAGAGAAATAATTGATATCTCAACTTTTTTTAATTATGAATTTTTATTTTATAGTGTCATTTTGGCAAGAAGCTATGGCACATACAAAGCTTAGCATCATAAGTATTTGTCGGAGTAGTTCTTTTGGAGACGTTTATAACATGTAGGTTTAGAAGCAGAAAATGTTCAGAATTTAGTTTTTGGAATTTCATCTAACTTAAGTAACTTAATTTGGGCCATCTGTCAAAGAACTTAAAACTTTCATGACAATGATAATTGTCAAGACAAATTAAGACATCTCCTGCAAGTATGATACAGTTAAAATGCAGTGATTCATAGGTTACAAACATCTCCTACCTGTATGATGCAATTTAAATGCAATGGTCTAATCAAATAAATACCATAGCTCCATAAAGTTTTGCCAGAGAAAAGCAAAAGAAACTTAACATGTGTCTTCGTATTATAAAAAAAGCCTTATATAAAATTTCATTTCAGTCCGTTATCTCCTTCAAAAGTTACTGAACAAAAACAAAATTCTAAGTCAAGCAAGGGTCATAACTCCAAAAGACTGATGGAAGTGGTATAAATCAAGCAAGGGTCATAACTCCAAAAGACTGATGGAAATGGTATAAATCAAGCATGACTTAAGTGTTCTTAATACAAAGCTGCATACAAGAATTTGATCGCATTTCTTGAAAGGCAAAGTTCAAAGGCAAACTGGGATATTAATTATAATACCAGATACCAGATTTGATTTTAGTCCACAAAGTCAGAAGTTATCAAGTGGAAATAAAATTTAAAGAGAAAGTTCTCAAGCCTTATAGGCACCATTACACCATAAACTTTTGCTGTGAGAATCAAACTTTACTTGGGTCTTAGTGTAAAGAGTTATATCAGATTTGATTTTAGTCCACGAGTTCCTTCAAAAGTTAATGAGCCTAAACTAAACAAATTGAAGGTTAGTGCCATAACTCTACAGTTTTCCATGAAAACTGTGAACAATGAAACTTGTCCTAGGTCTTCGCAATGAAAAACTCATTACCAATTTTGACTTAAATTGATGAAGTCCTTTCAAACTTATTGAGCAGAAATGTAGCTTGTGAATGAAGGGGATGGAATGGAACAGCTGGATATGGGTAACACTTAATGCCTTTGCCATAAGTATGGTTGGGGAATACTAAAACAAACCCCTTAGTACAACATTGGACCAAGTCAGACCATATTATTAAATGTGCAGTAGAATTTAAGAATGTCATGGAAGGTTAAGGTATATCATGTTTGAGATATCAAAATATTCTGTGAAGTCAAAGAATCAGTTTTTCTTGTGGTTTACTGAGCAAAATCAATGTATGTTATCATGTGATAAATAGAGTCGTAACATTTATGCTAATTTCATATAGAATTAATTAGTTGTTCAATTGCAATCTTTGTTAAGTTGTGCAACAATTGGAAATGCCTTTTTTATCAGCTTTAAATATTTTTACTTTGAAATCCTTTAATTTCAATGCCTTTATATAATTCTTGTGCTTGTTTTTATAAGAAAAGTGAATGCTGATAAATGTTTGCCTGATTTGGTAAATGCCCCAATTGTACATAAAAACGGTCTTTCCGCAGAACTGTTGGCACTACCAGTGATGCTTATTGAGCGCTGGATAGCAGGTTTCCCCCAAGTTTTGGTCCCATGTCTCCCTGATCTTGACCATTTTTGTATCATTGCTTCTAATGCAATTAGTCCTTTTTTGCTTTGAAATGGTTTGCCCCCCAGATTTGGATTTAAATCACCGTGTGTTGTGCGTTCGTCTCATGCACAAACTGTTAAACGGTATGGAAAACGTCGACAGTTTCTTAGATGATATCTTTGTTTATACACATACATGGGATGAACACGTTAAGGTATTACGGGATCTGTTCGATAGACTTCACGCTGTGTTGGGGGACATGGGGACAGAGTGACTAGCTCACAATATTGTTGGTGCAGCACTGCTCAGTTCTGAAACTTTGCTGATTAATTCTCTATATGCATGATTCAGTGAATACTCAGAAAACTGCAGTCTAGTCAAGCTTATCATTTTTGAAATTCTTTATAAGGTTTACTTAATTTTTATTGTTGTATACATCATGCACAGAACAGCTGCGAACATTGCCTTGTATCCCATGGTGTCTGCCATTTGTTTTATTTTTTGTCATTTCCCATGTCTCACATCAGATGGAAAGCATTTCATGTTTGAGAAAGAATCTGATATACTTGATATTATATGACCACTTAGAAAGAAAAAGAGAATGTTTTATATATGACCACTTAGAAAGAAAAAGAGAATGTTTTATATAATATTTTGCATGAAGCTTTCTTAAAAATTATTGTTTTCTTGCACATATTGTCAAGATTATTTTAGTTATTCATTTAAAATTTCAAGAAATTTAAATTCATTAGTTGTTCAAAGTCTTGAACAATTCTTAAATATTTTTTCCTGTTCAGATTTTTACAAAGCATTTAACTGTTGTTGGACTAGTTGAATTTTTTGTATAAGAATATTACTAAATAAATGTTTTTGTTTCTGTTCTATGTTCTATATGAAATATGCCCAACAAGCATTTTTATTAATGTTGTGCATCCAAATTTGTACGTGTGTGAATAATGCAAAGAAATTTTTTTTAAACATTTCTTTACTTCAAGATGGTCTACATATCACCTTTCAAGATTTCATGAGACCCTTACCCCCACCTCAAGATTTCATAAGACCCTTACCCCACCTCAAGATTTCATGAGATCCTTACCCACCTCAAGATTTCATAAGGCCCTTACCCTCATCTCAAGATTTCATGAAACCCATACCCCACCTCAAGATTTCATAAGACCCTTACCCCCACCTCAAGATTTCATAAGACCCTTACCCCACCTCAAGATTTCATGAAACCCATACCCCATCTCAATATTTCATGAGACACTTACCCTCACCTCAAGATTTCATAAGACCGTTACTCTCATCTCAAGATTTCATAAGACCCTTACCCCACCTCAAGATTTCATGAAACCCATACCCCATCTCAGTATTTCATGAGACACTTACCCCATCTCAAGATTTGATTAGATTATTCCAATTACGTGTAATTTTTCATCTGTTCCTATCCATATTTTGCTGTACTAGTCACAGACACATTAGAGTTTATGGGATTGTCCGTCATCCATTTCCATCTGTTCATTTGCATATGTTTGTTATCCTCCTGAACTGTTTGGGCATTAGCATTAAACTATGCACACATTCTGAAATGAAACTGATGCCACATGGACATCTAGTATGGCCAACTCAACGTCCATGTGGAAAATCATTTTTTTTTACTTCACCTGAATTCGTGGTCATATCAAAATAGGGTTTTCATGAAAAGACCCCCAAAAGAGGGCTAATTAAGACCTAAATGAAAATGGTGTCAATTTGACATCCAATGAACACCCTTGCAGTCACCTTGAAAATCTTATTATTGCTACTCCTTAATGGATTTTTTTTTTATCAACATGGGGTTTTGATCTAAAGACTTCTTACAATGCTTAATTGGTCCAAATGAAAATTGCACCACTCATACATCCATGAAGACCAGTCATATTAACATTGCGCTTTCATCAGAAGACTTCTTACATGGTCTAGTTGGTCCTAAATGGAAATTGTTTGAATGTGATATCCAGTATGTCCACCATAGCAACCATTTTAAAAATCTTGTTTTTGTTACTTATCCAAAATGGAAAGTCATATCAACATGAGGGTTTCACCAAAAATCTTATAATGTCTTGTTAGTACTTAATTAAAATGGTGCTGATCTGTAGTCGCCAACTTGAAAATCTTGTTATTGATACTCCTTTTAAATGGCAAGCCATTTTGACATGGTGTTTTTCATCATGAGTTTTTATTGAATTATGGTCTGAATTAAAAATTATGCAAACTGACCATTACTATGGTCAACATGTTCAAAATATTGTATCTATTACTCCTAAAATGGATGGCTATATCAACGTTGTTTTCACCAATAGACTTCTCATGACACCTAGATGGTTCTGAGTGAAAATGATACCAATCGTAGATCCAGTATGACTTCACCAATAACAGTCTTGAAAATCTTGCTATTACTACTCTTTCAGAATGGAAAGGCATATTGACAGGGTTTTTACCAAAATGCTTCTAATGACATCTGTTTGGTCCTAAAATTAAAATGGTGACATCCAGTATGACAACCACAGCAGCAGATTTTAAAATCTTGTTATCACTGAAGAATATCAGAGATGCTTTCAAAATTCAGCAGTTAAAAGAAAGAAATGGTCATAACTTGAATTCCTGGAATTCTTTTCAACTGGTAGAGCTCCAGTTCCTTTGAGTACTCCTTTTAAAACTTTATTTCATTGGAGTTTATTTCAAGTGTGCAGTAGACTAATATGCTCCATTGTCAAGATTTTTATAATTCTTCTACCAATGTACAAATAATTTAAGATGAGAAAATTTGATGTCACAAAACCAAAGTTTAAGCTGTGTGTTTTTAAAGTGCAGATATATGAAAGAATATTATGTCACACATACCGTGATTATGCACTGGTTTACAGTTTATCATTTTATTTGACATTGATTCAATACTTACTTGTGTGAATGCTATTCAGCCAATAGAGTGAATATTTATTTTTACCAGGTCTTGTAAATCTTGTATTATTTGAAATCAAAATCAATTAATTTTTGTATGTGGCTGCTATCGGCATATTAATTTATTGGTGTTATGTGGCCAAAAGGTCATCCATATATATGGCCATATGTTCCCTATTTTGTTTCCACACAATAACTCAAGTTTTCCTCCTGATTTGCTGTGACTGATAGAAGAAACATTTTTTGAAACATTTTTTGCACAATAACATTAGATCTGCATCACACCATAGCAAACTTTGTGAATAGTTTGCACTTGGCGTAAGGTAAAAACCTATTGCTTTGGGGGGGGGGGCAAAGGTCAGAATCAGTGTGACTGAAAGTTGGTATTTACACAATACAATTTATACATCACAGACCTGGACCAAACTTTATGAGAATGGAATGAAGACATCCATTGATTTTGTGGTCAAAAGTTCTTGGGTCAGAATCATTGGGACTGAAAAAGAAAAATGGTTTCTGCACAATAATGTTAGTTCTGTGTCATAGACTTGTATGTACCAATGGGTAAGGGAAAAACACATTGATTTTTTATAGCTCAAAGGTCAGGATCTCTGTGATTGAAAGAAGAAATATGATTTTTGCACAATACCTTTAGTTCTGCTTTGCAGACCCAGACTAAACTTTATGGATGTCTTCCATGTGGATTAAGATATAAACCTATTGATTATGGGTCAAAAGATGAAAGATAAAGGTCACTGTGACTGGAAAATTAAAGATAGCTTATGTAGAAAATTTCACTCGACCATGTATCTTCACCAGTTTATGGATGACTTATGGTTTGGGTATGAAAGAAGTTTATTGGGTAGGAATAAGAAACAGTACCTAGCCATATTGAGTACTGTCATAAAATTCTACAGATGTTTATTATGAAGGCCTTTTCTTCAAAAATGTTTATTGAATTAGTTGAAGATAGATTTAAGTTCATTAATATTTAGTTTGTGTTAGGAAATTAAAGATTAGTCTAGTTTTTTTAATTCTACATAAACCATTTTAGTTAAAGTGAATAAACTTGATTATTGGATTATTTTTTACTTTCAAAAGACTTCTGATAAATTCTTCCCATTTATTCTGTGATATTAATGTAAAAATCAGAAAAATGGAAATCTCATAACTTGACTTCACTGAAATCTAGAATAATAGGTTTTTCTTATAGATATTTATCATGCTTCTTTGGATCAGCAATCCTTAATTTGACAATTGAATATTGATAGATGTAAGTCCACATTATAACCAGTATGTACTTCTTTTATTATCTCTCTGTCTTTAAGTAAAATTATGGAGTTAACTACATTTGAGTATTATCCACCTAAATCATCAGACAAGTAGACTACTCTGGTGGCCTTTTAGTTAGAGCATCCGCCTTGGATGTGGGAAGTCATGGGTTTTGAAACCAGGCCTAGTCATACCAAAGACATAAAAATGGTACTAACAGCTGCCTCACTAAGCGCTCAGCATTAAGAGGTTTGTGTTAGGACTTGTCGACTTGGTGTCAGTATAAATGACTGGATGGGACATCATGCTACATGTCTGCGGCATGATGCGCCAGTGATAGGCATAACTATAAACTGCCACACTGCAGACATAGTAGTGATATGACTGAAATTTTTTGAAAGTTTCATTAAAAGTCCAAATCACAAACACACATACATGAGGCAAGTTGTATAGTATTTTCACTGTAACAGTTTGCATATAAATTTCAATGATTTTTTAAAAATTCTAGTCTGTAGACTTTTGAGAACTTGGAATAGTCATATTTCTGTCTTCATATCATATGTTGGAAATCATCCAAGTGGTAGAAAATAAACATCATTTAATTACCCAGGCACCTGCTTGGCACTGTAGAATATAGTAAGCACCCTGTGGACACATGATATATTTTTTCTGTTACTTTATTGTTCCAGCATTTTAAAACAAATACTAGCTATCCTAGTAACTTTTTGGCAAAGATTATATTATCCTTCCCATCCAGACGTGTGGTGTAGTAATGTGACAAATCTTGTATACCATTCATTATGAATGGTTGATGTGTACAGTGGTTTTGGAATTTCAGTGTAACCCCAATGATGCAGATGGTTTTACATGAATTTAAAATAACTCCCAAAATAGAAGACTAACATGCCTGAGAATGGTGTGAATATTGACAAGAACATATAAGATGAGGATTTGAATGAAATCTCTGGGTAATGTATTGGGAGCATACAATTGTGACCCATGGGTCAAACTTGAAAACATTGGAGATCCCCACCATATAAATAAATGAATACTTACTGTATATGAGAAGATGAATTCAGATATGCAACTGAATTTTGTTCATGAGTCTATTCATGCCCACCCACCACCCACTAGGGACTTGACCCTGATTTTGGGGTTGGAAGGACAAAGGGAGGGAACTCTTAGGTTGTATTTGTTGTAACATGCTTATTTTTCATTTCAACTTTGCTTTCTTTTGTGCCAAACTCTATGCACATGTTAGTTTTTTTGTAGAAACCAAAGAAATTTTTGTTTTTCTTTTTTCTTATTTAGGCATAATAATTGTGACTTTTTTATTAATATGAAGCATTTAGTATCATATAGATAATGTACATTTTTATTTTCACCCAAGTTTTTATTGGAAGCATATTTTAATTATTTATATACCCACAATATACTCAAATTAACAGCCATATTATTTGAAGTTGTTTACACTATTATATCATTACAGACTGTAGCTTTATATGTTTAGATTATCATGTTTCTCTGTGTGCGTATGTTTTATCACTTGCCATGTTAATTTGTTTATTCTATTCAGACAAGTTTAGCATATATGAAAGGGCAACTCTTTGTAGCAGTTACCTGATGTACGTAGCCACTTTACCCACCAAGATCCAACTATAATAAAATTTACAATGTTATGGACATGTTTATACACACCTGTTTTAAGACATGTGTAGTCCTTAAGGTAAAGAACTTTAGTTTTGTTGTAATTTGTGCTTTTAATTTAAAAAAAGTATAATCATTCTATTTCAACAATTCATTGCATGAAGACACACAAATAAGCATAACCAAGCTAAATTCAATGACTGAAAAAGGTATATTGCTTTTTCTGATACTTCTCATTGTATAAACATGAGATGAAATCCTTTGTGATTTGAGTTCATATTCTGTGATCTTCTAGACTCAGAAGTATACATTACTTGAGGTGGTAGATAGTACTGTTCTGACAACTAACAAATATTTTATGTCTTGTAAGCACAAGTCATTGATCTGAAGTACAGTAAAGGGATGTACAGATAGATGTACAGAGGGCCATCTAAAACTAAAATATATCTCAGTGAATAGAATCAACACGAAACAGTCCTTATGTGTCCACATCATTTGAAATAAAACTGACATGAGCAGAAAAATATCCAGATTGCACAATGAACAAAGTACAGATGTTTTCCATTCGTGAGACAGTTCCTTGTGTCTTGATTCAGCATTGTGTGTTTCTATTTCTTGGGAGTTTTTGGTCGTCATGAGGCTTTTGGTTTTGCAGTTTTTTGGATTGTACTCAACTGTCACTTACCCATGGTGTTGTATTGAGCATGCACAGGCAGAATTCAAATGTTTTTGGTAAAATTCTGATACAAAATGTGTTTTCAGGAACACAATCCAGAATAGGGATGGTTGATAATTAGGAACATTATATTTGTCTCAAAATAAAATATTGAGAAAAATAATGAGTTCTAACAAAACCTTAAAACTTCTATTATGTGCACACCACCACGATCTAGATATCACTATGCATATACTGTTTTATGCACCGGAAACTTTTTTTTGCAACATAAAATTATAATAATTAGCTAGTTATTCCTGTTCATTCATATTAGGTATGTATGAGTGTAGTTCATGAATCATTTGCGAACTCCAACAGCATTCATCCCCACCACCACAAACGTTTCCAAAGACATATACAGGAACTGCATCATACTTTAAAAGTAAATCCTTTGATTTTTCCACCAATTTTATGTTCCTCTCCACTGAGACTTTAAATCGTTTCTGTCAAGTTTTTTTTCAGATGATGCTTTTATTAAGATCACATCAGATCTCTGCAACCAAAAGCCTGATTGGCCAGATTACTGGATGGCATAAATTGGTAGATTTCTTCAGACCTTGGATACTTTTAATTGACTTTATAGTTTTTTTACAGCACTTTTAATATGATAACTAAAATTATATAAGAACTTGTCTTCATTATTTAATAAGGGACAGAAACTGTATACATGTTATTGTCTTTATTTGAAGATCAACTTATTAAAAAATTACTCTCCTCCTGCAATTTAGAGTTCTTACACATTTTGGCTTGCAGCCAAAGGTAGTGTATGACAGAATCTTGTGAGGGCAACTACCGGTATTCCTGCTGTATTTTGAATTGCTGTAAAACTTGGCTTATCATTTAGAGATGCACATCTGACAAATCTTTATGTTCCTTCTGTTTTGAAAACAGTTATTGCCCATTTTGAGTTACAGCCAAGTTACGCCAATATATGACTGAGCTTTTGAAATGTAACAACTTTCACAATTCTCAATGGCTAGCTGTGAAACTTTGTACATATTTTTATCTTTGTATGATATATATTTTTCATTAAACCATTATGCTGTCACTATTTTCAGGTGAGTTACATATTTTTTTTGGACACTTTTTCAAACAAGCTTCATTTTTATTTTAACTGATGCTATTTTCAAGTAAGTTACATATTTTTTTGACTGACACATTTTTCAATCAAGCTGCTTATTTATTTTCACTGACACTAATTTGCAATGGGTTATTATGCTTTTGAATTATGTACTTGTTAGGTTGTTTACTGTCTAATCATGTTTAAATATATATTGAAATATGTTTAAGTATTGTTATTTTTGTCTTTTATACATATAAATTGCATTAATGAAAATCTTCCTGATTTGAAACAGAATCTCGATTTTTTAAAAATATGAAGATTTTACCTTTCTGGTTTATCATGCATTTAAGAGTGCAATTTTTTCTCTCAATTTGTTGCCATTCCATGTTTATTCACACTGCCTGAAATCCATTTTTACATTAAAAAGTGTCAAACTGTAATGATCCTGTGTACTTTTTGTATTATTCTTTATCTTAATAGGCACACTACAGCAGCTCAGGTTTGGCATTTGGTTTTTAGCTCTACTAGACCAGAAGAGTTTATGGGATACATTATTTCCATCATGCATCTGTTAGCACAAGTTTGTTATCGCTAGTCTTTCCTGACTGCTTGCTGGCTATCTTGAAAATCTTGTTATTGCTACTTATCTTGAATGGATGATCATATCAGCATTAAGTTTACACTAAAAAAAACTTTTCTTGTTGTCCAGTTGGTCCAAAATGAAAATGATACTGACCTGAAATCCATTATGGCCACAGCAGAAGTCATCTTGAAAATGTTACCTCTACTCCTGTATGGATGGTCATAGCATGCCTTCTTATTTGGTCCTAAATGAAAATGGTGCCAGTCGCATGTCCATTATCACCACCACAGAAGACATCTTGAAGATCTTGCTATTGCTATTCTTGCTGAAGGATGGTCATATCAACATGGAATTTCACTAAAAGCCTTTTTATGATGTCTACTTTGGTCATAAATGAGAACGGTGCTGATCTGACATTCGTCATGGCCACCATAGCAGTCATATTGAAAATTTTGTTTTGGCTGTTTCTTCAGAATTCATGGTCACATCAGCATGGGATTTCCACTAAAGCACTTCATGATTTCTAGTTGTCCCTAAATAAAAATGGTGTTGATCTGTTGCCTAATATGGCAGCCATATTACAAATCTTACTACAACAACTGTACTAGAACAAAAAGTCATGCTAATGTGGGGTTTTTACCAAAAGACTTCATTTGATGTCCAGTTGATCTTAACATAGTGCCAATATGACAGCCATCATGGCCACCACAGTGGCCATGTTGAAAATGTTGTTGTTACTACTCCTCCTGAATGGAAAGTCATATCTTGAGAATATTATTTCTGTTCCTCTCCAAAAGGATGGCTATATCAACATTTAGTTTTCAGGATTAGAACTTTTATGATACCAAGTTGGTCAAAAATGAAAATGGTACCAGTCGTACATCCAATGTGGCTGCAGTAATGACTGTCTTAAAATAATGTCACTAATCTCTCTCTATGGATGATCATTATGACAATGTGTTTTCACCCAAAGACTTCTAATTATGTCTACTTTGTCCTAAATGAAAATGGTACCAAGCTAATATCTAACATGTTTACTACAGCAGCCAATTTGTCAATTTGAATTTGTTTTAATAATGAACAATATCAGGTTTGGTTTTAACACTCAACAAAGAAATGCTTTTAACTTGAATTCCTGAAAATTCTGTTTTTGCCCAGATGGGCATCAGTCCCTTCAGGGAAATCTTGCTTATTACACCACAGCAACACAAGTAAATCATTCATTGCACTTCAATCAACTGAAATAGTGGCCAACAGATTTTGAAAAACAACCATAATTGCAGAGATTGGCCTTTTATGAGGAATATTTTTCTTCCTTTTTTATAGGTGTAAATCAAATACAGTAACTGCAAAGCTTGTAAACAGGATGGAATGATGATGTGGGCTATTGAGCTGGGATATTTTTCTTTTATTTCAAGATAATTTTATTTCTGTGATTAATATAACATATCTTTGCTGCATGTATAAATTAGAGCAAGAGAATTTTGTTTCTAGGGTTTTTGAAAACCAGGCTGTTTTTTTTAAATATAAGGACCAGCATAACTTGTAATCCCCATTTTGAAAAGGGCCTAAAACAAATTTGATTTGCATGCCTCAGGCAATGCATATCAGTAGGTGTTAAAACAGCTTTTGATTCTGAATCATGTGGTAGCTTTAAATCGGAAAATCTTTCTTGCCTTGCAAATGGCCAGAGTTAACGATATTTCCATTTCAGGGGCAATGATAGTTGCAAATAAATTATGGTAACTAAATCTATTTAAATTCTTAGTTAACATTTCTCTCTGCATCCTATGATCAAGAGAGAAAGTTAAATTTTATTTTTTAATTTCACATGCAAACAAAAAATAACCATTCCTCTCTATTCTCTTTGTATCACAAATATTCAAAAACAGGTGCCAACACAAAGTCCAGAAAAGTATTTTCAATGTATGGTTGTGACATCTAAAGTACAGTTCAATTCTGTTTGGTTAGGCTTCATCATATTACTGTGTACTCAGAAGTACAACTGTGTGCATCAGAAGGAGAGTTCAATTCTGTTTGGCTAGTTTTCATTCAACTGTGTATGTCAGAAGTACAGTTCAATTCTGTTTGGATAAGGCTTCATCATATTACAGTGTACATCAGAAGTACAGTTGTGTACATCAGAAGTTCATTTTCAATTCTGTTTGGTTTGGCTTCATTCATTTTCCTGTGTACATCAGAAGTACAGTTCAGTTCTAGTCTGCTAGCTTCATTCATGTACCAGCAATATATGTTGATTTGAAGAATATTTTTCTGTGCTTAGCATTTTCCAAAGTCATGAAGCTGGTTCTGATAGTTTATTTAATTATCAGGCCACCAACCCCCATGAACTTGCCCACCCAAGGGAACCTATTATATTGCAGAGTAAGGTGAGCTGTAATACAATGTAAGTGTAGGCTGAATAATAGAATGTTCATGATAAATTTTGGAAATATAACAAGCCTTTGAAACTCCATCATTGTAATAAGAAAATGCTGGACTATCTGAGGTAAAAGTGGAAAGAACAATTATTTTCAAAACTGTTATAAGTAAGAAAAGTTTGGGGACATGTTTTTTATTGCAAAGGATAGATACAACTAAGAAGAGCTTGGGGACATGTTCTCTATTGCAAAGGATAAATACAACTAAGAAAAGTTTGGGGACATATTCTTTATTGCAAAGGATAAATACAAAAAAAAAAGCTTGGGATGAGTTTTTTATTGCAAAGGAGAGATGCAACTAAGAAAAGCTGGGACATTGTTTATTACAAAGGATATATAAACTAAGAAGAGCTTGGAGGAGTATACTACAGGGTGTGAGAGTTTGTTTTTAATTTTGTAAAAGAAATCATTCAGTGGCTATTCTTGTGTGTGAAATCCTTTGGTATACTATTTAGACTACTATTTCATAAGCACACTCCTTATAATTTAAACCTGCATCAGAATAATATAGTGAAACATTCTCAGTCCTTATATTACATGTAGAATAATGGGTTCCTTGATAATTACTTTTCTCATAGCAGGAGGCATGTTCTAGTTTCGCATCAGTGTCTGGCAAGAAAGGGATACAATTTGGCAGAAAGATCTACAGCAACAAAACCATTAACTTTGATATATTATTTATATATTTGAAAGACTTCATCAATTTGATAAACATTGCATTATTGGTCTTGGACTCTAGGGATAGCTAGAATTAGCCACATGCTGTTGAAATCTTACTATGCGATTGACCTCGCTGTGGCAATAAAAAGTTGTAGTATCCTGTTAGGAAAGGAAGCAAAAGGTACTATATATTTTTATCCCCTTTGCAAGAAGCAGAAGACAGCACAAATTACTCCCTACATAGAGCACATGTGAAATAATAAGACATTTTAATATTTAACAAGTTTATTGTAATTCATTTTTACAGGATGAGATGTGTAAGCTTTCAGATAAAATATGATTAGATAAAAACTAATTTTATTATGTCGCATTCTGCCGTATCTGTAAAGTCTAGGTAATTTATTACAAAATTATCCATGTGGCCATTCCTTTTGATTTTTCTTTTTATGCCCATTCCTAGGGATGCTCCATTTGATGCAATAAGCCTCTGTAAACAAAATTACAAGCTATCTATTGAAGCTGAAAATAGAACCACTTCATACAACTTTAAAACTATTGACCCAAAAGCTGAAAATATATTTAAGACTTTGATCTTGGACACCTTTGATCCTTTATATCTATTATTCCATTTTTGTTTTGTTTGTTTCAAGAATGCTACATGTGCACTATTGAACTTGTGTTTAAAGTCTGATCATGTTTAGTGGACCTTTTGAACTGGCAGAATACTGCTTCTATATGTATAAATACCATTTGAAACATAACATGTATCAAAGTTTAATAACTTTCCCTAACACAAAATAATAATAATAATAATAATAATAATAATAATGAGGACATTGTATAGCGCCTAATCTTTAGAAGCTCTAAGCACATTACAACATTAGACAACATCTATAAGATAAAAAACATATATAATGATATGATTACAAAACAAACACCATGAAATTAGAAAACATAAAAAACATGCTGAGAATATTTAAGGTAGGAAACATTATTAGGTCTTTAAGTTTGTTCTTGCAGTCAAAATATGTGAGTTTTGAGAGCAATCTTGAATGGGATCGCTGTGTCTTTGTGTCTAAGTTCAGTGGGCAATTCATTCCATGTTGCTGGGCCATGGTATGCAAAAGAACGCTGTCCCTATGACTTTGTTTTCATAGTTGGAATAATGAGCATGCGATTGTCAGAAGAGGATTGTAAGTATCATGCTGGTGTGTACACATGAGTGAGGTCAGATAGGTATGTTGGACTAGAGTCCATCGGTGAAACATAGCACAGAGAACAAATTTTGTGTTTGATTCTGGATAGCCAGTGTAGGGTACAGGGCAGCAGGGGAGGTATGCTCTGATCATGGTACTCTAAGTATGATCCGAGCAGCTGTGTTTTGAACTTTTTGAAGTTTCTGGAGCAGATATTGAGATGAACCAGACAGAATTGAGTTACATTAGTCCAGTCTTGAAAGTACTAATGAACACACAAGTGTTTTAGTGGCATCAACTGAAAGATATTTGTGAATGGAGCTGATGCATCTCAGCTCAAGATATGCAGCCTTGCATATGTTCGTGACATGTTGGTACAATGTGAGAGTACTGTCCAGAGTAACACCTAGGTTTCGTACTGATTGTGTGAATTTAATGTTGGTTTTGCTGATATTTATTGTCTGAGGTAAAGGATGTGAATGATAAAGGTTTTGTGTTGTGATCAGAATGGCCTCAGTTTTATCATCATTCATCTGCATCTTGTTATATGTCATCCATGATTTCACATCAGAAATGCACCTCTGTACTCCTTGGAAGGTAATGTCAACTTCAGTTGGGTGGCTAGATTTGTATATTTGGGTGTCATCAGCGTACAATGGGTGAGACACTGGCTGATGATCTATGACACTTTATAGCGGCTGAGTGTATAGAATGAGGAGAACAGGTCCAAGAACAGACCCTTCTGGAACACCACAACATACATCAACTGGGCTGGAGTGTATTCCAATTGCAGACACACTTTTTATCCTGTTGACCAAGTATGACTTGAACCACAGTAAGGCTGTATCATGAATGCCAAATACATGCTGGAGACGGTGAAGTAATATATCATGGTCTATTATGTCAAATGCTGCAGACAAATCAAGGAGGGTGAGGACTGTAGTCTTTCCGCTATCCAAAGCAGAGAGAATGTCATTAACTATTTTTAGAAGAGTAGTTTCAGTACTGTGGCAAGGGTGATTTGCAGATTGTACATTGCTAAAAAGACTGTTTGAATTCAGATGAGATACAAGCTGGGATAGAACAACCTTTTCTAAGATTTTTTATATGAATGGGAGATTAGAAACTGGGCGATAGTTCTTTAATTCGTTATTGTCTAGTGTTGGTTTCTTCAGCAAAGGCTTTACAATGGCAGTTTTGAAAAATGATGGGAATTGCCCTGGTGAGAGAGAGGTATTAATAACGTCAGTTAGTGAAGGCAATACTGGATCTAAGCACTCAAGCAGCAGTGATGTTGGAATTGGATCAAGTTCACATAACTTTGGTGTACTCTTCATCAGGATTGTATGTACAAAATCCATAGAGACAGGTTCCAATGCTGCTAATGGTTGGCGCTCAAATTCTCTATCCCAACTGTATGGTGACGACGAGTCAATTGAAATTGTGGTGTAAAGCTTATGTCTAACGGTTTGTACTTTGTCAAACATGTCCGGAAGGTCAACTGGAGAGAAGGTAGTTGGAAGTGGTGTAGATTTGTTCCTTGACATTAGCTTGTTAGTAATCTCGACGAGCTCTTTACAGCTGGAACTTTCCATGATATTAGTAGTGTAGTGGGCTGATTTCGCTGCATGGACTATATTTGTGACATTCTTCTTAGCGGCTTCATAGATTTGTTTATGAATAGTGAGTCTGGTGGAAAGCCAAAGCCTCTCAGCTTTACGGCGGTCTCTTTTAGCAGTACGAAGCTGGTCCCTAACACTGCTATACCATGGAGAACACTTTTGAATTGATACTCTGCATTTGGTAGCTGGGGCATGTTTGTCGAGCAATGAAAGCATGCAGTTATCGACTTGTTCTGCTGTAGGAGGTAAGCAAGTTGTAGGTTTGCTTGGATGTCATGATCAGTTTGGTTCTATTTATCATACGGAGGTTTCTCATAGTAGCAAATTCAAGATTGAAAAATATAAGTATATTTATTACCATTGTTGTTATCAGCTAAACTGATATATTACTTAAAAATACAGTCTAATAGACTATCAAAAAATATCGAGACCAAGAATTCCAAATGTAACGTTAACCTTGATTGTGTGAAACTATAAATATTTTGATGTATCATGTATGAGAATAAAACGTGGATCATATGGGCCTAAAATTGCTCCCCTATCGTACATTGGTGTTTAAGGCAAATGTAGTAACAAGAAAGACGCCCATGCCAGAATTATTTCCAGACATTTTATTGAGAATGATTTATTCGGTAAGACATCATAAAATTAACTATTTAACCAAGCAATTTTTTAAAATTCTGTTTCCTACAAAATAATGACATGTCAGTAATTTTTATAGTTTACTGCATTATTGTGGAAAAATATGGACAAGTCTTTCGTTGCTGTATTGTAAGAAGTTAGGAATACAGTATCACTAGGAAGAAAGATCATATTTTCCCATACAAATGTTGTAACATTTTTATTATAGGCTCATGCTACATTTCTGCCTAAAGCTGAATAGTAAAAATAGCACACTACAAGAAATAAAGTAAATGAATGTATGCTGGATTTCAAAGTAAGTACTGAAGTTCAGATATACATAGTAACAGTATTAATGCGCACATAGCACGACCCAGCTACCTTTGAACTTGGTAGCGTGTCGCACGCTCAGTCATTCATTTTTTTAAAAAAAATCTCGTTTTGGTCGACTCAAAATTTCGAGTTTTATCATAAATGGATGCACCTTGAAACAACCTTTCCAGTTAGGAATGGAGAGATTTTGTTTTTCTGCGGATCCTACTAATTTCTGCTTTTCTAGTTGTGATTTACTGTTTTTATTGCTGGGTCAATTCCGCACAATGTACATACGATTTAAGGGACTGGCCCTGAGGCAGCTGCACGTGTTTCAGTTTTGTCAATGGTTGTTCGGAATTATAAGGTGGGAAAAATATATAAATTCTTTTAATTTAAATTCTCAAAAAGATACAGAACAAATTATTGTCTGCTAGGGAATATTACATTCATTTCATTTTTTTGTGCGAAAAGGAGAATGTGACAATTTTGTGGTATGGATCAATTTTTGGAACCCATGTAATTCTGATTCGCAGAAAAAACTAAGAAAGTACATTTGAGGAAATTCAAGATGGAAAAATATATGTATATTTATTACCATTATTGTTATCAGCTAAAGACAAACGATATACATTTCTGCCCTGTTACTTGCATGCTCTTCGTTGCGAAGGCCCCATCTCTGTACATGACCTGTCTGACTTTTATCACTATCATAAATTCAAACATTTTCTCAAAAAATAAAACGGGAAAAATTACAAAGTAACTGCAGCGTGACGACACATTTCTCCAGTGGAAATAAGACTTCGTTGTCTCGGCTTGTTGGTTCTGAGGCTCATGGTGTTCTACCAAAACCCGCCAACATACTTCAGTTGCATTTTTGTTTTCAAATTTAGTGTTTGGTCTGACTTGTAAAATGGGATTCTCTGAGTGAGATGTGATATCCCTTGACTTAAATATGTCGTTCTATGCTTTTTTTCATAGACGCTAGAGAGCATGCCTCATAGTGTGAACAAGTCAATTGGCAAATAGTTACGAACATTTCTCCTAAAAAAAACTTTTAATTGATCAGAATAGTATTTTCAGTACTGCATGTGTCACAATTGTTGTATACATTGCGGATATAGACACATTTTTATTTAAAGTCAGTTTTGCATTATATAGTAAGAAACATTAGCTTCTTGTAGCTATTTTATTAACTGTAAATAATATAACAATTTATTCGACAAGTCTTATTATATGCTCATTTTTTTCTCCGTTAACTTTACATTGTCAGAATCGTTCAGTATTTTACGATATTGCACACATTCATATTGCACTCAGTGCAGAACACGCGTGCCCAATAGTGTATTAGAAACTACTTTGTAAAGAAATCATGTACACTCGTGTAGCAGACGCTTTACGTTTTGGTTGATTACATTTGTTTCTGAATGAACTAAAGCAGATGTTTCGTGGACTGCCACATGCCAGCTGCTTTGCTTCCTTCCGCGTTAACTTTTTTGATACAGTGTTTCGGATTTTGGCGATAGACGCCAGATTTCATAAAATTGCTGGGCACCGACAAATAACATACAAGTTACAAGGCATAAACTGTCTCCTTTTGCTGGTAATAAGAATGGCAAAAAATATACTTAGTTTTACATTCTGAATTTCCTCAAAATGTACTTTCTTAGTTCTGCAAATCCCAATTACATGAGCCATGTCATGAGTTCTCAAGCTTGATTACACATTAGTAGTGAATGGGGTCACTTTAGCGACAATGGGAATTAGCATTAAAAACCACCCTGGGTCACTTTGGCGACAATGGGAAATTTAACATTACGAAAACCCCTGGGTCACTTTAGTGACAATGGGAAATTAACATGGGAATATATTTTGGGTCTGTTGAGCGACAAGGGAAATTAACATGGGCAATAAATCGTGGGTCTGTTGAGCGACAAGGGAAATTTAACATGGGAGAAAAAAAGCAATTCTAGGGACAAGGGGAATTTAACATGGGATTTTGTTTGTTTTTTTTTAAAAATAAAAAAATAAAAAAAGGGGTAGGCAATTGAAAGTCTATCTCTTTTCGAGAAATGTGGGTGGCCCTGAAAAGGACCTTTGGGTTTATATATGCCCTTAACATGAAGGGTATCTGTGACTTCTTCTTGTCCTTAGGCTTCGTCTCACTGTAGGACCGTAAATCAGGACTCTTTTGAGGCATCCTTGCCTCTCCACGTAAATCCTACGTATCCATAGGTTGCTGGCGGTCCTATGGACAACTGTCCATTCGGATCGGACATACATCGGTATGTCCGTCCTGAACATCATTGTTGACACAAGGGTGGAAGATTCAACGTCAGTCCACATGCTGAGGCGACGAGAACAGGTAAATCAATGCAGTGAACTGCGCTTATTTATAGGTAGAGGAAGGATTGAAACGGATTGAGTTCATTGACCAATCCAAACACGCGTTACAAAATTCAGTCAGCTCGCATCCAATCCGAAGAGAACAGTCTGTGACGTCACGTGGTCTATATAGATTCGCTAGTGCCTGTGCGCTGTCAATCCATGCGACAGTTATTCAACAGGACGGAAACTCAGAAAACGATCCATTGAGGTGCACCAGCAGTGGAGACTACACAAGGGAACCCGGACTTACTTTCAGAAGAGGTGAATTGGGATTTTATGGATTTTCTTACCTCGCAAGAATTTGTTCCGGAACCTTCGTCACCTTCATTACCACACGTGGAGAATTTTAGACAGAGACATAAGAAGAATTGGAGAAATTTATACAACGACAAAAGGAAGCGGAACAAGCTTTTCTTTTACAGCAACAACAGCAAGAAGAGGTAAGAAAAAAACAACAACAACAACAAGAAGCAGCAGCAAAGAAACAAGAGGGTGAAAATCAAACGGTCACGGTACTGTTAGACATTTTAGCGGAGTTAAGAAGTCTGAAACAAATGTATCAGACTTCTTTATCACGACCGAAGAGAATACGACCTTCCCGAGCTAAACACGTCAACCCTGTGACTAAGCCTACCGTACCACCCTTAGTGATTTCAACCCAATCATCATCATCAGAAGTAGGCCTCGGCCGTGGCAAAGGCTTAAGGCAGTTAAAGTTGATTGCTTAAACTCACCCCTACACCAAAAACCAAAGGCCCTTTTCAGGGCCACCCACTTCTCTCGAAAAGATATAGACTTTCAATTGCCAATAACTCAAAAAAAAACAACAACAAAAAAAAAACATTTTACCCCTATAGTACGTGTATATGAGTGCGTGAGTGTAGCTTCTTATTTAAAATCAAAACTCAAAGACACTTAGCTTTTTATACCTAATTTATTCTTTTATCAATAGTTACAATCCAATTCACAAGTCACAACAGAGCACTTTAAAAAGTACATTCACTTCTTCTGTCTCACTGTTTAGCCTCTCTGTTTTTTAAATTTCTTCACCGTCACAGTCTTTTCCTCCTCTTCCTCCTCACTTTGTTCCCTTCTTCTTTTCTTCTCCTGTTTCTTTTTCTTCACCTGTCTGCTATCTTCCTCCTCTTCTTCCTCTGAAGAATCCCTCTCTTCTTCTGACTCCTCTTGTTTCTTTTTTGGGCAATCTGGAGACCAATGTCCTTTTTCTTTACAATAATAACAGGTATCTTGACTTTTGTCTCTTTTAACCCCTGTTTTTCTTTTTTGACGGTCTGGACACTCTGAAGACCAATGCCCTTTCTTTTGACAGATATAGCAAGTATCTTGACTTTTATCTCGAAAGGAAGGAGAGTAGTCCGAAGGCTGGTCTGAAGAAAATTTTCTAATGACCCCTCGCAAAGCTCTGATGAAACGTTCGATTTGGCTAGTCTCTTCCATCGTTGTGCTCGGTTTGAGAGTGAAATGAATAGTGAAAGGACAAGACACACACCCTTTTATATACGCTGGTCTGCCATGACCATAAATTAGTCTATGGTGTTTAAACTTGAGTCATTTGACGCTTTGCACTCAAGATGAAACGATCCAATTCATTTGAGAAGAAAGAAGAATAAAGTAAGAGGCAGAAACGTGATCTATCGCCTCGTACCAGGGCTGAAGTCTTGGCACAAATTCATGCCAGTGATTTTGAAGAGGACATGAGTGAACCAGAATCAGAACCCTCTAAACAAAGTTCACCACCCTCAGTCAACCCTGAAAAGTACTATTCCATACGAGAGACGGAAAAGCGCTCCTCTAGAAAATTTAGAACCACGGCTTACAAATACACGGTGAAGTTTAAAGATTTCAAGGCTGAAGTACCGTTAGAGAAAGCAGAAGGGTTCATCACCGGGGTGTGGGATTCTTTGCTCACCACACTCAAGCGACAATGTCAACCCAAAGAAGACGATCGCTTGAATTGACTGCTTCCAAAGTCATGGACAAGATTCAACACGTACAACAATCCGATGACCATTTTGACATCACCGATGGAAAAGCCACAATGGACATGACCCACGTCTCTCCTCCTCAAGGGTCTGGACGCAAAAAAGTCTTATTGGTGAACGACCTTCGCAGCACCAAAAAGAGTCTCGTCCGAATTCACAACCCTCAAGACCAGATGTGTTTAGCCAGGGCCATCGTGATGGGACGAACCTATGCTAACAAGAATGACACGGTAGAATAGAAAAGAGCCTGGAAAACTATTCAACGATCCGACCGAGCCAAACAACGAAGTGAAGCAGAACTCCTGTTGCAACAAGCCGGCCTGTCCACAGACACACCCTGTGGCATTCCTGAAATGCAAACATTGCAAGATGCCCTAGCTCCACGCTACACCTTGAAAGTGCACCCTCAAGAAATGCGCGGGCCTCTGTTGTTTCGAGGGAAAGACTTTAAGGATGGAAAATACATTCATGTCTATTATCACGATGACCATTTCGATACCATTACCAGTATCACCGGATTCCTGAGATATGTTTATTACTGTGAGAAATGTGACCATGGTTATAATAATCGAGAGCAACACAAGCATTGCGGATTGAAATGCTCAGGATGTTTGGCCTCTCCACCCTGTCTGAACGAAGGGCAAGAACCATTGCATTGTTCTGCTTGTCTGCGCACGTTTGTCAGCCCTGCCTGTTACCAACAACATCTGAAGACGCAAGGTTCACAGCAGAAATGTACTTGTCAACTCCTGAGATTGTGCCCTACGTGTGGACAAGGCATACGTACCAACAGTGCCAAGGCACACGTTATGTTCAGGAAAGAAAAAATGTCACATTTGTCACCGAATCGTGGACTTGGAACACCAATGCTACGTGCAAAAATACCAACCCCAACCAGAGAAAGAGCATGGACACAAGAAGAAAGGCAATTTCATCTTTTTCGATTTCGAATGCATGCAAGAGACCGGCATTCACATTCCTAATTTCTGCGTGGCTCATCGAGCGTGCGAGAAGTGCATTCAAGAACCTATCTTCAGTCATTGCCCTCACTGCAGTAAGATTCCTGGAGGACGTGAAAAAATCTTTCGGGGACCGAACACGCTAGCCGATTTTGCCCAATGGGTCTTAGACCCCATCGACAAGACGTGGAGCCAAGAGGACATCGAACGTTACGGAGATTGTCATTGTCATGCCACGGTGATGGCTCACAATTTCTCCGGATACGATGGACAGTTTCTTTTGAGATAATATACGGAACAAGGCACCGAGCGTCCTAAAGTCACTTTGAACGGAGCCAAAATCATTTTCATGCAAGTGGGACAAGTACAGATTAAAGATTCGATGAGTTACTTGGCCATGCCTTTGAGCCGAATGCCTAAAACATTTGGAATGACAGAAATGGCTAAAGGGTACTTTCCACATTTTTTCAATACGGAAGCTAATCAACACGCCGTTCTACCCCATTTGCCTGAGGCTCACTATTACGACCCTGACAACATGCGTACCGAACAACGAGAAGCTTTCTACGCTTGGTACCAGGCTCACGCCTCGGACCCTTTCGACTTTCAGGAAGAAATGCTAAAGTATTGTCGTTCCGATGTGGACATTTTACGGCGATGCTGTGGAAAAGTTCGAGAACTGTTCATGGAACACGGAGGGGTCGATCCTTTGAAAGAAGCTTGCACCATTGCCAAAGCGTGTTCCTTAGTGTACCGGTAACGATTGATGCCTGAAAACGCTGTGGCTGTCATCAGTCCTCAAACGACCAACTATGTCAAACGTCAATACTCGGTCAAAGCCCTACGCTGGTTACATTACTTGTGGACAAGGAAGACAATTGGATTCAGCATGCCCGCAACGGAGGAGGCGAAAAGACCATTGGAACGCATTCGGTCGATGGCTGGGACTTAGAAAACCCGAAGATCGTGTACGAGTTTAACGGTTGCTTATTTCATGGATGTCCCGTCTGTTACCCTGACCGTGGCACTAAAAATCAGTTTTTACAACGAACCATGGAAGACTTGTACCAGGCCACTTGTCAGCGACGCCTAAAGTTAGAAGAGGAAGGATACCAAGTGGTGGAAATGTGGGAACACGAGTACGATCACCGTATGAAAACCGATCCCGAGTTTAAACGCCTCGTGGAAAGTTACCAGTTCATGGACCCGCTGACCCGAGGGATAGTTTGTACGGAGGTAGGACCAATGCCACCTGTTTGCTGTACCAAGCCGACAAAGAGAAAGGAGAAGAAATCAAATACTTGGACGTGTGTTCGCTGTATCCCCACGTGTGCAAATATTGTCGCTTTCCTGTAGGGCACCCACAATTATTGACGGAACACATCGACCTGAAAAACATTCGATAATACGAAGGCTTGATCAAGTGCAAAGTTTTGCCTCCCACGGACTTGTACCATCCCGTGTTACCTCACCATTGCCAAGGCAAACTGATGTTTCCTTTGTGCCGTACTTGTGCCGAAACGTGCAACCAAGACCAACCTTGTCAGCACACCGAGGAAGAACGGGCCTTGACGGGAACCTGGGTCAGCGTAGAATTGTTCAAAGCTCTGGACATGGGATATCAACTGTTAGAAGTGTACGAAATTTGTCACTTTCCCAATACACAACAATACCACAAGGGTGACTCCACGCAGAAAGGCATTTTCGCCGACTATGTGGATGCCTTTTTGAAACTGAAACAAGAAGCCAGTGGCTATCCTTCCTGATGTCACACTCCCGAAGACCAAAAGACATTCAAAGAGAAATACTGGGCACAAGAAGGCATTACTTTAGATCACATCGAGAAAAACGAAGGCAGGCGATCGTTTGCCAAAGTGATGTTAAATTGCTTGTGGGGTAAAATGTTTACCCAAGACGGAGTATTTGAAAGAACCTTCCCGCTACTTTCAGATGATTCACGACAAAACCAAATTCATGAAACATGTGGACGTCGTTCGCGAGGATTTGATCTTGGTCAATTACGAAGAAGATCTGGACTTTGTACAAGACGACCCTTTTGGAAATGTCATCATTGCGGCTTATGTGACAGCTCATGCTCGCTTAAAATTGTACGAAGATTTAGAACTGTTAGGGGAACGCGTCCTGTACTTTGGCACGGACAGTTGCATTTACATCCATCACCCGAGTCAACAGCACCCTGACCGTTTAGGAGCCTGGACAGACGAGCATCCCGACGACAAGATTCTAAGTTTCGTCAGTGGCGGTCCAAAAAATTACGGCTACGAATACCGGGACCCACAAGGAGAAGTTCACACGAAGTGTAAAGTGAAAGGATTGACTCTGAATTATCGTACCAGTCGTGTGGTCAACTTTGGGGTATTGAAAGAAGCCTTGCAATCTGGAGAGGATGAACACTTTAAAGTGACCACCTATCAACCCAACAAGATTGTACGTTTACCCACTCACCACATCGTCAGTCGACCCTTGGAAAAAGTCTATCAAATCGTGTACCAGAAGCGAGTGCGACTTCCCAATCATTTCACCTTACCGTATGGACACGTCGGTATTGGTCTGTATATAAAAAGGAACCCTAGGCAAGATCGATAGTTCATTGTGACTACCAAGACCAAGCGAACAAGATGAATACTTTCAGAGAAACACAAAACAAGTTTAGAAAGGCACAATTCAAGTTTGGGGCTTCTGAAGTGGAATGCGATTGTGAGCCTTGCGATGGGAACGATGCTGTACGCTGTGACCTTAGCGATGCCGTAAAGCATCATGGGAACTTTGTTCTCACTACCCCTATCATGGAAAGGGATGCTGTGCGTGTCAAACCTGAGGGATGCGAAAGCGATGCCGCTCGTCCTCTTGGACATTTTACTGGGTTTCGTTTTAAAGGTGGATGTTCACCTTCACGTCTACCTCCCTACGGATGTCATCCAGCCCTGAGCAAACTCCTGTCCATGTCACCCAACCCTCATCGAAACGAACCTGTGAAAGACGACTATTCGTTTCCTGTGCGTTTGTCGGAATACTGCGACTTTGAAAATCGTCTTCAATCGTTCAAAGGAAAATGGCCTAAGTATCTGGAGGACCGACCCCCGAAGAATTAGCCAGAGCCAGATTGTTCTACTTGGGCGAAAGAGATAAAGTCAAGTGCTTCAGTTGCGGTGTGTCACTTCACCACTGGGAACCACAAGATTCGGCCTACGTAGAACATGCTCGATGGTCACCGAATTGTCATTACTTACCCTCAGTGGGACCGAGACATTGAAGTAACTTACCATACTCTGTTTATGGATACTTTACAAGAGAACATTCGCACTTTGCCTGTGGAGTTGAGAGAAAGGATTTACCGAGAGCTGGTTAAAATACAAGTGAAACGTAAAGAACAATTGCATCCGTTACGTCACCGGTGTTTGAACCAATGGTACCTGAATGCTATACAAGGACTGATTCAGTTGAAAGTGTTCCATTGGACAGACATTGATCAACGATCCCCTAGTTTTAAAAAGGATTGGTTTGTTATTGATGATTCTATCTACTACATTGTAAACTTACTGCATCGAATTCCAGAGGAAGAGTTAACGAATTACCAACATCTTGTACACAATGTCAGCTTAGTGAAAGAGGAAACTTCTGAACGAATTGTAATGTGTAAATTAGTAACTAAACGATTTAAATTCGACACTGAAGTAAAACCATGTCTGTGCAAACGGTACATTTCTTGTGTCAGACAAAAGAGGATTTAGTATGATCTATTCATGGATACTTTACAAGAGAACATTCGTGCTTTGCCTGTGGAGTTGAGAGAACGCATTTACCGAGAACTGGTCAAAATACAAGTCAAACGTAAAGAACAGTTGCATCCGTTACGTCACCAGATCTTTAACCACTGGTACCTGAATGGTATAAGAGGACTCATTCGTCAGAAATTGTTTCAGTGGTCAGACCTTGTTGAACACTTTCAGTTAGTGAATGAACTAAACGTTCGTAATTTTGGTTACTTCGAGATTCACCTAGTGCAACGTATTGAGGAAGACGAGTTAAAGGATTACCAACATATTTTACGTGGAATCTGCTTAGCGGAAGACGAAACACCTAGACAAACTCTGACGTATCGGTTACAGTATGCAAGATTTAGATTCCCTACTGGAGAACGAAGATGTCTAGTTAGAAAGTACCTTTATTGCTTCCGAAACAAAGAGACTATAAAATCAGGAATCCATGCCACGGCTTATGTCACATGTAATTGAACAGATTTCGTGGAAGGAACTCAATGACCATATTCAAACCGTGGATCATTACCATCGATTATTACAAGAACTGTATCCATTCAATTTGGGTCGACAAGTGGTGTGTGTCTTAGTGACTTGTTTTCTGGGATTTCGTTTACCAGCTGATCCCTTGTGGACTCTTTACGAACAGTACTTACCACCCCAATGGCCTTAAATGGTCACGAAAGACTCCTTTTGCTCAAAGCCTTGCGTTTTCATCTGGATACTTCTCGACCTCTACGGGAAAAAAAGATTCTTTTACCTACCGAAGACGTTTATGACGATGTGTGTGTAGCTTGTGACTTACATCCCCATTGGACAGATGTCCGTGACTGGAAAAAATGGGGTTTTGAGGCTTGGACCCAAGAAGTGGCCCAGTATGCACGAGAGTTGTTCAAGGAAAAAAGTTACTTTTCAACCTGTGTTAGTGACAGTGCCAGAAAAACCCGTCACCCAGGACAGGACTGTCGTGGACATGCCTGAAAGACCCTTTCGGGAGGACACTTGTGTGACCTTACCCCCTATAGAACTGGTCAGAACATTACCCAAAACATGTTGTACAGACACTTGTTTTTATTCCACGTTGATGGTTATCATGTGCCTTTTATCGTTGTACTTAAGCCTTTGGCTTTTATGTATGTTTGTCTTTCGTGTTCATGTTTAAAACATTCAATAAACGTGTCCTGAAAAAAGTATATAAACTCTTGTCTTGTCTGTTTTCGTGTCACAAGTGACATTCCTAACACTATGGCTACCTCTGCTGTCTCTGCTCCCTCTTCTTCCACTGTCAAAGTCATCGACGAACACTTAGATCGTGCCTGTTGGGAGGCTTTGTATCTTCACCATCCCTTTAACATGCTCATTGCTGGACCTAGCGGTTCAGGCAAAACCGAATTCGTCAAACGTTTGATCGAACATAAACATCATTTGATCGATCGACCACCTCAGCGCATCGTGTGGTGTTACAAAGAGTGGCAATCGGCGTACAGCCTCTTGCGAGAAAGTCAAGGCGATTCCATCGTGTTTGTGGAAGGCATTCCTAAAGAAGACGACGGCATCGTCTCTGACTCCCGTCAAACCCATTTGGTCATTTTCGACGACATGTTAGGAGAAGACGAAGAAGAAATTAAACTGTGGTTCACGCGCAAAGGGCATCATCGTAATGCCGGTGTCTTTTACATCACTCAAACGTTGTTTCAACAAAGTAAAGCCCATCGCACCATCAGTCTCAATGCGCATTACGTGGTCTTGTTTAAAAGCCCTCGAGATAAATCGCAAGAGCAAGTCTTAGCCAAACAGTTAGGAACGCCTTGGCTGACTCAGGCGTACGACGATGCCACTCAAACTCCACACGCCTATTTACTCGTCGATTTGAAACCTACGACCCCCGAGGATTTGCGATTTCGTACCCACTTGTTTCACCACTGGTGCCAAGACGGAGGGCCTGTCCTGTATACGTCGCCGTCCTCGACTTAATTTCACTCCACAAAAAAAATCTATAAAAACCTCAGACCCTTTTTCGTCTGTCTCACACAGTGTCAACATGACGTCGCTTCAGTCGCACCTTCCCGTCAAATTGATTCGTGCCTTGTATGGCATCAGTCGAGAAAAAAATCCACAAACAGGAGCTCGTGTCTTAGAAGCTAGTCTCAAAGAAGTCTTACGATGGTTCACGGTGACGGCACGTCAATTACTCCAAGGGATCATTCAGATTCCTCATCAAACCAAACGCTTTTTTGATCGAAACAAAGTCGCTTTGACCCAACTGGCCGATCCCCGCATTGACACTCAAACCAAAATACAAATCATTTTGAAACCTGGAGAGAGCGGTACTCTAGGAGGGGTCATCATTCGCTCTCTCTTAAGATGGGATCCTAATACCCCCAAAGATCTCCCCAAGAAAAAAGTCAAACGAAGTTCCAAGAAGAAGAAAAAGACCAGGTCCCCAAGGAGACCCGTGTCTCCAAGAACTTCTCCAGTGGCGCGACCCTCCTCTTACCAGTCACCACCCCGGAAAAAGAAAAGAAGCCCCCAGAAAAAGAAACAGAGAAAAAGTCCCCAGAAAAAGAAAAACCCACAGAAGAAAACTAGTCGCAAGGCAGGCACTTCGGCCAGGACGCAACCTTACACTCGCAAACCACGACCTGCAAAGGCGGTGACCGCGTCTCCGGTAGACTCAGGTTCATTCACTTCTCCGTTGATGACACCAAGAACTGAAGAGTACTTGGAGACGTTGATCACACCAAGAACTTCTCCGTTGATGACCCCAAGAACTTCCCCAGTGGCAGGACCCTCCAATTTAGTGGCAGTGGCTGCTGCTCACAAAGTACCTTCTCCCAAAATCAAAGTCCAAGAGAGATCGGGCATGTTACAAAGTTTACTGGATTTTTCCAAGCAAGAACTGGCTCGATTTAGTCCGTTGGGTACCCCTGCACGACGTGTCATGCCTGTCCTGAAGTTGATACCACGTAAAGACAATCAGTGGCGACGCGTTCCAGTATAAAAAAGGTCTGTGACCAAGTAGGGGTATCAGTGTTTTTGGTGCTCCTGAAGATGTCACCCTCCAAAAAACATCCCTCTTCTAAACAAACCCAAGGAAAGAAAAGGAAAGGACTGCCTCCACGTTTAGTCAAACATGGGGACATGTTATCTGTCCTGTCCAAAGCTTCTCCGCCCCTACGAAAAAAACTCATTCAAACAGCCTCCAAAGAGGTCATCGATACCGTGTGCGAATGTTGTTTGAACGTCTTGAAAGGTACGATCCCTTTGTCCAAACACCAAAAACAAAGTTTAGGCAAACATCGTCACGTTCTTCGCCAAATGGTTCAAAAGAAAATTCCCATTCGTCAAAAGAAGAAGATGTTGGTCCAACGTGGAGGCATTTTATCCCTCTTGTTAGGCCCATTGTTGAAAGGAGTCTTGGGAACCATGTTGGGAGGACTGGTGGGAGCAAGATAAAAAGGCCCTCTGAAGTCCCAAGATCTCAGAATCGACCCTTGACAACCCCATGGAAGGACGAAAACTAGCTTTAGTGCCTTACAAACGATGGATGGAATACCATCGGTGGCAAGAACAACACACCCCGCATTTACCTCCCAATCCCAATTTGAGCGAAGTATCCCAGTTACAACACGAATTGCAGTCCTTGATGGATCGCCAAGATTTGTCCGAAACAGAAAAATCGCAAAAGTACGGTCAACACTTGTAACGACTACAACTCTGTCACCAGAAAGCTTTAGACGAAACAGCTCTACCCACTCTGAAAGATTTTAAGACCTTGATGAAAAGTCCAGCACCATCACCAGTACCACCACCACTACCAGTGACCAAGACAGAAAAAGAAGAAGGGTTTCAAACTCCACCAGAAAAAGTACGCAAGTTAACAACACCACCTACCTCCAGAATTGAATGGATTAAAAAGACGATGACCACCCCTTCTTCATCACAAGAGAAAAAGAAAGTGAAGACAGAAGTGAAGACAGAAGTGAAACAAGAACCGATATCCCCTGTTCCGACATCCTCCTCTGCGACACCTATTGCTGGTCGCACACGCAAAGCATTGCAATCCAAGAAAGTACCCCAAGAGAAAAAGAGTAGCATCTTCCAAGAGTGGGTGCCTTATTAACACATAAACACAAAATGGAAGAAGTGTTAGCCAGCATTTACTACGATCCCTCGCATCCTGCAGGTTACGCAGGAGTTCAAAAATTGTATCGTGCTGCCAAAATGCGATTGAAAAGTCTCCGTTTACCTCAAGTGCAACGATCTTTACAAGAACAAGATACTTACACTTTACACGAACCCATTCGACGCAAGTTTGCCAGAAGTCGCACCCGAGTGGAAGGCATCGATCATCAATGGCAAGCCGATTTAGCCGATGTCTCTCATTTGGCCAGCTACAATCGTGGCTACAAATATTTGTTTTGTGTCATCGACGTCTTTTCCAAATTTGCCTGGGTCGTACCCTTGACTTCCAAATCGAGCAGCGAGTTAGTGCGAGCCCTGCAACGAGTGTTGAAACAAAGCGGTCGTCACCCTCTTCGATGGCAAACGGACAAAGGTACCGAATTTCTGAACCAAGCTTTCCACAAAGAATTAAAGAAACGTGTCATTCATTTTTTTACCACCGAGAATCCCGAAACCAAAGCCAGCATCGTGGAACGTTTTCAACGCACTTTGAAAGAACGTATGTGGAAATATTTTACGCATCACCACACTCTGAAGTACATCGACATCTTACCGCATCTGGTGCAAGCGTACAACCAATCTTACCATCGAAGCATCGGACGTGCCCCGCAAGAAGTGACTCCCGAAAACGAAGTGCTGGTGTTTGAGCGCCTGTTTGATACGTCCCCGACGAGGGCTGCCCCCAAGAAAACTGGAGTGTTGACCGTAGGAGATTGGGTACGCATTGGCAAAACCAAACGCACTTTCGACAAAGGTTACTTACCTAACTGGACGACCGAATTGTTTCGTGTCACTGGACGAGTGCATGGCCGTCATCCTGTCGTCTATAAATTGGAAGACATGAACGGAGAAGTGCTCAAAGGAACGTTTTACTTACCCGAGTTACAACGTGTCACCAAAAAAGAAGACGACGTGTACGACATCGAAAGCATTCTCGAACGCAGAACCCGTAAAGTGGGCAAACGACGTGTCAAAGAAGTCAAAGTACTTTGGAAAGGATATCCACCCAGTTTTGATTCTTGGATCGACGCTTCGCAAGTCATCGACTATAAAAAGAAGTGACCATCATGCCCTTTCACACAGACGCAGCTACGTCGACCACTCCTTCACCTAGTTCTTCTGTGCAAGATTTACAAAAACAACCCTTGTGGGTGTGGTGTGGAGAACGTGTGCCTAAAACGCAAATCGTCTTTTTCTGCCAAATCTTCGTGGTGTATTGTGTCATCGGGGCAGCCATTGCCAATTTGAGTTTGCTACAAGGAGACAAACAATTGTAGACCATTTTATTGAGTAGTTGCATCGGTTACCTGCTTCCCAATCCCTCCCTGAAATTTTCCTCTAACGGGAACCACGGGAACCTTGTGTCCAGTGCCAGTGTCAGTCACCACTCCAACAACAATAATAACCCCATTTTGGACGGAGACACGCCTCTGACGTCCAGTAACCCCTCGGACAGCCACAGAACTCTGGAATTATGAGTCACCAAAACCAATTTTACTTAACCTTACCCAGTGACAGTTCCATGGAGGTGTTTCACAAGAACACGTTGTGCTGTTACACGGCCAAATTACCTCAAACCATCCCATTAGATCACGAAGCCCATTGGGAAGTGGCTTTAGTAGAAATCATTCACCCGACCCAAATCCTCAATGTCCTTCCCAATCAAAATTTTTTGCCGTGGAAGTTCATGACGAACAATTGCAACAGTACTTGGATACCCATGGAAAATATGACAAGAAAACCCCTGGCACAAAAAATCAAAAGTACACCACCTATCATTTGTTCGTTCCCCCAGGCTATTATTTTAATGGTCAACATTTGGTGAGCACCATAGCCTCCAGGTTTAATGTCGTGTTTCTGAAAGCTTTGGAAAGTGTCAAAAACGTGTCACCCTGGAATACCACAAAGCAGCTCGTCGCTTCTTGATGAAATTTGACGGGAGTAAAATCGTGTCTATTTTATTTTGTCCTGAATTGTTTGACATGTTGGGCTGAGACATGGACATGAGAATGGCCATGATGAAGAAAAACGAACTGCCAGTCATTTACGACAACGAGTCTTTTAGCAAGTTATTTCGTGCCCCGGTAGAACTGAACCAAGGACTGAATTTGACGTTTGTGTACTCCGATGTGGTGGAGTATAACGTGGTGGGACACACCTCTGTGCCGTTACTGCTTGTCATTCCTTTCAAAGTTGATTCTGCCAAGGTCACTGACGAGGAAGGTGGAAACACTTACCATGTTCACCGCGAATTTGTACATCCTCACTATTTGCCTGTCAGTAAGTCTTATTTGGACACGGTCAACATTGCTATAAAAGGAGATCTGGGACAAAATATTTCATTCACCAAAGGAAAAGTCACGGTGAAACTCCATTTTCGAAAACGGTTCTCTCACGACTTGTAAGTCATGTATCCAGTGTACCGAAGTGTTGCTCGACAGCGAGGACACGGTTTAGGAGATATGTTAAAATCGGCCTTTCGTTCGGTGGCCCCGGTGTTGAAACCGATGGTGACACGCGGATTGCACGCCTTGAAAGATGCGGCACTGACACAAGGCAAAGAATTTCTCCAAAATGTCATCATCGACAAACAAAATCCTAAAGAAGCCTTCATGAGGGCAGGCAAAAATGTCTTGCTGAAAACGGGCAAAGACCTTTTGGGCCGACGAGACACACCTATAAATGCCCTGCACGCTACCGAGTCAAGCATTCAGCAAGGACAAAGCAGAAAGAGACGACGAAGAAAACACCCTTTCACCAGACTTCACACGTCTAAAGCTAGAAAGGCAAAGAAAAGAAGAACCGTTCGAGACTTAGACGTTTTCGATTATTGAGAAAGAGAAAAAAAAAATGATGCACCGAGAGTCTTGCGTCTGTTCCAAGTCGGAACTGGATCTGTTTGCCATGCCCCCCACCATGATGACCATGCAAGAATCCCAATGGGTGGAATTTCATCCCGTCTCCTCTTTGACGGATTCCGCTCCCATCGAGTTTGAAATCAAAGGACAACCCGAAGATTACATCGATCTAAATAGCAGTTACCTGTATTTGAAAGTGAAAGTGATCAAAACGGACAACACCAATCCAGTAGGCAATGCTAGAGTAGCTCCTGTCAACAATTTCATGCATTCCTTGTTCAGCGAAGTGGACTTGTACTTGAATAACAAACTGGTCAGCAGCAGCGTGGATACTTACCCATATCGTGCCTAGCTGGAAAATCTCTTGACGTACGGAAAAGAAGCCAAGAATACTCATCTGGATGCTTGCGTGGTATGGAAACCTGACACGGCAGGTGTAGCCACGTTCAGCGACACAGTCCTGACAGAAGATGACAATCCTCCCAATGTGGGGTTTAACGACCGTCGTAAGAAAATTCTGCAAGGGCGAAGTTTAGAACTGATGGATCGTTTGCATTTGGACATGTGGTTACAAGACAAGTATTTGCTCAACGGGGTGGATATCCGTCTGAGACTGAATCGTAGCAGTGCCGCTTTCCATTTGATGGCCCATGCCAATGAATACAAAACTATCATTCAAGAAGCCCGACTTTACGTGCGTCGCGTGGAAGTGTTACCTAAAGTGGGAAACGACGTCAGTCAGACGTTGAGCAGAACGACCGCCAAGTATCCGATACGACGCGTAGAAGTGAAAACGTTCACCATTCCCGCTGGACAGCGATCTATGATCGAAGATCATCTGTTCCAAGGACAGTTACCCAAGCGTTTGATTGTTGGTATCGTCAGGAATTCAGCCTTCAACGGAACCCACGATCAAAATCCTTTTGAGTTTCAACATTACAATGTGTCCAAGATCGAAGTCAGTCGCGACGGCAAGACCTTGTGTACCCGACCCTTTGAGCCCAACTTTGGTGTCGCGAAGAATTATTTGAGATCGTACTTGTCTCTGTACGAAGCCACTGGTCAGTTAGGAACCAACACCAGTCACGGTATTTCGTACGACGATTATGCAGGAGGCTACGCTTTGTGGGGTTTTGATTTCACTCCAGACCAAGGCAGCGACGAGGGACATTTCCACCCTATAAAATCGGGTCAGATTCGTGTGGAACTTTAGTTTGCAAATCCACCTCCAGATCACACAGTGAACGTCCTCCTGTATGCAGAATTTGACAATACCATAGAAATCAACAGTTTGAGAGAAGTCATTCTAGACTATTAGAAGCCATGGAAGACTGTTATCCCTCTTTGCCTAGTGGAGAAACTTTGAAGATGGAATGTGAGGAGACCGGGGAAGAAAAATCTCAAGACAAAGACGAAGAAGTTATCATGATGAACTCAAGATGGCCAGAACAAGAAGCCCATTTAGTTTCCTGTTTCGCCAAACATTTGGTCGAAAAAATGACGGAATTGATCAAGAAAGATTGCTATGGATGTCAAAACGATCATCCCAGTCAAATTCAACACGATAAATGCCTAATGCTGAGTCAAGAAGAAAAATTGAACGAGTATCTGGACGAAGCTTGGAGTCTCATCTCGGATGAAGTCGTGTTGCATCAGTGGTATAAAGACTTGCGTGAACATTCTTGTCCACCATTAACCACTCAAGAGATCCATCGTATCGAAGCTCTCCTGAATCAGAGTGGGGAGACGAAGCGAAGAAACGGTTATTTGTCAGACATTTTCAAGCAAAAAGTCAGGATCGAATTGATGACTTATTATTACCTGTGAAGAAGAAAAAAAAACACACAAAGCATGGATACCTGGGAACTTTATTACCTTTTGAACCACAGTTCGTACACGGCTTCTTGGGATCCTGTCGTATGTGCTAAAGATGAACTCCCTCATCGCAAACCTCAAGACCATCTAGCTTATGTGATCAACACGGACGACAGTCATCTTCCAGGAACCCACTGGGTAGCCGTCTACTTTACTCAAGAAGGATGTGTGGAATATTTCGATTCGTTTGGATTGCCCCCTTTGGAAGACGATATCATTGACTTTATGAGAAGAAATGCTCAGACCACCCGATTCAATAATGTGAAATTACAAGGCACAGATTTCTTGGTGTGTGGACAATATTGTGTGTATTTTCTGCATCATCGCAGCCTGGGCTATTCCTTAGAACATTTAGTGACTCATTTTGATCCTCGTTCTTCTTCTAGAAACGATGTGAAAGTAGATCAATGATTTTGTGACCATTATGCTTATCTTTTGTCTCAAGCTAGGAAACGTAGTGTCCATCAATGGCCTAATGACTTCGAACAGTGGAAATCACAATTTCATTCACAACGTTGTCAGCCTTGTCCAAAATAATGTGTGAGTTGGAAAAAAAATGTTTGTCATTTGAAATAAAATGTTTGATGTTATATTGTTGGATTATTGTTAAAAATGTTAGAGTTGTTTGTTAGTGTTAAGTGATTTTGAATAAAAAATGTTGTGTTTTAAAAAAAAATGCCTTTGTGGTTTGTTTGACTATAGAAATCTTGATTCATGCTCTTTGACTTCTTACTATCCCTCTCATGGCACTCATTGAACGTTCCGGCTCGAAAACCGTGGAGGGATGTTTTCCTTCACGTCCGCGCTTCGACTTTAGAGCCGAGGTAGCCTCCAGTCGAACCATCCACTGTCGACTCATCCTCCTCCGAAGATGTGCTCCAAACTAGCTAAGCTAAACGAAGCCTACGTGAATTTGCACAGGGTCAGACACAGTCTGATACCGAAGCCAGAAGAGATAGAGAATGTGAGAATGCTAAAAGTCACTGAAGACCTGATAGAAGAGCTCTTCAGAGAAGAAGTGAACAGGGAGAAAGAAGAATGGACAGAGAAGTACAGACTTCAGAAAAAGCAGAGAGAGCAGCAACAGCAGCAGCAACCTGAACCTGACAGAGGCTTTGTCGATTGTCGTATCGACACCAAAGAGTTCTTCTTCTCTTTCCGAAGAAGCAGACCTATCGTCGGAAAGTCTATCGTCTTAGGACATCGCATTCTTAGAAACTAAAAGACTGCCATAGCAAACAAAAAAAACAGCCCTTTTCAGGGCTACCCAATACTCTAGAAAAGAACTAGTAATCCATTTGCCAATGTGTGTAGGTAGAGTAGTGTGAATATAAACACTGACTCTTTTTTATAGTGTGAGTGTATGTGTTTGTGTATATGATTGTGTGTTTGTAAGTGCTCACGTACGTTTGTGTGGATAGTAGATTATGATGATGTTTTTTTTTTTTTGCTGTTTGACGTGTGGGGAGAGTAGATTTGGGGTTTGATTGGATTGCTTTGCGTATGTGGATAGTATATTGAAGTGATTAATTAAAATTTTTTAGAATAGTGATGGGTAGTATAAAAAGTGAGTGAGTGTTTCTTTTAGGTCCGCGCGTTTGTTTGGTTATGATCTAGATAAGATCAATTTTGTTTTAGGGGATGTTTTCCATCAGGTCCGCGCTTTCAGTATAAATTAAAAATCGTTCGGCAGTCTAGCTACCCTTGTTGATTGAGCAACACCACCAGAATGAACACCAGACTAGCTAAACTGCTTGAACTTCATGTACACCTGGAATATGCCAGGAGTATAGTGAATGATCTGGCTGCAGAGGCCATCGTAGAAGAGGGAAGGATGAAAGAGGAGGAGAGAAGAAACAAAGAAGAGGAAGAAAAGGAGAGAGGAAATTTCAGAATCCCAGAGACAGAAGATTGGGGTTCTGAAGCCACTTATCCCGCCTCTGCTCTCCCCCAAAAAAGAGTGAAAAGAGACTGGGGAAGAAGATGTGTGTGTGGTGCCAGGCCTGGAAGGTGCCATCATTAACCAGGTGTCACTGGAGTTCAAAAACAAACAGCCCTTTTCAGGGCTACCCAAACCTTTAGAAAAGAAATAGTAATCGATTTGCCAATGTGTGTGTATGTAGAGTAGTGTGAATATAAACACTGACTCTTTTTTTAAAATTGTGTGTGTGTGTGTGTGTGTGTTTGAAAGCGCTCACGTACGTTTGTGTGGATAGTAGATTATTGGGTTATGTAAGAGCTTAAGTTGGTTCGTGTGAATAGTAGATTAGGGTTTCATTTTAATGCTTTGCGTGTGTGGATAGTAGATTCGGGGTTTGTTTATTGCTGTTTCACGTATGTGGATAGTAGATCATATGAAATGAGAAAAGTTGGGGAAGTTTTCCTTCACGTCTGCGCGTTGTTTGGTTATGATATAGGTAATATAAATTTTGTTTTAGGGGTATGTTTTCCATCACGTCCGCGCTTTCACTATAAGAATCCACAGTATTAGTCATTCGCACCATTCTAAGGAATAAACAAAGAAGATGGAGGTGACAAAATTATTTAACGATTTGAGACATAGCTATTTTTGGATCATGGATGGGACTTATGTAGTGGAAAAATTGAATAAGGAAGGAAGATTTGAAGGTAGCCTGAGCAATGTGAAGAGTCTTGGAGTAGCAAAAGATCAAATGGGGGAATGATTGAGGAAGAAGTAGAAAGAATCAGAGAATTGATTGACCCACCTTACGTGAGAGTAGGTACTTTAAAGGAAGCCTTGGATCATATCATAGAAGTCAGGAGCTTCCTAGAAAATAGCTATCATTGGACTGACTGGTGGTACGTAAAGTGGGGTTGTAACCAGTTGATAAAAGCAGAAGAACTAATTAGAGAGGTAATGAAAGTAGAAGTGATGAAGATAAAAGAAAAATGGAGCAAAGAGAGAAAGGAAGAAGAGAATAAGAAGAAGAAATTAGAGTTTGAAAGATTAAATAACAACTGGATGAAGATCCAACAGAAATTTAGAGAGATGGGCCATCCTGACTGGATAACAGAGGAGGAGAAGAAGAGGAAGAAGAAAGGAATTTTGGGAAAGATAAGGGGATGGTGGAAGAAGTGGAGGAGTTAGAAGAAGAAGAAACCCAAAGGCCCTTTTCAGGGCCACCCACATTTCTCGAAAAGAGATAGACTTTCAATTGCCTACCCCTTTTTTTATTTTTTTTATTTTTTAAAAAAAACATAAAAAATCCCATGTTAAATTCCCCTTATCCCTAGAACTGCTTTTTTTCTCCCATGTTAAATTTCCCTTGTCGCTCAACAGACCCACGATTTATTCCCCATGTTAATTTCCCTTGTCGCTCAACAGACCCAAAATATATTCCCATGTTAATTTCCCATTGTCACTAAAGTGACCCAGGGGTTTTCGTAATGTTAAATTTCCCATTGTCGCCAAAGTGACCCAGGGTGGTTTTTAATGCTAATTTCCATTGTCGCTAAAGTGACCCCATTCACTACTCACATTTCTAAATTGTGCTGTAATTTCGACTATATTCCAAGTACAAATACATCCTCCTTACTACACTCAAAATGAAATAAACAGTAAATTCAATAGCGTATTTTTGATAATTGCAATTGAAAGACTTCATATTTTCCCTACATTATGATTTCAAATAGTCAATGACTTCAAACACACTTGCATATGTCAACACGTTTCTCCCTGGCTGTTTCAATCCTATGTATTTCATGTATACTTTGCACAGACGAATCCAGTTCATAATCACAAAATTTCGTAGAATCGACTAAAATACCAAAAATCTATTCATTCCAGATTAAATGGAAAAGTTGTTGCAGTGCACATTCATTCAAAATATGACTCCAAATTTCAATTTTAAGTAGACAAAAACGCCGTTTTCTTTCGAAACGTATGTCTAGCCCGCGACTAAGTTCAAATTGATATGGGCGGAGTTATGTGCGCATTAATAATGTTGTTGTGTAATGATGAATCTGCGCTTGTGTATTTAGTTTGGTATACGGCATACATTCAGTTACTTTGTTTCTTGTAGTGTATTTTGTTTATATAAGTAAGCCTTAGGTACAGCAAGAAAATGAGCATATAATTAAAAAGGTTACTCATTTGTATGGGAAAATATGAACTCGTTTTGTCGGATGGCTATACTGCACTCCCAAGTTCGTGCAGTATTCCATCCGAAAAACTCGTTCATATTTTCCCATACAAATGCAGTAACCTATAAATATAGTACTTGCAATTTTATGTCTTCATGTTCAGTCCTTTGTTGGGTTAAAAGTGTGACTCCACATCAACTTGATTATCTCTTCTTTCAAATGCACCGATCAGCTTGTTTAATCCATCCACATACAAATCAAATAAATCAAAAGCTCTGGCGTCTGCTACATGAAAGTACATTGTTTGTTTACAATCAAAAGTAGTTCCTAACAGATGATACTGGGGCCCCGAGTGGCCGAGTGGTCTAAAGTGCTCTCCATTACGGATCACTGCCATCTCATTTCTGTCTGCGTGGGTTCGAGTCTCGGATTCGGCCAATGTGGGTATGTGAGAAAGCTTGCCAGTAGCTTTTCGTGGGTCGGTGGTTCTTTCCGGGGTTTTCCCGGATTCTTCCTCCACCATTAATACTGGCCGCCATGTATAGCCTATCGTGTGCTGAAAAATGGCGTTAAACCCTACAACAACAACAACAACAACAGATGATACTATTTTTAGAGATGTGTCATGCAGCAGGAAGCAGTACAGTATGGAAAAATACTGCAAAAGTCTGACAATGTAAAGTTAATGGAGAAAAAAGATGAGCATATAATAACCAGAATTATTATATGCTCATTTTTCTCCATTAATTATACATTGTCATAATGGTGAAGTATTTTTCCATACTGAACAGCTTCATACTGAATGACACATGAGTCTAAAAACAGTAGCAGTATGTGCGATGTGATCAAGGTGCAATCGCACAGGGCCTGCACGGTAGGAGGTCCTAAAAAAAACTGGAGGGTTTTTTTTTAAATTAAAAGAACATCACTTTAAAGAAGATTATTTTAAAATAAATTTTATTCTGAAAACAAACCTGTAATTTTCGAAGAATATCTCACAACATTTCTTCAGTGATATATAAATTAGATTTGGGGGGCCCATTTTCCACATTTTACATGGAGTCCACACAGCCATAAAGAGCCACTGATAAAAATAGTATTATGTATTTGGAACCACTCTGTAAACAAATCATGTATGCTCATGTAGTAGGGATTTAACTTTTGGTTTATTAGATTTGTTTGTGAATGAAATAAACAAGCCGTTTCATCCGTTTGAAAGTAGAGATAATAAAGTCAACGATGTGGATGAGTTTACTGAGTCACAAATGAAATTTTCAAACAAGCCAACGAATGAACATGATATTCGCAATGCGCACAACAAACGTGAGAGACAGCATTTAAAATACAATTCTGATCATTTAAGCAGTTATTCATGAGAAATGTTCATAACGTTTTGCAAATAGAATGGTTCAGACTATGATCAGTGCTCTCTGGGGTCTATAACAATAGCACAGAAAAACATTGAGGCCACTGACTATTGCACCTCTATCAGAAACGTACCATTTTACAAACCAGTCAAAACACGAAATTCTAGAAAACATTGCAACTGAAGGTTTTGGTAAAAGTACTAAGAGCCATTGAGCGAAGACAAGGAAGAAGTCTTATTTCTGCTGGCTAAACAGACTGTCACACAGCAGCTGCTTTGCAATTTTCACAGTTTCCGCAACTGTTTTTATACATTGTTAGCGATAGAAGCCATACAGGTCATGTATATAGCTGGGGTCTCTCCAACAAGGAGCATGCAAGTGACAGGGCTTAAACAAATGTCTTCTTTAGCCGGTAATAACAATGGTAATAAAAAGGTTATATTTTTGCATTATGAATTTCCTCAGTTAGTTCTGCAAATCCGAATTATACGAACCATGTCAGGGGTTCAAAAACTTGATACACAATGCGAAGTCACATTCTCCTTACTGCACTAAAATGACATGATTTTAATAATACAGAGCGTCTTTTGATATTTTCAATTTAAAGAATTCATATTTTTCCTACGTTTTGAATCCAAATAATCAATGACAGAACAAAAACACAGGTGCAGTTGATCCCTCAAAGCTGATCCATCGACTACTCAAATAACGTGTACATTATAAGGAATTTACCCAATAAATCCAGTCCAACACAACCTGAAAAACAGAACTGAATTGGATCGAGAGAAGAATAAAATCCATCCATTCCAGACAAACTGAAAAAATTGTTTCAATGCACATTCATTGATAATATGACTCTGATTTTCAATTTTAAGTTTGACCAAAACCAGAATTATTTTTTAAACTAATGACGAGCACGCGACGAAGTTCAAAGGTCGCTGACGGTGATATGTGAACATTAATATCTACTGTTGTGAATTTATTTTGGAATACAGTACGAGTTCATTTACTTCGTTTCTTGTAGTGTGTTCTTTTTATTACTAAGCCTTAGGTAGAAAAACAAAATGAGTATATAATAAAAAGGTTACTGGATTTATATGGGAAAATATGAACTCGTTTTTCTTGGAGTGTTAATGCACTCCTAAGGTCGAGCAGTATTGCTCAGAAAAACTTGTGTATTCTTGTATATTTCCCCATGCAAATGCAGTCACCAATAAATACTGCAAATCGTACGCATGTACTATTGACAAATGTATGTAATTTTCAATAATGTGTCAGTTACTATGTTTTACTTTTAATAAAAGATGAGATTATGTGTTACTGGTATATTAAAAGTGTATGGAATTGTCACTAATGGTCAGTCACTACATGTCCTATTGAACATTTCTTTAACAATGGGTCAGTTACTATCTATATCATATTGAAAAAATGTATGGGATTTTCAACAATATTTTCAACTGGAAAGGAGGGGGAAAACCTAGAACACTCCCTAGTCACCATATGTTATATTGAAAACCAAAATGTATGGGATTTTCAACAGTGGGTCAACCATATATATATATATATATATAGAGAGAGAGAGAGAGAGAGAGAGAGAGAGAGAGAGAGTATTGAAATGCACAGGGTTTTCGACAATGGATCATTACTATACGGAAATCATTTATGTCATCAGTAATGATTAACTGTAACAAACGGTATGGCAAAAAAAATGTAAATAGTACCAGTACCAAAAATCCCTATACCCAAAACACATTATCTTAAATAAATCCGTTAATTAATCATAAAATAGTATGATATTTGTTAGGATTAGTGTTACGTACGTGATATATAAGAAAATATATATCCTTTTTTATGGAAATTTTCTTTTTCGAATTTACCTGAAAGAATGTGTTTTCTGAGGACTAAAATGTGTAACCCAAAGAAAACAAATTTAGTAATAATGTCCCGGATCATAATATTATAAAAGTTCGCTTTATTTTTATATACATATGAAAGTATATACAGTACATGTTTGGTGATTAGTTTAGCTGGAATCATGGAAACATATACTGTGTTGTAATTCTGTCTTTTCTCTTATGATATTTTTTGGATTGTTCGAGTATATTCTAATTTATTGTATATAAAACTTACGAAAACTCACACCGATAACATATTGTAACAAGCAATTTCGAGAAATGAGTCACTCGCATTTTTTTTACAAGCAATTGAACAGTTGCCGGAAATCTTTCGTAACATTTCCTGCGGTGGATGCACAACTGAAGTGCTTCCGGGCGTTACGTTTGTCACAGTCACAGCAAATCATGCAAATTTGGGAGTATATTCCTCAGCAGTCTGTTTCAATGATAAATATTGTGTATTTCTTATTATGCCAAGCTTTTGGCGTTTTGATGGGAATGGATTCATCTGATGTTTCTCAACACATGTGAGAAGATGAGGTCTCATGACATTTTGATCCTACTGTAAATTTACATTGCCAACAAATCCATTCTAACAAAATTCTGTCATGTTGACTGACATAAAGCCTGCATTCAACGCCATTGGACTGATGTTGGATGAGCCGAAATTTTATATCTGAACTGTTAATCCCATTAAAGCAAATGCATGATAACGGGATCTGTGCAGAAAAACGTATAATTTTGCTTGTAATTTTACTGTCCAAAATGTAAATGTTGATGTTTTTTGTCTTTTACTGAGGTGACCCAATGGTCATGACCTGCATGATGGATCTATACCCTAGATGACTATACGTGTTTATGTTATAGCACAGGTTTAAATTCTAGTGAATATTCCCATTTGTTGTTCACTAAAATTGGTGCGTACCCGATATACTGAAACCCGTCGATATTAGGAAACTGCAACTTCAACATACGTTGAGCAAGACTGATCATTTGGCAGAAAGGTTTCTGGTCAACTAAATTGACACTTTTATGTCTGAAAAACAGTGTACAATTTTGGAAACTAGTCCATATTCTTCTGCTGGCTTTCGAACTGTGTGAGTTTGGAAAATATGTTAAAGATGAACTTTTTGAAGATTTTGTAATTGAAGTATATTTGAGCGGTGTTGGTGAAACAGTACATTTCTGAACAGAAACTGGAAATTTTTGGAAGCAGACATGGGGAGAACTTTCTGGTGTTTTGGAACATTGTACCGAGGTATATCAATGAAACTGGACTGCATAACCGATGACACAGGTGGTTGTCGTGCATATCCGGGAAAGTTGTTTTCAAAAGGGCTCTCGAACTTGATTTTCATCCTTGAACACGGAACCGGTGATTTGCGTTGTTGCTTCATAATGGAGCTAGGTGTTTAACCAATGTCGTTGTTTGAATTCTTTTGTGCAGTTGAACATATGAAAGAGGCTTGTTTGAATGCAGAATATGTGGCTGATATTAAGGAGTGGGGTTTTTCTTTTTGCTTGTTTGCTGGCTTTCTTGTTGCCATGGTTGCTTTTTGGTCGTTGTGTTTGTCCCCATTTAACATTTCCGTTTTAATTTAGATGTACAATGTCTTTGGATTCGCATACATTCTGTGGTATGTATACTTCCTCTCAATCAATGGATGCAGACGAGTGACATAATTTTAGCCTGTAATTTCCAACATCACAAAATCCACGTAGAAGTCCGTGAATGTAGTAGATCTGCAGGTAGTTGATTGTGAGAACAATGTTGTCCAGGGGTATTTTCTTCCAGTCAATGCGGCGCTTTATCACTGTTAATGACTTCACAAATGTTATTTTGTAAACCAGAGTATGAGTCATAAATTTCAGCATCGTACAGTATCTAACGGCATGCATGTTATATTAAGTCTTATTTTAGATTAGTTTCAAAATAATCGTGGAATGGTGCACTCCAATCAACAGAAAGTCTTTTGTTCAGGTCTGTGAAATCACTAGCTGAAGATGTGTGTAGTGGTTCCTTGACCCGACTTGAATATACGATGTTGTCTTCCGTTTTAGCACCATGGTCATTTAGCCAGTATTTAAAGTCTTTTTTTTTTCCTATGGCTTCAACAGTACACAAATTTGGCTTGAGTTAGGTTACCTAGAATATCGTTTTCGATAACTTGTTAGCGGTCTGTGACTATAACAGGATTGGTTTTCTTTAAGTTGGGAACTGTTTGTGTATGTGTAGTTGGTAACTCTGTGTGTGTATGTGTGTGTGTGTGTATGTGATTTCGAATTTTTACGGAACTTTAATAATATTTCAATCATATCGGTACGATGTGTTCGGTGTGGCAGTTTATTGTGATGTCTAGCACGTTGGCATCATGCCGCAGACATGTAGCATCATGTCCCATCCAGCCACATTATCCTGACACCAGGCCGACCAGTCCTAACACTAACCCCTTAATGCTGAGCGCCTAGCCATGCAGCTGTTAGTACCATTTTTAATTGTCTTTGGTATGACTCGGCCGGGGTTCGAACCCGCGACCATCACGCATCCGTGGCGGACGCTTTATCCACTAAACCAATGGAGCGGTCAAGTTTGGAACTAAAAGTTTAATTGCAGTCATTTGGAACAATTAAAAAAATGAACAACTCAAAACATCTGAAATCTGTGGCTTCGAAACTTTTGGACACTAACATTTCCTTTTCCGTCAAAAGTACAGACAAGCCAAAGCTCAAAAGAACTCTTAGCTGTTTGGTGGGTCAATGTAATCGCATCGTGATCTTTGCAATAGATGAGCTTTTCAGTAGTCATACATCAACCTTGGGGGGGGGGGGGGGGGGCGCGTACAGCCTATGGAGTACATGTTTGTAGTACACCTTTGTTTCTGTTTAATTCCCTTATTTATTTTAAAGTAATCAAAGGAAAGTGAAATTTTCTTTAATATCAAAAATTAAACTTTTCTCTCTTTTGTTATTTATCATAAAATGAAACACGATATCCTGATCCATTTGCTGTCAAGTGGTTACAGTGTCTGCCTAGGATGCGAGAGGTTTCAGGTTCGAACCCCGGTCGAGCCATACCAAAGACGTATAAAAATAGTCCAAGCAGCAGTGGCGTCACTCGGGTTGGTGTCACCCAGTGCGGTAGCTCATGGTGTCACCCCCATGGTCCTCCTTCCGTAACAGACCATACAGAATCCTTAGTAATGTCATTTTGGTGTCACCCCTTCTGATGGTGTCACCCGGTGCAGTCCGCACACCCCCCCTCCCCCATCCCCCTAGCGACGCCACTGCTGTGCCTGCAAGTCATGTATTTAACTATGATCGGTTATCCGCTTATGAAATCCGACTAGACAGAGCAGTGTGTGCTCTGTAAAATTTGCAGCTTTTCATTTTGGTGTCACCCCTCTGAGATGGTGTCACCCGGTGCGGTCCGCACCCCCCGCACCCCCCTAGCGACGCCACTGCCAAGCAGCTGTCTCCCTTGGCGCTCAGCATTAAGAGGTTAGTGTCAGGATTGGTCGGCCTGGCGTCAGGATAATGTGACTAGGTAGGACACGATGGTAAATGTTTGCGGCATGATGTCCCAGTGCTAGTCATCATTATAAACTGTTACAGAGAAAACATCGTAGCGATGTCTAATTTTTTTTTTAAACCTACGTTAAAATTCCGACACACACACACACACACTGATCCGGAGCAGCAGTACTAAATTAGTGTTTACCCAAGAAACACATACAAACCCAAGCTCAAAAGAACTTAATTTGTCGGCGGGATATTATACTGGCTTCGCCATTTTTGCAGTATATGAGCAATTCAGTAGTCAAACCTCAACATTACAAGGGGTCATATATAATACATGCATGATTACTTTTGTTGATGTGTAAATTCCCTTATTTATTTACGAAACAAAAGAACGTGAAATGTTCTTCCAATACCAAAAATGTAAACTTTATCCCATTTGGTTTTTATCATACAATGAAACACCGTATCCTTATCAGGGACATTAGTACTAAATCTGTCTTCCTTGGGTTACACATTTTAGTCCACAGGAACCACGTTTTTCCAGGTAAAATACGAAAAGGAAAATTTAAATACAAATATTTTTTCTTATATTTTACAAATCTAACGGTAATTCTAACAATATATATTATTTTATGAATAACTATCAGATTTATCTATGATAAAGTGTTTTGGATACGGGGATTCTTGGTACGGGTACGGGTACGGGTTACACTTTTTAGACCATAACGTAACACGCAATTATGGTGACACAAATCGCTGCTATGATCACATAATTTTCCAATTAGAATTGCATGCCATATATCTCAATACACGTGTACAGTCGTGGCAAATGATATTACAAGAGTACACTTTGAAATTGTGTAATTTTAGTACATATAGCAGGTACTGGTCCTGTCTCCCCCAATATTTTGAAGTGGCCTGGACCAGATGGATAATGATAAATAAGTACATGCGTCAGTAGTTCTTTTCACGTATATGACGGCAACTACACAGCTGTTAAAACATTTGCTTAAAATTTGATTTATTTCAAAGATACAAACTGACAACTTTCCAAGGGTTGCAAAATAGCCCCCAAAAATGGCTATAGAGTTGGAAGATATAGCCCTTCTTGGGGCCACAACAATTGCGCATTCTCTTCAAATTGGTGAGTTGATGTTACACTAGTTAGCTGTTATACCTTAAATCTTGCATACTCACTCTCTCTCTCTCTCTCTCTCTCTCTCTCTCATATACACGACTGTTTTCGTTTTATGTGTGTTGTCCATATTCACCAGATGTGAATGTGTGGCGGTGTGTATGTTTTCTTTACAGTTTGATGGTTAAAATTATGCCCTAGAAACGCTTAAAATGGTTTGCCCACAAATTTTGTTTTGGAGGAGTTCTTCTGTAACTGCTAACCAGTGCTGCATACATGATTTGTGGGCCCTAGCAAAAAATTATCCAGTAGGCCCCATGAATTTCAAATTGTGACGGCAGTGGACCCCCTGACTCTTGTGGGAATCACGGGCACTTGATTCTGGGGTAAACTATGTGTACACTCACTATAGTGAGTGTACACATTAGTTTACCCCAGAATCAAGTGCCTGTGGTGGGAATCCAGAATTTTGCACTAGTTGTCCTACAGTGTCCGCGGACCTGTTGCTAACTTTGTTGCACCCACGCTATATACATGTTACACAGACAATCCAATCAGTGCACGAGTGTGTATGTGTAACACGGTAGAGTTTTGCATGTATTTAAACATTTTTAAATTCTCATGGCAGCAATAATGGCAGGGCGTGTTTGGCGCATGAGGGTAAAGCACAAGGTTGACGTACCTGAGACCAACGGCCCCCCGGAATTCATCAGGACCTTTAGGGCACAGTAAGGGTGCTTTAAGTCTGTTTTCGTCTTCTCTAATCTTATTCCTTCTACACATAGGTTCCTTCCTCGCCATCCTTTTTATCCATATCCTACTTTATCGTTTGATTGCTGTAGAACAATATCATTGATAGAACATTATTGGAAATATGTATTAGTCTCTATGATTTTATATTTTCATTAATTATGTTTTACAACAATTAACTTTACTTTTTGATGAATTGTTGTTAACGACACTTTTTAAAAACACTTTATTTGGCTAAATCATGCCTAGGAGGTAGAGTCTAAGTGCCTTTCCGTAGGATACCGTGTGCGTTTGGAAGAAAATGCAAGACTGTGATGGTGCGTGAGGAGAAAGCTACCCTGTCCATCCTTGGGTGGGTATATTTGTGTCCAGTTTAGCACAACTTCTAAGCCGTTTAACATAGAAACATTAACTTGGTTGCATTTATTAGAGGTGGCTGTTAGGTGTGCATACAGATCTTTAAACTTTGCACTGGAGGCAGACAAGAAGTGAGGATGACTAGACCTAGGATGGGAGGGGGTGAATAACTGAGAAAAACTTAGGTGTGGTGGAGCATTACTGCACATTCTAACTTTGGTTAATGACCATTCACTTTTTTGTTTGATGTGTCAGATTTATTTTTTTTACTTAGATTTATTGTTTTTACAGATCTGTAGAACAAGATTTTTAATTAAGTACATTTAATGGTTCAGATGATACTATAAAATGGTGTGTGTAAATGTGATTAGGATTTTTAACGTTGCTTTAACAATTTTTCCTTCATATCGCTACGGTGTCTGCAGTGTGGCAGTTTATAGTGATGTATGGCACTGGGGCATCATGACGCAGTTATGTAACATGATGTCCGTCTCACCCAGTCACATTATCCTGACACAAGGCCAAACAAATGCTAACACTAACCACTTAATACTGAGCGACAAGCAAGGTGGTTGCTAGTACCAATTTTATAATTCTTTCGTATGACTTGGCCCGGGTTCGAACCAACGACCTATGAGGCGGACGCTTTAACCGCTTTGACCAACGGAGCGATCCCGTAAAATGGTGTTTGAGGTGCAAGAAAACGCTTTTGTGAGTTGCCAAGTTTGAATGTGAGTCTGCTTAATCCATCCTTAAGCTTGTGGTTTATATTTACGTGGAAGCTTGGCACTGACAGGACGTATGCCTTTTAACTGTCAGTAACGGAGGGCAATATATGCTAAAAACTACTTATGATACGTTTGATATTTTCTACTTATTTTAACCGAGTACAACTTACAAACCGGTAAATAGTAAATCAGTTGCCACTAGAACAGGCAATCTGACTTTGTATTTTATAGTTTTCAAAACTTCACCGACAATTGACACTGTCCAAATGATCCAACAAACATGTACACATAAAGTTAACTTACTCACCCGTAACAGCATTAACCACTGTGGTTTGAATAGATGAACACTGGCGTGAAGACACAGGTGTATTAACTCACATGTACATTGATATGGGTTGTGTCAAAACTGTTTTGAAGTGCTTTCAACTGTTTCATTGTTTATTGAAGTTTAAGAAACTAAAATTATTGCTTCTGTAAGTAACAATTAATTAAATATTGTTACCTATTTGTATTTAAAATTCTCTAATCTAGGTCATCCTGTCAGTCAGGTATAATTAATTACAGCGTATCGTTTCTGATGTGCTCACTGGAAGTTATTTGGGTCAATTACATGGTGTAATGACCCAGAAAAGCACATAAAACTTAATATATCCAATGGCATCTCCATCCACAGACACCACTCCAAAAAAGAGAATAAATAATCAGTCAACGATTTGGTAATTCTCTCTCTCTCTCTCTCTCTGCGTGAGTCATATATATATATATATATATATATATATATATATATATATATATATAACGAAGATATTTCAGAGCTATGCTAAGAGGCGTCAAGAGGGATAAAAGGACAATATGGGAGTTCCAGAAAACGCATCCCATTTAAAATGCACGTACACACCATACATATTACTCTGTTTTAAAAAAAGAGAGTTAATTAAATATGGAAGCAGCTTGATTGAGTTAAAACCCGTCTTCAGACACAAAAAAGGTATGTAACAGTAACATATATGCACACTTATAAAGCACCCTAAACCCCAAAAGGGGACAACAATAAACTGTGTAATCTAGAACTTCCCCAAAGGGGACAACAATAAACTGAGTAATCTAGAACTTCACAAAAGGGGGGGGGGGGGGGGACAACAATAAATTGTGTAATCTAGAACTCTCCTTATGGGCAAGAGTCACTAACAATTTAAAATCGGTCTCAAACGTCTATGTTAGTAGCGTCAGTGATAACAGACCGTGCCCTCGATGACAGCTCTTAGAGCAGTCGAGATCGAGACGTAAAGGGGAAAAAGGCAAGGATAGTCACCAAGCAGGATCTTAAGTCAGAAAAGGGAGGGGTGAAGTCGTTGACATGGGGGGGGGGCGAGCAAGGAACTGCACTCAGATTGGTTACATTATAGAACACCAAGAAGTAAGAGAAAGGGCAAGCCTCATTTAAAATTTTACTGTAAAATTTTTTAAGTTTTAGGAGAAAAACTGAATAATCAAACTTTAGGATGAACAGAGTATTATCATAATAACAGGTTTTAATTTCTACCCCACCCACCCCACCCGCGGCTTTGTCCTCACGTTACACGCGTGTGTATGCGGGCCTACACGGTAACTAGCCAAAACAATGTTACCATGAACGTTCATGCGTGATGATAGCCATATCAGGTAAAGGACTTAAGCCTAGATCAGTAACCAAACAAACCGTTAATATCACACTACTATACACATATCTGCGACTGTGACATAAATTCCCGTTACGGATCACTGCCATCTCACCTATGTCTGCGTGAGTTCGAGTCTCAGGCTCGGCTAACGTGGGTACGTGAGAAAGCCTGCCAGTAGCTTCTCGTGGGTCGGTGGTTCTTCCCGGGGTTTTCCAGGGTTCTTCCTCCACCAGTTATACCGGCCGCCGTGTATAGCCTATCTTGTGCTGGAAAATGGCGTTAAACCCTACAACAACAACAACGACATAAATTCCGTCGGTGTGACAGGTACAGACACGAGTATAATGTGATTAATACACAAGTACATACACAATCACATCCACGTCTACGTCCACGTACACCATCGTTCACGTACACGATCATGATCTGTAATTACGCCCGCATGGTAAACAAACCGACCACTATTACTGGAATTTTTGTATTAAACACAACCTGTGCACTTGAGTAGAGTCCTTAAGGAATTTGACACCACGTACGTGGCTAGGCACTGAAAGACTGCCAGCAAACCGATTCATATGGATTCACAAGTGTAGCTCTGCAATATGTCAGTAAAGATGTGTTGTGATGTGATGTGATTTGGATTTTTAACGTAGCTTTAACAATTTTTCAGTCATATAGCTACGATGTCTGCAATGTGGCAGTTTATAGTGATGTCTAGCACTGAGGCATCATGCCCCACCCAGTCACATTATCCTGACACCAGGCCAACCAGTCCTAACAATAACCTCTTAATGCTGAGCGCCAAGCGAAGCAGCTGTTAGTATCGTTTTTGGAAGTCTTTGGTATGACTCGGCCGGGGATCGAACCCACGACCTCGCGCATCCGAGGCGGACGCTCTAACCACTAGGCCACCGGAGCGGTTCAGTAAAGATGTAACGGCTTTTGTATAAAAATGTATTAAATCAAGACAAAAGCCGACTTATGCCTCACGATGAACTATTTCTTTACTTGACCAACAAATTGAGTATTCTGCCGTGCCTATTATTTTCAAAGCAGAATTGAACTTCATTCAAGAGCCTGTCAAACTGACTACTGCCAGTGTGAAAAACTACTCAAATTATTGTCGATGGAATTAGAATATTAGAGACCAGTATTAGCGACATACACTTAATATTCCAGGACTGTGTATGCTTATCGTTACATAGGACCATGTATTAATGTGGAATAGTAATTCAAAGTGGCATAGTTTCTCATATTGACTAATATAGCAGCGAGGCGCACGCATGTTCTTCACCAGCGGTGTTAACTTCTTGTATTAGTTCTGTTCAGTTATTCGTTAAGATTTCTTGGTGGACTAGATAGCTACTGTTATGCTCCTGATCAAGACATTGCAGGTTCGAATTACATTCTCGGAAAATAATACTTTTATTAAATAAATGAGGAAACGTCGAGCTTATTTATGTTGGTCGTACATGAAAATGAAAGTCATTTGACGACATACGGTTGCTGTCAATTATAATTACGAGGCACGAAGACGGAATTTGATTTGAAGCAACACCCGAACCTTCTAGTCTGTTGTTTGGTACGCTTGGGATTTCGTGGGGCGCTTGCAAATTGAAACCTAATCGACACTGACTACTCAAGTCTGTTGACTGTAAGAAATTAATGTGTCACAAATTATAATAAGCAGAATGCTTATAATCTCAAAGAGTAACTGATTTGCAAGCACAACCCGAGCTCAGACTGTTTCGTTGATATCAACAATTACTGCAGTATATAATGGCGAAAAGTTCACAGAGTATGCTCTAGTATAGTAGTGAAAGGGTTATATTTATTATCTAATGCGAGAGTCACATTACCCAAACACTGGAATGTTTGTAACGTTACAGAAAAGATTAAATGATTATTTCGTTTAAATGCACGAAATAGATTTGTCACAGAGGCGTGAATGATGTACGATTTTTCAAATACATACTCGTAAATGGATCATCTTGATAGCTTAATCGAGTTAGTGATTCTGCTGAATGAACAATGACGTAAACATGGCCAAGCTTAAAGGCGCAAAAAGTTTTTGTATAATATTGTACAGGTGTGCAAGAAATGTGATCATGTTCCAAGTTTTTATTTCCAACAAAAAAAAATTGATTATATTATTTAACACTGACAATGATGATGTGGTAAAAGCCACAAGCCCGTGGATCAGTAGCGGTTGTCTCGAGATTCTGATCAGCAAAGACAACGAGACAATAAATGAGAAAATTGCAGTGGAATCGGGGGAAAACACCAGCGTACAATCATGCTCGAATAATACGAAATTTACAGCGGTACAACGAAAAATGAAGTTGCCGTATATCTACGCAGACCTCCAATGTTTGAACATACATATATGGACCGAATGTGGCAACGATTTTGAGTCAAGTGAAACATAAGCTGCTACGTAAGTCCCATGCAGATTTTGTTACTCTGTAGTCGGATGTGATATAATGATCGAACCACCCATGTTTTATCGTGGCCAGCACTCGGCTGAAGTGTTTCTTAAATCGCCCTAGTTTACATCGAAATGAACCCTACAATAGTTGTCCTAGCCCGCAGACGTGATTATGACCAACTATTACATTCTTGAGTTTTCCGTGTCCGCTCATTACTGGATATGTGATGGTCCCCAAGGGACTAAAGCCAAGGCATGTGATCGATGTCACATCAGTTGCGCGTACAGAGGAGCCGTACATAGCGCATGAAATCTAAAGTTTCTAATTTATCAAAACAAAACACGAATCCCTGTTGTGCATGATACCCTGTGTGGATATTACGTCACCTCATTATGCAAGGAATCGTTGCAGCATCGAATGACATAATCTCTAGCAACATGGCAAAATATATGACTTTTCGGCTGGGTCACCTGCAGTTTATTGATGCTCGGCAGTTTATAAAATCTAAGCTAGACAAACTCGTGAGCAACCTTGCAGCGAATGGTAATGATCGTTTTACAATCACTTGTCGATTCAATTATCACAACGATGGAACGTTTACTTTACTCACGAACAGAGGAATTTACCCGTATGAGTACATGAGCGACTTGAACAAGTTTGCTGAAATTCACTTGCCACCCATCTTGGCATTCCATGCGTCGTTATCTAGCGAATGTATCTCCGCCAACGACTGCGTAAATGCAAGCAATATCTGGTCCGCACAAACATTCAAAGTAATATCGTGCTTTTAGATCATTTACTCTATTACATGTGGAATTCCTTTCATCATGTTAATGTTCCTGCTGCATCCTACGGTTCAACCAGTTTCTACTGCAACTGGTTACATTTTTGGCGCAGTCCACATTGTGAAGACTCTACGGTCATAAACTAATTAAAACAAAGAAGCAAACCCAATAAGTTTTGTAAAACTTAACAATTTAATTATCAATGCTATAAAATTAAAATTCAAGAAGAAATTGCAGTATTGTGAATTGAATCCAAACTAATCTTGGAAAAGTTCTATCAAAATCCCAATGTATGAAAAGTTCCGTATATTTAAAAGAAAAAATACTGGTCCGCCAACAATCCTGACGTGCCAATATGAAATTGTCCAAAAACCCCTTTTAATAATTCACAATAGTTCCAAAATACATTATAATCCAATGAGCACTTTCTATTTCCACTGAATAATCCTCTCAGTATTTAAACACAACATAAAATACGTCTGCAGACTTGATGTTACAACAAGAACAAACTGAACAAATTGCCTAACGAAGGTATTTATATACTGGCGAAAAGATAAAACACATGTTATGACTGTAGTTATTACGTGACAAATTGCAAAGAACTCATATGAGTTAACCCATCCAATGAGAATTAACTTAATTTATCTAAGATACAACCTGACCGACATGTCCAATGGGAAAAAGCCCCAAACTCGTCAACATATTTACTATTCGTTTATTATTAGTAACTATAAATACGTACATAATCATCTCTTTATAGATCAATGCAAGTTTACGTTCTTAATACGTTAAAATAGAACTTATGCAAGTACACCAAATCCAGTTGTAAATAATCACTATAACTTACAGTAATGAATAAAATTTACAGTAATTATAGAAATACGTTAAACGTGATATTCGATAGGCTTACCGTCACACTCACCTTTGAACTTGCCAAAAACCTTCTAATTGGTTTTACTAACACTGAACAATCTTTTCGATATTGGCTACTGTCAGACTCTTTCACAAGTAATGACTCGCCCATATCCGTGTGCATAACGTGTTAATGTTGCTGCTGTACCGTGGTTTAATATTTTCGCAACAAAACTCGTACATGATCAGTTTGTGTTAGTCCAAAACAGACGAACCGACATGGAAGGGGTTTGTCAGATTCAGTTTCGGTCTTTTTACAGCGTGCGGAAATAAATACACATCCGTGAAATTCAAGGATTCAAATAATGAGTCAGCATTAAGCCTACGAAGTTTGTCTTGTCGTGCTCACAGGGTCAGTGCAGATACGTTTGTGGAGTTCTCCATTGTTTTAACCAAACGCAAGCATTGTGTACGAGTTTAAAGAAGTCTTCTTCAACTCATCCACGATTCTAGCAGATTATCGTTATGGAAAAACTCGTCAGGATACCCCAGGTCGACTTGATAAAAGTACCCGATATCACTGTTTTCATTATACACGCGTATGCATTTTTTCACGTCTGTATTTGGGGAATTAATCCACTGAAATCCACATAAAGGCATGATCGGCATCATCGGCCATATATAAAAATGATTGGTGTTAAGATACATGCGAAACTGTTTGGAACAGTGGAGCCATGTCCGTACACAAGCGGATTGTCGGCTGTAGCATAGCTATAGCTCGCCATGGAAATCACGCAGCGAATATCACGTTCAACAAACAGATGCAGATCAATGTTCAGTAACAACTCGAGCTCGACGCAGGTTTTATACAACAATGAGTCGCAAGTCATTGCCGGCGCAGAAAATTAGGAGCGGGATCAAATTTATAAATGCGCATGGGTTCGAGACCATATTAACAATTCCTGCGTGTTTGAATACTCGTTCCACAAGTGTGCGTTTATTCGTTCCACAATGACCTGATCGCGATGCATATTAACCTGTCCAACATAAACACACGCACATCATGTTTGTTAAAAATGCAGCAGCGGCTCCGAGAAATTCTATACTGGATCAACTTTGAACAGTTGTGGGCATGTTAGCGGTGAACGTATGTAAATATATTTAAGCACGTCTACAACATTCGCTGATGTTTTTGACGTCAATGGCTCCGCATGAATTGTTAAAATGAGGTCTCGAACCCAAAGTGGATGATACGACTTCCATCAGTCACAGAAGTGCTGAATAATGAAAAACCATTCACGATTAGGTTAAAACATGTTGATTCAATTCGACAGACTGTCACCGTTTCTTACAGAATGATCTTACAGCCACCACCGTTAGACTCAACTCGAAAATGATTTCACTCATTATCTGTATGCACCGGGGGAGTTAGAAGGTTGGCAAGGTAGTGTTACTGACCAGGTATGATCCATCAGTGCATTTACATTCTCTTACAGGCTTGATACTTCAAGACAGCCGATATGTTGTCATCTGGCAAGACAAAGTCCACCTAGCTGAGCAGTTGTGCGAGAGGAATTGCAAATCGTTCCCGCTCTCAAGGAATTTCCACCAAGTTTTATTCTCAGTTAACAGTAGTGTGGTGCCCGTACTCGTATGTACGGCAAAATATAGAACGATTAACACGTATTTGTCCGCAGAAGCAGAAGATCAGCCTGATGAATCTTGAAATCGTCCTTGGTGCGGAAAGATAAAATTTCCACAGTTATTGTTTGGCTAATCACGCTTGCTAACATTTTAGCGACAGCTTCGCATTTTCAGTGACCTAGTGGACAGTAACGGATCGCGGCTAGTTTCGCATCCATGTATTTTTATATTAAAGCTAAGCGGTTGATCCTAGCCTTCTTACCGCCTTTGATTATCCATCTTGCGATTCTTTCTCTGAGTACATGAATGATCGAGTTTAAATGATGGATGAGATCAACATCAGCAAATTGACATGCACGGATATCACCTGATGTTTTGTACGCGAAGTCGTGTTGGCAGGCTTTATAGGTGTTTCACTCGGCATTGATTGGTTGTAGGTTGTTGTTGTTGTTGTTCTTGTTGCAGGGTTTAACGCCATTTTTCAGCACACGATAGGCTTTACATGGCGGTCAGTGTTAATGGTGGAGGAAGAACCCGGAAAAAACCCGGAAAGAACCACCACCTGACTAGAAGCTACTGGCAAGCTTTCTCACATACCCACATTGGCCGAACCTGAGATTCGAACCCACGCAGACAGAGGTGAGATGGCAGTGATCCGTAACAGTGAGCGCTTTAGACCATTCGGCCGCTCAGGGTCCCGATCGGTTGTTAGAATCAAGTCGTATATCTAACCTTTCCCAATCCTGAAACAATTGTATAAAGGTTCCGGAGGAAGCAGAGATGTTTTTTTCACCACGACATTTGCTCCAGTGTGTCCAGGGTAGCTTTGCTAACGCAGCAGCCACATCACTGTCACCATGTTTTTGCAAAATCAATGTTTGCGTTTCCCGAGGCCCACAAATGCATACTTCTGTGCTCCATATCGAACACATGTTACAGCAATCAATACGTGTTTGAACGCGATTTGGATTTGTATTATGTTCTTTGTGCGACATCGCACACAATAAGAAGGCATGACTGTTTCACAGATCACCGGACGTTTAATATGCCATCACGAAAAAGAAACATCGACGACGCTTTCACAGTTAGTGACTTCTGTACGCAATCAAAGCTCAGACCACCCTAGCACAGTGACAGATCGGTTCGCGCGTTAATCATTGCTTCGGCTGGATCCGGGATAATGAACTATTGTTGAACCATATTATGACGCTGTCCAGGATTTTACGGAAGCGCTTCAGTCGTCCAAAAGGTCATCATCATCCATCATTTATTTCCTTTCTACAATCGACGAAGCCCCTGCTGTTGACGACTTTGCCTCACACTCGAGCTATCTTCTTATGTTTGATTATATAATGTTTGAAAACCATGACATCTACGCGAGAACATTTCCCCCGAGGTCGACACAAAAACACAGACATTATCTATTTAAGACAACGATACGTACATGTGCCTGAATTAATCCGGAACAACTGTAAGATGTTTTGATATCACACTTGTCTGAATAATGCAATTTAACAACCATTTGATGTATACAATGACTACTGCGAGTGATATAATAGCCAAGTATGCTGGTCGATGCCACAAAGCTGCCCAGGACTAAGTGAAACTTTTTACCGGCTTTAGAGGTATCCGCGAACGCGTCTGAACTATGTTCATGACATGACAGGCCGGGAAGATCTCACAACGGGTATTGAACAAATATTTGTAACTGATGAATCCCACGCTCAAAACCGCATAACACCACCAAAAAAACATGCCTCTGAAACTACCATTACAAAAGAGATCCTGGTCCGATTGTCAGGACAGCAAGAGCCATTGAACAGTTACTAACGTAGATTGCTGTAATCAAACAACGCCCATAGGCGGCTGTGGACCCTGTGGTCCAAGAAGAACACTCGTTCACAGACTGTACAACCAGATATAAATGCACTCGGGTATTGTTTTTACAAAGATGAAGTTGAATTCATCGGCAAATCCACACCGAGTGCATTCTTCTTAGATTATGTTAAAACAGCATTGGCTCAACTAAGAAGAGAAAAATATTGACTGATATTCAACAAAGACGCTCTTGTCTAGTAGCAGGTCTTGAGTGGAAACGAGAACCATCGTTTCTTACATCATTTTTCTTACCTCCGAAATTTAAGAGTTTTGTAACGTGTTACGCACTTCGGAGAATGAATATTTGATAACAGAACTGTTCCGATAAGCAAAAGTACATATTAACGCACTTTTTTTTAAAAAGAGACAGCTCCGGTGGCCTAGTGATTAGAGCGTCCGCCTAGGATGCGGGAGGTCGCTGGTTCGAATCCCGGCCGAGTCATACCAAATACTGGCCGCCATGTATAGCCTATCTTGTGCTGAAAAATGGCGTTAAACCCCACAACAAAACAAACAAACAAACAAAACCAAAGACTTAAAAAATGGTGTTAACAGCTGCCTCGCTAGGTGATCAGCGCTAAGAGGCTAGTGTTAGGACTGGTCGGCCTGGTGTCAGGATCATGAGGCTGGGTGGGACATGATACTACATGTCTGCGGCATGATGGCAAAGAGCTAGACATTACTATAAACTGCCACACTGCAGACATCGTAGCGATATGGCTGAAAAATTTGTTAAAGCTACATTAAAAATCCAAAACACACACATACACTTTTTGGAAAGAAATGTGATTCGTTTAACATTACTTCCAACAGATATATTAGAGTCACTTTAGTAACTCATGAAATTTAACAAGGTAATTGTGTGGCGAGTTTGGAACTAATTTGTTGCTCTTAAAATACAGACCTAACCTCAGAGTTGGTCGGCGTAGAAGAGTAAATCACCAGATAGTATAGTGCATATTTAGCGGCTATGGTTCAGAGTGGTGAAGTTGGTGCCCATTCAGACCATCATGGCTATTTCTGCGAGACAAAAATTTGATGCAGATATATTTCAGTTGTGTAATTTACAGAAAAATCACACTTTTTGTTCACTGGAAATTCCTGAACAAAATAAAAACTGCAATCTGTTCGGGCCAATCTGTTTGCAACTTACCGGTCAATCCTTATTTTTATAAATTTTCCAGGTGGTGTGAACGCCAGATAATGTAAGAAATCGGCAAACATTCTAGATATGATTCGTAGGAGTCACGAATGTTAGTTGCCAACATACGACAATTCACGTGAAGAGTTTTAAAAAGCATCCAATATTTTCCCGTTTTTCTATTCCAAACGTTTTGACGTAAGGTGGTTATCTTAAATTACTTTTGACCAATTAGCTGCTAGCATCCCATATTCAGTTCCCTAGAAAAAATATGGATGGTTGTATAATACTTGCATTGTATTTCCCCCATGATCAACCCAGCATGCCAGCCTAATAGTTTTACAATGGGTAGAGGTGGGCAATTAGACAAAATATCTATAGTAATATTTTCCAGCAATTAAAAAATAAATCCGCGTCAGGGTATCATCGAGCATCTTCAGTCAGATACGATATCAAACCCTGACCACAAACGTTCTGGCATAGATACCTTTTGAATTTCTTAGAAACAACGCTGATCCCCTTGGTTGCCGTTACTAAACAAATAGACAAACCTTAAAACGACTTCGCGTAAAAAGAAAAAGATCGGCTGAACGGAATTGACAAACCAAAAATAGTAAACATCCTTTCATGATGGCCTTTCAATTTTATTCAAATAAAATATGCAAGTTATTCTTAAAAATAGAAAATCCTTAAAACTACTCCGCGTAAAATGGTGAACAGACACTCGTCATTCATTTTGCTAGAAAACATTCTTGCATACAAGTAGTTGTTAAACCAATATTAAAACAACAACTTTTCATAAACGGCAAAACAGAATTTATCTGAATTTGACGATCATTTCTTTCATGAAGACTTTTGAAAATTCGATAAATAGTTCCGATTAACCATCAATATGCCATATGCTACTGAAATATAGAAAGAAAAAACATTTAAATGAGACATGTTTAGCAGGTTTTGAGAAGTAGGTGTTTAAAGTTTTTTTTTAGAAGTTGCTTTTACAAAAAAAGAAAACATTTAAACGATTTATTGTTAGAAATCGCTGAACTGATTATTACCACAGTTTAACAGATAGAAGTGTGCCATAAAGGCCCTGCATATTTAAACAAATTATGCCAACTCGTCATTAAATGTAGCTACAATTGATAAAAGACTGAAAATTAAAGAATGAATGAACAAGTTTGAAAGTTTAATAAACAATACAAGATATGACCGCGGTTACTAAACTGGACAGCCTTTTAAAAGACTTCTAAAACAACCAGAATTTGACGAACTTTGAATGAAATCAACCTGGCAAACTTCTTTCAAGTTGTACTGATAATGCTAATATTATATTAGATACGGCAGCTCTTATTTAAAAAAAAAGAAAATTCTTTACATGTCAGCAAGAATCATTCTAACCCAGATTGCATGGCCTGATGGCCTGGCATTTGGAGGATCTGCGGTAGCTCAGTGCTTAAGGTGTTGGACTCGCGACTAGAAGAGTTGGATTGTACTCCAACCAACATGATGAGCCCGGATCGGCTGCTGTAGTGTGTCCTTAGGGCAGGCGCTTTGCTCTACCTGTCTTGACACGATAACCTTCAAAGCGTTCTTGTTCCGTAAGTCATCAAAAACAAAACCGTATCTTGTATTGTGGTTTTAAATAAATACCTGGAAAGTGAGAGATCTTATGTCAACTTGAGTCTCTTGTCATTGTGGGGTTTCTTTTTATTATTCCAACCTGTCTAAATGCAGAAACCTTTCGAGATGCCAGTATGTTTCTATTTACATGCTGACAACTTTATAAAACATTTCATACTTTAAGAAGTTTGCATTTGCAATGATGAATAAAATTTTGCTGGCATGTTTTTGTTCCAATTGTACATGATCTGATTAAATTGTTATTTGGATAGTTATATTTTGAACATTTTATTTAGTTTCTCGATTTTTGGTTCTAGAATTGTTATTTGGATTATATTTTGAACCTTTTATTTAGTTTCTCGATTTTTGGTTCTCGAATTTTTGTTTTGGTTAAAACCTTGTTAGCACGGTTTATTGCTGAAATTGCTCGTATGAATTAGGCCCTGAAGTTATTTTAAATACATATTCAGATCACGACTGGATTAAGATTAGTAGTGGCCTAAAACTAACTGGAGGGAAGGTCGCTTATCTGTAACATCAATGTGCAATGTAGGGCATACAAAAGGGCCTAAAAGAGAGCGTGGTGTTATAACCTTATTGCAAAATGGATTAAATGTAAGGCATACAAAAGTGCCTAAAAGAGGGCCTGGTGTTATAACCTTATTGCTCCATGGATTAATCTGGCCTATATACAGATGATTTGATTCTGTGCTATTTAATGACTTTTGCAAGCTTGATCATGTTTATTAGACTTTCTGGACATGACATATTATTCCAGTAAGTTGCAAGCTAGTCTGTATTGAGAGATTTAAAAAAACAAAACATTTTGGTATTGAAAGTTCCTATATAAATGCCCGCCTTCTGTCACACATAGCCAGTAACATACCAATATGCAAATTTCCGATAGGTTTACGTTTTTTTTTTTTTGAACATTGATCTCATAAGTCAGTATGATTAAAGTAATGCAATGTAAATTGCTTTTCTAAGATTTGAACTATACTTCCCGTCAGTAATATCGTCTTTACTGCCGAGTACCTATATGTATAATACAACGTAAGTGCCAAAAAGAAAATAACAACAAAAGAAACAAAATATAATTATTAAGAATCATTATATGCATGTTCTCTTTATAAATACCTAAATACCACTGTTTTTCATAGATCTATATTTTCTGTACCTTTCTTGTCATCTACTGACTTTTTACTGTCATTACGACACCATTATCATCGATACTTTGACTTTGTTCCTTCGTCGAAAAATCAATTATTTCATTCTGTTTTATTATACAGATGACTTGTGCGATCATTACAGCTGTTTACTTTAAATGACACCATGACGAGGCAAAATATTTAGCGATAGGAATGTAAAGGATAATATTTTCTGACATCTAGATGGACGATTGAAATGTAAAGGGAGATCTATTATGAGATCAAGATGGACGATTGAAATGTAAAGGGAGATCTATTATGAGATCTAGATGGACGATTGAAATGTAAAGGGAGATCTATTATGAGATGTATGTGGAGGATTGAAATGTTAAGGGAGATCTATTATGAGATCTATGTGGAGGATTGAAATATAAAGGGAGATCTTTTTTTGAGATCTAGGTTGACAATAGGAATGTAAAGGGAGATCTTATTTTGAGATCTAGGTTGACAATAGGAATGTAAAGGGAGATCTTATTTTGAGATCTAGGTTAATAATAGGAATGTAAAGGGAGATCTTATTTTGAGGTCTAGGTTGATAATAGGAATGTAAAGGTACATATGTTCTGAGGTCTAGGTTGACAATATGAATGTAAAGGTACATATGTTCTGAGGTCTAGGTTGACAATAGGAATGTAAAGGTACATATGTTCTGAGATCTAGATTGATAATAGGAATGTAAAGGTACATATGTTCTGAGATCTAGATTGATAATAGGAATGTAAAGGTACATATGTTCTGAGGTCTAGGTTGACAGTAGGAATGTAAAGGTACATATGTTCTGAGATGTAGGTTGACAGTAGGAATGTAAAGGTACATATGTTCTGAGATGTAGGTTGACAATAGGAATGTAAAGGTACATATGTTCTGAGATCTAGATTGATAATAGGAATGTAAAGGTACATATGTTCTGAGATCTAGGTTGACAATAGGAATGTAAAGGTACATATGTTCTGAGGTCTAGGTTGACAATAGGAATGTAAAGGTACATATGTTCTGAGATCTAGATTGATAATAGGAATGTAAGGTACATATGTTCTGAGATCTAGGTTGACAATAGGAATGTAAAGGTACATATGTTCTGAGATCTAGATTGATAATAGGAATGTAAAGGTACATATGTTCTGAGGTCTAGGTTGACAGTAGGAATGTAAAGGTACATATGTTCTGAGGTCTAGGTTGACAGTAGGAATGTAAAGGTACATATGTTCTGAGGTCTAGGTTGACAGTAGGAATGTAAAGGTACATATGTTCTGAGGTCTAGGTTGACAGTAGGAATGTAAAGGTACATATGTTCTGAGATCTAGGTTGACAATAGGAATGTAAAGGTACATATGTTCTGAGATCTAGACTGATAATAGGAATGTAAAGGTACATATGTTCTGAGATCTAGGTTGATAATAGGAATGTAAAGGTACATATGTTCTGAGGTCTAGGTTGACAATAGGAATGTAAAGGTACATATGTTCTGAGGTCTAGGTTGACAGTAGGAATGTAAAGGTACATATGTTCTGAGGTCTAGGTTGATAATAGGAATGTAAAGGTACATATGTTCTGAGGTCTAGGTTGACAGTAGGAATGTAAAGGTACATATGTTCTGAGGTCTAGGTTGACAGTAGGAATGTAAAGGTACATATGTTCTGAGGTCTAGGTTGACAGTAGGAATGTAAAGGTACATATGTTCTGAGATCTAGGTTGACAATAGGAATGTAAAGGTACATATGTTCTGAGGTCTAGGTTGACAATAGGAATGTAAAGGTACATATGTTCTGAGATCTAGGTTGACAATAGGAATGTAAAGGTACATATGTTCTGAGATCTAGGTTGATAATAGGAATGTAAAGGTACATATGTTCTGAGATCTAGGTTGATAATAGGAATGTAAAGGTACATATGTTCTGAGATCTAGGTTGACAGTAGGAATATAAAGGTACATATGTTCTGAGGTCTAGGTTGACAGTAGGAATGTAAAGGTACATATGTTCTGAGATCTAGGTTGACAATAGGAATGTAAAGGTACATATGTTCTGAGATCTAGATTGATAATAGGAATGTAAAGGTACATATGTTCTGAGATCTAGATTGATAATAGGAATGTAAAGGTACATATGTTCTGAGGTCTAGGTTGACAGTAGGAATGTAAAGGTACATATGTTCTGAGATCTAGATTGATAATAGGAATGTAAAGGTACATATGTTCTGAGATCTAGGTTGATAATAGGAATGTAAAGGTACATATGTTCTGAGGTCTAGGTTGACAGTAGGAATGTAAAGGTACATATGTTCTGAGATCTAGGTTGACAATAGGAATGTAAAGGTACATATGTTCTGAGATCTAGATTGATAATAGGAATGTAAAGGTACATATGTTCTGAGATCTAGATTGATAATAGGAATGTAAAGGTACATATGTTCTGAGGTCTAGGTTGACAGTAGGAATGTAAAGGTACATATGTTCTGAGATCTAGATTGATAATAGGAATGTAAAGGTACATATGTTCTGAGATCTAGATTGATAATAGGAATGTAAAGGTACATATGTTCTGAGATCTAGATTGATAATAGGAATGTAAAGGTATGTTCTGAGATCTAGATTGATAATAGGAATGTAAAGGTACATATGTTCTGAGATCTAGGTTGATAATAGGAATGTAAAGGTACATATGTTCTGAGGTCTAGGTTGACAGTAGGAATGTAAAGGTACATATGTTCTGAGATCTAGGTTGACAATAGGAATGTAAAGGTACATATGTTCTGAGGTCTAGATTGACAATAGGAATGTAAAGGTACATATGTTCTGAGATCTAGATTGATAATAGGAATGTAAAGGTACATATGTTCTGAGATCTAGGTTGACAGTAGGAATGTAAAGGTACATGTGTTCTGAGATCTAGGTGGACGATAGGAATGCAAAGTGAGATCTGTTTTGAAATCTGGGTGGATGAATGCTTATCAGATAGTAATTATGAATGTCTGATGAATTAATACGTTTTGCTAAATGCACAGAATTTCCAAATATTCTTTTCTAGCCAAAATACCATTGAATGGGCTCCAGTTTTTCTACCAAGCATGTGGATGTGTGGCATATTTTTTCATCAAGGTAACAACCCTCACCCCACAAAAAAATGCACACAATTGTGGTAAAGATGCCTACATTTGTATTATAACTGCTTTTAGAGCATTTGGTTTTTACGACTGGTGAAAGGTTTTGGGAAGGGTGATAAAACTGCAAATTGTTTTGTTTCGATTTTTTACCCAGTTTCCTAAGACAGATGTTGATAATACCTAAATGTAAGACGCATACAGTATTGTACCCAACACATAATACCCCATTGTAAGATGCATACATCATTGTATCCAACACATAATACCCCATTGCAAGATATATACAGTATCATACAAAACACATAATACCTCACTGTACAATGTATACAGTATTGTACCCTATGTTAAAACTGCCTTACTCAAAAATTGTTCACTAAATGTATTGTATGAGAAAAAAAATCATACCCAACCTCAACATTTAGATTGCTTCCCATACATACTGTCTTCTCTATTAAGTAACACAATCTGTCTCCTTCTCTCTTTCAAGGGGGCCCGAGTGGCCGAGTGCTCTAAAGCGCTGTCCGTTACGGATCACTGCCATCTCACCTCTGTCTGCGTGGGTTCGAGTCTCGGATTCAGCCAATGTGGGTATGTGAGAAAGCTTGCCAGTAGCTTCTCGTGGGTCGGTGGTTCTTTCCGGGGTTTTCCCAGGTTCTTCCTCCACCATTAATACTGGCCGCCATGTATAGCCTATCGTGTGCTGAAAAATGGCGTTAAACCCTACAACAACAACAACTCTCTTTCAAACATCGTAGTCAAATGTCATAGCTAGTTGATATACATTTTAAATGTATATGTTCATTATTTTATTCCTTCCTTTTCATGCAGTTAAAGTTGCAGAAATGGTGTGTTAATATAATCATTTCCGTAAATCGCAATGGAAAAGCGAATCACCTTCAGTGGTTTTCTTTTCTGAAATATATAACCATAAGGGAAATTAGTAACAGATTTCCGTTGCAACTACGAAATCGTCAAAATATCAAAACAGACAGTGATGTTACTTCTTCAGAAGGGAACCTATTTTTTTAAAGTTTGAGATAATCGTCCTTAACAAACCTCGTCTGAAATCTTTTATAATAATAAAAATAATAATAATATAATAACCTTCCTCATTATCATCATCAGTTGTTTGCTAACTTAGACTCTTAAACTTACAAATCTCAGTCTCTGTAACGGAAAAGAGACGGGGATCTTCCAGCATCTTCTACTGGATATTTCTTAAATCTGCTTCATGGTGACAATATTCAAAGTGTCATTGAAATTTAGTTATACAAAAAGTTATTGCCGATTGTGAGATATTATGTGTCTATATTCTAATTCTAGCTTTTTATGTAAATTTTCAGGCATTGCTGCAAGTCTAGGGGTTTTATATATTTACTACAGAGAGAAATATTTTATGGGATACATGCAGGATGCTTCTAATAGGTACGTGGAGGGAGAGGTCAATTATTTTCCACTTTAAAATGCAGATCACGTCGCCAGTAAATCTCCATGAGCAACAGTGCAACCATCATTAGCATCCTCAAATACAAAACTCCCAAAGTGATCCCCGTTTAAGGAAATAAAAGTAGACTTTCCTTGGCATGATAAAGGTAAATTCTGGTGAATTTAAACAGTCCTGGATCCACAGTGTGTCTACCTTGCCGTTATTCTTTCATTGTATCCATCAAAAGGAAATTTAAAAAAGTAATTTAACAAATTTTAAATAATTTTTTTAAAGAAATAATTAACGTTGTCACCTGGAATATTTTAATAAGCAAAGCCATTTTAAAGTTGACATTTATCAGTAAGAAAAATGTCAGACATTATACTGTATACCATTTTATGGTGCATTCAGAGTATTAATGGCAGCTCCCATAGAGTGTATTTGGAACACCCTTATTGTATTATTATTATTATTATTATTGGTGTTATTATTATTATTATTATTATTATTATTATTATTATTAATGTTTTTGTTATTATTATTATTATTATTATTTTATTTTTATTAAAGGGTCCCTGGATTTTTTGGTGGTGCACGTTGCATCAAAGCCCTGACAGCTCTTGGGATGGTTGGAATTATCCACACCCTTGTCAAGACACACTTTGGAGTTGACCTTGTCACACAAGTGAAGGACACTTTCTTCCAATGAACTTGCTCCAACATTTCTCATTTATTATGTCCAGTGAACCAGTAATATGACCTTTCCTGAATATGTATATTAAACAAACAAGATGTTTAAACAGAGTCAGTACAATGCATTCAGCTTTCTTCCCAAACATTGTTTTCCAAAAACCTAACACCTTTGATGATCTTTTTTTCTTTACTATTGTTTTGTTAATGTTTATTTCATTCTTGTCTGTTATCTATTCTTATCCTTCCTTAAGCATTCATTTTTTCACCAATTTTATCTTCAAAACTTATTTTGTTTTTCTTTCTATCCTACTTTCTTTTACCATCAGAATTATTAAGTTTTGTTTTATTTTTCTTTAAAAATTTGACTGAACAGGTCTCCAATTTGGTGGTAAAACTCTTTTCACTATAATTTCCAAAATCTTTTAATTTACTAAAAGACTCAGAGTATGACCTGATCTGTAGATGGGGCAATCAAAGTTCAAATTAGAGCTTTCCTTCATATTGCAAAGGAAACATTTTTACCAAAGTATGAGGTCATACTAAGGCTATCATTGCACAAAGTTTTAAAATATAAATATAACAAATAAAATATAAATATAACAAATGAAATATAAATGTAACAAATAAAATATAAATGTAACAAATGAAATATAAATGTAACAAATAAAATATAAATGTAACAAATGAAATATAAATGTGACAAATAGGTTACTAATACTGTGCCATACTAAATAAATTTAGATGTTATAAAAATGTCTTTGTTCTTATTGAAACAAATGGTTTTGAGGTGATCAACAATTTGTCCACTGCAAATAATTACAAAAATTCTTGCCTTACAAGCAAATTACCATAAATTTGTACCAGTCATCCACAAAATCATGGCAAGTTTAATGGGTTATATGATAGAGTTAATTTTGCATACATGTATTCAGGTATGAAGCTATTTATAGACTTTTATATTCAAGATTCATGTTATATCATACCATCTGTATAAATCACATTTTATTCTGCTATCTGTATATATCACATTTTATTGTACCATTTTTATATATCATGTTTGATTGTACCATCTGTATATATCACATTTTATTGTACCATTTTTATATATCATGTTTTATTATACTATCTGCATATATCATATTCTAGTAAAGTTAAGGAATGAGGCAAACAGATCAGGTTATAACATGAAGCATTCTTTATTTAGACTCTTGAACTTCACAGTTGACCTCACAATCACTTTGTGGTAGGACTGTATAATTTACAGCATCATTTTGTCATTGGTATTGTTTTTGGCAAAAACAAGAAGTTTTTTTTTCAAACTGCATATTAACTACAATGGTTGGTTGCATGTTCAGTTAACTCAAAGCATATCTCACTTAGCAAAACTAGGTCACAATGACTTACCAAATTTTTATAAAATATGTTTCCACATTTTTCATTTAGATTTATTTTTCTGATATTATTTGTTGGTACAAAGGAAAATTTATAAGTGCACTAATATTGATAAACAATCTGCACACCCTTCAAGAAAATGTCACAATGCACACCCTTGAAGAAAATGTCACAGTGACCTGTTTTGCACATCCTGTGATTGTTTAAAGGTTGAGTTTAATTAGGAACTAGTAAAGGAATCTTGTTAGAGTCATTGGTTTTCTATCCAAACTCAATTCAGATCCAAGAGACCTGCAGTATTTACACATCTATGTTAATTATAAAAACTACCAAATAGAATTTCAAGAGTAAAAAGACAAACCCAAATAAATCGTTTATTATGACGGTTATTTTAATATAGTATATCAGAGTTGTATAGCAGTCATAGTTCTTAAGTAGCTTATATAATAATAATTTTTAAGTTTTGTTCCAAATAGCAGATTTTTCAGTCTTGTGATAGTTAAAGGTTTTATTGTTCGATAGGATTACAATGAGAATAGTAGACATTAATCTGTATAACATGAATTAAGACCACAAATAAACAGTCAAACTTATGTTAAGCAACCACCTGAGGGAGGTAATAAAATGTCCTTATACAGGTGGTGTCTTGCTGAGGTAAATTACTACTATGATTAGATTTAAGAGGTCTAGAGAAAAAGTGTCTAATCAGACAGGTGGTTGTTTAAAGTCATGGCCTATAGGACAGGTTTTTCTGAAGTGGGACCTGTCAGGCAGGTTTTTCTGAAGTGTGACCTTTCAGGCAGGCTTGACTGTATTCTGAAAACAATGAACCCTGCTTATGCTTATCTCCAGTATTATACATCCCTGATAACTGCAGATTTAGAATTGTGGCCATCATAGCTGTCATATAATGGATTTGAAATGGAATATTCCAGATTAAAGCCCAGTTCAACCTGAATATGTTGTCCCTTTCATGGCAAAATTAAATACATTCTAGTATATAGTATGATAGATTGAAAAGTTAGAGGGAAACAAAATATACAGCACATCTATATGAAGGCATACAAAAGTACTATTTTATACATTAGTAGTCTCCCTTCAGCAGCATTTTTCTGTATATGCACCAAACTATGATGCTGAGCCGTCTTCTCACTAACAAATTCACCTTTGGAGCCGACCACATTTGGTGGCAACAAGGCCAGATACAATGGCGTCACAGTTCCTGAAAGTATGAAGATGAAATGAATGGAGGTGGAAGCAAATTCATTTTTTAAATTCCATTCTACAATGATATGGTCACAAAGTTGTACACCAATGAACTTTAACCTCTTCAAGATTCAGGATTCTTTGAATGGTTATCTAAACCACTGGCTTTTAAAATAGCAATATTAAGAAAATACAAGATCCGTCGATTAAAGTGCATACATTATATATTTTGTTTATACCAAATGTTGTTTGGGGTCCTGATAACTTTCTCATGGGTCCCTGTATAGCCAGGTGATCTAAGGCACTTGCATTTACAGATTACTCATGCATCTCATCTTTGACTGTGTGAGTTTGAGTCTCAGACTGACAAATATGGGCATATGAGAAAGCTTGATTAGCTTCCTGTGGGTCAGTCATTCTTCAAAGGGTCTTCCTGGGTTCTTTCTTCATGAAATATACTGACTGCAATATATAGCAGTATATGACCTTCAATGTGACACACTGCACATTTTCTGCCAGTGAAACTTAAAACATATATATATATATATATATATATATATATATATAATTTTCTAATGTTACAGCTCTATGGTCATAAAGTAAGTAACAGAAAAAGCCAAAACCCAAATTTTTGTTAAAATTCAACAAATAATTTACATTCCAAGAATACAAAGTGAAAACTTATAAAGTAAATTATTGTGAATTAAATCCCAGATAGCTTTCAAATTATATCACATGGCTAAAAGTATAGAGTATTCTATCTGAGTTCCAGTGGTATTCCTAATAAAGTCCAGATTTTAATGTGCCGATGTGACAACAGCCTTGAATGCGATAATATGCCAACAGTCTTGATGTCTAAGAATGATATAATCCAGAATGTCTTTAAATGAATTCAGAGTAATCCCAAAATAGTGATTTTATCCTATAGTCAATGATCACTTTGTAATTCCAGTGTTTAATTAAAATAAATAAATCCTCCCAAATAATGAACAAAACTAAAAGTCTTTTTCCACTAAAGATGTTTAAGATCAGAATAATACATTCTGTTAATCACTACCTTTATATAAAATATAAGACACAATAACAGAACCAGGATGAGGCTAATTTTCCCATTAAATTTGTCAAGATCACTTCTGGAAACTTTCAGTGTCAAGAGGCTTTATAAAAATGTTTACCAAACAAAATGATATTATCTTAAAGAACAAATCCACAGTCAAGGACAACATTAGTTATTTAATGTGTTATTTACTAAGTGACCCTTAACAATCTATGATCATAAACATTTACACACAATTTGGGTCTAAATAACAATTTTGACTTTCCAGCTAGCCCAGTACGCTACCATCTGACTTTGAAAAGTTATATATATATATTTTTTTGAAATGTTTCCAATCGACTGGCACATTTACAATAGTCAGACAAGAAGACGGGAAAATGGTATGGTTTGAACTTGGAGTTCTCAGTGGGTATATCACTCGATTTTTTGCTGTGTTGAAGAAATTCTTCTTGTTGGTGGCTGTTGTCTTGGAACCATTTTTTATACCAGTGTGTCCATAAGGTAAAGTGAAGTGGTTGGGAAGCCATAGTCTCTTCTGGTAAACGATTTATTGGACTTTTTCCAGAGGCCGACTGACTATTTGGTGAGTGGCTCAAAGTACAGTCTTGTGCGGTTCATAGGTGGTCACTCTAAAGTTTCCATCCTCTCCAGACTGCAAGGATTCTTTCAATACCCCTAAAGTTAACCACTGACTGGTGCGATAACAGAGTCAATCCTTTCACTTTACCCTCGGTGTGAACTTCTCCTTGTGGGTTCTGGCATTCGTAACCGTAATTTTTGGGACCGCCACTAGCAAAACTTAGAATCTGGTCGTTGGGTGCTCATCCGTCCAGGCTCTTAAATGGTCTCCTTCCATGTCAGGGTGACGATGACCCAGGCGATCAATGTAGATGCAACTGTTTGTGTCAAAATATAGCACACGATCTCCTAATTGGTGTAAAACGGTATACAATTTTAAGCGAGCACGGGCTGTCACGTAAGCCACAATGGTGACATTTCTAAATTTGTCGGCCTCAACAAAATCCAGTGCTTCGTAATTGACTAAGATCAAGTCTTCACGAAGGATGTCCACGTGTTTCATGGCTCTAATTTTCTCGTGAATCAACTGGAAGTAGCGTGAAGTTTCTATGAAATACTCCGTCATGGGTAATCACGGTCGTTGTGCCATTTTGCCCCATAAGCAATTCAACATCACTTTAGAAAACGATCGCCTTCCTTCGTTTTTCTCCACGTGGTCTAAAGTGATGACTTCCTGCTCCCAGTATTTCTCTTTGAATTTCATTTGGTACTGTTCTGGCTTGGGAAAGTGGTAAATTTCGTACACTAGTAACTGGCATCCCAGGTCCAGAGTTTTGAACAAATCCACACTGAATAAACGTTCCCGTCAAGGCGCGTTCTTCCTGGGTGTGGTGACAAGGATGGTCTTGGTTGCACTTTTCGGCAAAAGTACGGCACAAGAGAAACATAAGTTTTCCTTGGCAATGGTGAGGTAACACGGGATGATACAAGTTCGTGGGAGGCAAGACTTTACATTTATTCAATTCTACGTATCGTCAAATGTTGTCCAGATTGATGTGTTCCGTCAGCAATTGCGAGTGCCCTGCGGAAAAGTGCAAATATTTGCACACATAAGGATACAACGAACACACATCCAAATATTAGATTTCTTCTCCTTATCCTCGTCGGTGCGGTACAGCAAACAGGTGGCATTCGTCAGTCCTCTGTACAAACTGTCCCGCGGGTTCAGTGGGTCCACCAACTTGTAACTTTCTACGACACGTTTAAACTCGGGGTCAGATTTCAAACGATCGTACTCGTGCTCCCACATTTCCACCACTTGGTATCCTTGCTGTTCTAACTTCAAGCGCCGCTGACAAGTGGCCTGGTACAAGCCTTCCATGGTCCATTGTAAAAACTGATTTTTGGTGTCACGTTGAGGGTAGCAGATGGGACATCCGTGAAATAAGCACCCGTTTAACTCGTACACGATCTTGGAGTTTTCTAACTCTCAGCCATCTGTTGAATACTTTCCGATGTTCTTTGAAGTCTAATTCGTTGCGGGCATGTTAGATCCATTTGTCTTCTTCATCGTACAAGTAATGTAATCAGCGTAGAGCTTTGACCGAGTATTGACGTTTGACAAAGTTCGTCGTTTGAAGGCTTATGACAGCCAGGGTGTTTTCGGGCATGAACGGTTGGCGGTACACAAAGAAACACGCTTTGACAATGGTGAAGGGTTCTTTCAAAGGATCGATCCCTCTGTGCTTCATGAACAGTTCTCGAAATTTTCTACAGCAAAGCCGTAAAATGTCCACGACCGGTCAACACTACTTTAACATTTCTTCCTGAAAGTCGAATTGATCCGACGTGTGAGTGTGGTACTAAGCGTAGAAAGCTTCTCGTTGTTCGGTGCGCATGTTGTCGGGGTCGTAGTAGTTAGCATCAGGCAAATGGGGTAGAACGACGTGTTGATTGGCTTCAGTATTGAAATAGTGCGGGAAAATAGCTTTTGACCATTTCTGTCATTCCAAATGTTTTAGGCATTCGATTCAAAGGCATGGCCAAGTAACTCATCGAATCTTTAAACTGCACTTGTCCCACTTTCATGGAACAGATTTCGGCTCCCTTTTAAAGTCACTTCTGGACTTCGGTACTTTGTTCCGTATAGTATCTATGAAGAAACTGTCCATCGTATCCCGAGAAATTGTCATCCATCACCGTGGCATTGCGATGACAATCTCTGTAATATTTGATGTCCTCTTCTCTCCACTTGTCGTCGATGGGGTCTAAGATCCATTGGCTAGCGTGTTTGGTCCCCGAAATAATTGTTCATGTCCTCCAAGAATCTTGCTGCAGTGAGAACACTTGGATGCACCTCACGTACGCTCAATGAGCCACGCAGAAATTAGGAATGTGAATGCCGGTCTATTGCATGCATTTGAAATCGAAAAAGATGAGACTGCCTTTCTTCTGGTCATCTTCCTCTTGATGTTTGGAATGGTATTTTTGAATGCAGCATTCGTGTTCCAAGTCCACGATTTGGTGACAAATGGGACATCGTTTCTTTCCTGAACATACGTGATCCTTGGCATTATTGATACGAATCATTTATAAACAAGTAGGTCACAATCTCAGCCGTTGACAAGCACTTTTCCGCTGTGAACCTTGCGTCTTCAAATGTTGTTGGTAACAGGTAGGGCTGACAAAAGTGTGCTGGCAAGCAAGGCAATGCAATTGTTGTTGTCCTTCGTCAAGAAAGGGTTGAGAAACCAAACATCCTGAGCATTGCGATCCACAATGTTTTTGTTGCTCTCGATTGTTATAGCCATAGTCATATTTCTCACAATAATAACTGTATTCCAGGAATCCGGCGATACTGATGATGGTATCGAAATGTTCATCGTGATGATAGACGTGAATGTATTGTTCGTGTTTGAAATTTTTGCATCGAAACTTTAAAGGCCTGTGCATTTCTTGAGTGCGTGCATTCAAGGTGTAGCGTGAAGCTAAGATATCTTGCAATTTTGCATTGCAGGAATACCGCAGGGTGTGTCTTTAGATAGCCTCGCTTGCTGTAACAGGAGTTCTGCTTCCCTTTTTTGTTTGGCTCGGTTCCAGTTTCGAATATTTTGCCAAACTCCTTTTCCTTCGGCCGTGTCGTTCTTGTTGGCATACATTCGTCCCACCATTATGGCACGGGCTAAACACATTGTCTTGAGAGGTATTAATTCGGACGAGACTCTTTTTGGTGCTGCGAAGGTTGCCTACTAATAACACATTTTTCATCCTGTCGCTTGGGGAAGTAAAATGTGCGTCAAGAATAGTTTCGCTCTTCCATAGGTGATGTGAAACTGATTGGATTGCTGTACGTGTTGAATCTTGTCGATGACTTTGGAAGGTGTCAGTTCTGATGGGCTGCTAAACTGGATTAAAACGGGGGACTTCAGACTGTCCTGTCGAATGGAAAGTCTCAAGCGATCGTCTTCTTTGACGTGACATTGACGTTTCAGTTGGTTAATAAAGAATACCACAGGTTGGTGATGAACTCTTCTGCATTCTTCAGCAGTACGTCGGACTTGAAATCTTTAAGTTCACCGTGTACGTGTAGGCCGTAGTTCTAAATTTTCTAGGGGAGCATTTATCCGTCTCTCGAATGTGGTAACACTTTTGAGGAGCTAATTGAGTACTTTGGTTTGGTGTAGACTCTCTAGGCCTGGATTCCGACTCACTCATGTCATCTTCAAAATTGCTGACATGAATTTGAGCCAATACTTAAGGTACTGTGCGAGGCGATATGTCACATTTTTTTCTCTTACTTTCTTCTCATTGCTCCACAAAATGACGCGATCGTTTCATTTTGACTGCAAAAGGTCAAATGACTACATTGTAAACACTATGGGTCCCTATATCAATGTCAGACAGATGTCTTCCCTTCCAGTATTCATTTCACTCTCAAACCTACCAGAACGATGGATGAACCAACACAGATCGAACTTCTAATCAGAGCTTTGAGAGGTGTCATACGAAAGTTTTCTTTATACAAACCGACGGACTACTCCCCTTCGTTTCGAGTTAAAAGTCAAGATACTGCTATCTCTGTCAGAAGAAAGGGCACTGGGCTACATAATATCCAGACCGTGAAAAAATGTGACTGGTTTAAATAACTGTTCTGTACCCTCTGTAAATTCGATATGAGCATCCTGGCGTTGGTGCAGCTGTTGTTTGACTTAATCACGTACTTTAAGATACTACTTAATCGCATCCAGTCGTTGTCGAGCTAATTTTGCCGTAGAAGATTCCATAGTAAGCGCAGAATCACTCATTATTCTTATAACAATAAGATTTAATTACAGATCACTAAGTCAGCAGATATACAAGGGTTTACTGTATTACAGTAACATAACGTATTTTTCCAAATACAATAAATTACCGGAATCTCAATTTGCCTGAACAGTTTAGGAATTATACTGGTAACGTGACCGCTAAAAATACCTCACGCGTAATATTTGCTGAGATTCCCAATTGCGATCATGTGGGTCAATATGCTTAAAGTAACTATACGATATAACTCACTGGAATTTACAGGTAAAATTGATTATTGTACATTCGCTGCAGAAATCTACCTGTTATATTAAATAAAAATACTTGACAAATAAATTTTACGATTTAAATACGTGCGTATGTTTAATGTCCGTCTGTCTGTTCAGTAAGCGTATGCTCATATAAATTATTTCATTGTAAGTGAGACAGTAGCCGATTTGGTAAGAGCGTTCAGACAAACTTTGGACAGGTGAAAAACGAGATCATGGGTTCGAATCCATCCCCCCCCCCAAAAAAAAAACGCTATTGACATATTGTCAACTTATGAGACAGATGCTATTATCGTGGGGGGAACCCGCGACGCATCGAAAAAAGACGAGATATTCTTAAATGGGTAAGTGTAAACTTGTAAAAAAGTGCAACTCGCTTGGTCTCTCTCGAGCCACAAAAGGACGTTCATTTTAAAGTAACAAACTAAAATTCAGCCCGGACAGCCCTCTGAATTTCTAACATGTCGTTTTGCACTTAGCGATTCACCGACTTGGATGGGGGTGGGGTGTTCACGCACAGAAAAAGAAAAATGGAAAAAGAAACATTTTCTGGATCTGTAAAAATTAAGCGATCCAACAAGTGCAATGGATGAAGAAAATACAACAATTACCCAATATTTCAAAGATATCCAACGTCATTCAGCCTGAGCACGGGAACTTCCTTTTGCTGTATTAGAGTTGTATTTTTTTTATAGGTCAGATAAACTAGTCTGTTCATCCCCCAAACTCATACAAGCCTCCGATTGGCCTTTGGGTAGTTTAATGAGTTCAATACCACTTTGATAAAGCAACATTTTTTTGTGGTAAAACGTGCCTTGATTAAGCTCAGTAATAAGGAAAAAGAAAACCACCTTGAACCGAACAATACCACTTTCAAGGATACCATGGAGGGATTAAATCTCTATGATATGCCTTTGAATATAAATGAAATAAACGATAAAATAGAAGAGTTAATAGAATTATCCAACGATTATGATATAATATTACTGAAAGAAATACAAACTTTATATAAATAAATAATTTAATACATCGAAGTAACGTTAAATGCAAAAAACAATAGCTAATAATAATAATAATAATAACAACAACAATAATGAAACATGGGCTAGGGTAGCAATAAAAAAGTGACCCTGAAAGTATCACTGGAAATCAACCGAAGAAACGTTTAAAGGGAGACAATTACATACGAGAATGAATGAATATTAAAGCGTATAATAAGCGTTTAATAAGAGAGTAAGTAGAATTAAATAAAACAAAAACCTTTCGGAATATGTTAAACAGTAATTCGTGGAGAATTTATTTTAAGGTGGATTTTAACTGGATAAAAACATAGGAGTACATAATTGGTTGGCAGGATAATGTACTTAAGTTCGAACTAGGAAATTTATTGAGAGGAACAAGATAATATATATATATATATATATATATATATATATATATATATATATATATATATATATATATATAATAATAATAATCAGGGAAGTCATTTGGACAAATGTTATGCTTCGGAAAAAGGTACAATCATGTGGAATTGAAAAAAGAATGATTATATTATATCATAAAGATGGTGCGTGTGTATGATTTAGATTTTTTAACGTAGCCTTTACAATTTTCAAGTCATATCGCTACAATGTCGGCAGTGTGGCAGTTTAAAGTGATGGCTAGCACTGGGGCATCATGCCGCAGACATGTAGCATGATGTCCCACCCGGTCACATTATCTTGACATCAGGCCGACCAGTCCTAACACAAACTTCTTAATGTTGAGCGCCTAGCGAGGCAGCTGTTAGTACCATTTTTTGAATTCGTTGGTATGACTCGGCCGGGGTTCGAGCCCATGACCTCCCGCATCCTAGGCAGACGCTCTAACCACTAGGCTACCGGAGCGGTCTACATAAAGATGGAGGCTTACTTATAATTATAGGAAAAAGATGAAATAAGGAAAATTTCTTGAAAATTGACTATTCAATATTGAATGAGAAAGAATATACGGGAATATATAATAACAATATTTAAATTTTTTAAAGATAGTTCAAACATAGTATAAGAGTGGAAAAACTAACGGGAAAAATATTGCACTATAAAACAAAGTCAACGAAAAGATATGTAATATAATACTGAACGGCAAAAAGGCAAATGAAGAAAATAGAAATATAGCTAAAGAACAATATAAAACAACACAATATTAAATATTTAAAGGAACAAAAGCAAGAACAGGGAAAATTCACCAGTATGTATATAAAAGTAAATGAAATCACAAGAAGAGAGGAAATAAAAAAAGGGAAAAGGGAGCAAAAAGGAATTAATATATGGAAATAATATATATACTGTGCGGATGATACGACACAAATCTGTGATTTCTATGGAGAACTGTATGAAAAAAATTAAATCGAGAACTTTGTAACAGCACACGAAATAAAACACACCATAACAAAACCCAGTAAAGGAAAGTCACCCGGATCAGATGTCTATCCTCAGATTTCTATGTAAAATTTCAAAATCATTTAATCCGGATATTAGAATTTGTATATAATACTTATATATAATGAAATCACTAAACAAATGAAAGAAGGGGTAATAACGTTAATTTATAAGGGGAAAGGGGAAATAGAAGAGTTGAAGAACTGGCGACCAATTTCACTTTTAAACAGATTAGATATATATACTTCGCTTAGCAATTAGAATAAAAACATGTATGATCACATTAAAAATATTAACCATAGTTGCGCGACGGGGTTGGGGAGATCTATTACAAACAACAATATAACCACAAGAACTGTCATACACTATATTTAAAAAAAGCTGACAAAGGGGTAACGATATTATAAATCCATCATTAGATGCCCGATAATAGGAATGAACAATGTGGATAAGACACGTAACAGCTTGTATCAGCGGTGACAAGCTTGAAAACCTGTTAAAACGATGTGAATAAGGCTGGCTTTCAGATGTATAACTGATAGCATGGGTTGTGACCTGAGGTCAAATTTCAATGTCTGATCCAGGGTCCACAAAATCAAACGGGTCTTCCAAAGCTGGCGGCGCATTGTCGTCTTGCAGCTGGAATGCTGACCCTGAAATAGTGCGTATCAGATAAGCTGCTGAAACTGGCCTAGTAGCGTGATCTGCTGAGTTTGGGTCATCTGGAACGCAATGCCACTGGTCTGGTCGAGTTGACCGCATAATGCGTTCCACCTTGTTTCTGACGTACACATACACTCTTCTTGGTTTTGTATGTACCCTAGCACTACTTTGTTGTTAGTGTAGAACTTGATGGCGTCGTGTTTGATGTCCATTCATCTAAAATTAGCCCGGCTATGTCTACTGCAAGTACGGCTCCACGAAACACTAGTCTAGGGATAGTTTGTTCTGGCGGCGGTGTCAACTTAGCTTTACTGAAGATGAACCCTACCTGATGCATTTCCTTTACATCTGTGGGTTTGAACATGACATCACTGTTATAGCGTTTGTTGATGCGTACGAAAAGACACATGTCTCTCTGCTCTGAGTTGCTGAAAGAGAGTTAGGGGTGTAAGTTCGTGGAATCCATAGCTGCTCGATACTCTTTCAACCTTTCCCATTCCTGTAACTTTTTTTGGGGGGTGGGGGGGGGTAGAGTGGTATCCCTGTCTCACGTCTCTGTTACACGCACACGGGTATTTACTTGACCGAGCGGTTGTCAAACCCTGGCGCGATTCTCGCTAGAAGTCATAAGTTTCCCCGACTTTCCAAAGACTTCCATACAACCTCAGTTGTAAATCAGAAAGCCCGACGTGTCCATTCTATACCTAAATTTTCCTCTAATTAATGCAAGACCACAAATAAACCAAACTGCCAACTATCTATCAACCGTACATCTGCGTGTTTTGGCTTCATTATGTTTCCGTACCACCAACCGTTCACGCCTTAGAACATATATGAGTACTCCCTAACAATGGGAACTATTTTAACTCCGCCACCTTAGGCCAGTCAATGTATGCTTTCCAGGCACATTTCGCCGATATAACTGCACCATATTCGCCCGCATAGCGACATAAACGGTGTCTGCCAAGTCCCTTTTTATTTATTCCGTTGTGTAATTTACCGGTTTAATACCGTAAGTACTGTCCTTGCAGTCACGCTACCAATGTATACCACTAGATTTTAATATGTACTATTTTACGACAGCGACATTCATTCGGGTTTGGTCGGAATTCACTACTAGTGAACCAGGACATCATGGAAACACACTAACACTTCACTCCGTGACGTTTGCTCCTATTAATTAGCTTATTAGTTCGGGCCAGAAATATTTCCATGGCTCCGAATTCCAATAATCAAACAAGTAATCACACAAATCCAAGAAATGCTTAAAACGGGGCACTACAACCAAGTGCACATACTCTAAATTTACTACATAACGAACTCCTTTGGATGGTGACTGCCGCTTTGAACCCGAGAGGATCATCGAGGGTGTTCACTGTTGACAGGACGCCGCTTCGGGTGTACGGTTTTCATCAACTGAAACCTGGAATGAGAATGAATCCGTCTGGAGGTACCAGCTTAGCCCGAGGCTACGTTGAACCAATCATGCATCGACACCAAGGTTTTAGTTCTTTAGATCCATTGTGTGGTCATTTTACGGGAATGCCTTCATGAGCTCCTCACTGTAAAAGGGATATTTTGTGGAGCCTCGGATTAGGACGGCTGACATTTTTTGCGTTCTTTTGAGCAAATCATTGACCCCTGCATCTGTAGGCATTGATTTTAAGTCCATTGTATACACATAAGTCTCATTCTACGAACCGTTTGGAATCAATACCGTTCTACTGTTTTCCTTCTTTCGAAGTCTATAGGTGATGGACTATTACTTAAGACATGTACTTTTGCATCCTGTACTGGATGACCTCATCTTTGATGTAATTGTTTTGGTACAACAGGAATCTTAAGTACTTTATGTTGTCTGCTCTAATGACGAAACTGTGGAATATCTGCTGGGTGTCAGCTGTTATAGAAACATGGTCCTTTCTGAAACAAATTAACACTCCTATGAGGTTATGGGTTAGGTCTGGACAGGTAAGGAGAACATCATTCAGTGAGATGCCCTAAAATTTAGCACTTGAATCAAATGCCACTCTGATATTACGTGGTTTCTGGGGATGGCACACCTCAAAAGTCATTCTTTACCTTCTTTAGTGCTGGAGCTGGCTCCGCACGATGGCTGTCAACTATCCATTTCATGAAGGCCACGAAATAATATTTTGTCTCTGGCGTTTTATCCAAGGTACTACGTACCGACGCCGCGAGCCTGGTGAGCGTCTGCAGTCTGATGTTAGAAAGTCTTGGTGTATGAAAGGGGAGTGGAGCTACCCAGCTGTTTCATTTATCACTGAAGCATCCTTTGTCCATTATTTCCAGGAACTCTTTGTCTTTGAACTATATATATATATATATATATATATATATATATATATATATATATATATATATATGAGTCTTACTGGACATGATTCGTTGTTAATGAAAAGTATAATTTTAGTAAAAGGAATCCTTCGAGAGCCTGTCCTATTTGTAGCTGAAATAAATACAATGTTTTATTCATGGAATTTCATTTCTTTTTCAGACTTAACTTTAGAACACTCATTTCTGAAATGAGCATCTGATTTGTTCAGTGCAGAATTGAGAATTACTTGTTTCAAACACATGCAAAATAAGAAAATGCAGCGGGACATATGGTTTTCACCACATATATGTTGTACTGAGGAAGGGCTCTGTAATGACAAATAGAGGTTTGATCAGGAGTGTTCACAAATCACGGTGTTTCCATAGGTTTACTATGAGGGTTGAATTAGTACTGTGAGTCCTTTAGTACCACACACTCGGTGGTGAATTTGCATTAAAATTCATGGTAGCGAAAACTGTGACATTGAAAGAACGATAAGCAATGTTGGAGGAGTTGACTTGAATGTTATTCTGGACTCTGTAGCCAGCTATAACGCTGTTGACCGTAACGCCTGGGAAATTCTTTAATCTAAGGGGATAATGTGTCAGTGCTGAATTATTGTATCTCTTGGGCTCGAATGAACTTCCTAAGACAGCAGGAACATTTAAAACGACAAGTTTCACGTTTCGACAGACTGATCACAGAAGTGGAGTGCATCGTTATAAAAGGAAATGAACATTTGTTGATGGGGAATGAGACGGCAATGAGACTGTGGGCTATGTCGGTAGGTCATCTCAACCTTATTTCAGCAGAAAATGCTTGAAATAATATCCAGAATTAACTTCAGGAATTTAATCTCTGAAATATTGTCCGATAAAAATTCCGGTTATTAATTACTATCAGAACTATTAATAACAAGGCAACCAAATTGCAGAAATTAAACAAAACGAGATATTTCACGATATGAGGGAGGCGGATGCTCAATTCCGATATATGCATGTCAATATTGTTGCCATATCACTAAATGTGATGTGTATCAGGTATACAATAGTAAGTTTCAAATATTGTAATAAAGTAGGTTAAAGTTAAGACTATTTATTTTACATTCATACAGCTTAAGACGCAATCCCAATAAAATTCGTAATTCTCTCCGGTTTTAACTTACAAATGTACTTTTTAATTGCAATGCGGATTCGATTCTAGCTCCCACTGAATCCACAATTATTCTTCAAATGACTTCATTTTGTTTGTCCGTAAAGCAAATAGTCATACAAAAAGGTACCACCGAACCACAAGATGATGGCGAGGTTACATGTTATATGAAGGGTCAGGCGTATAGACCGTAAATCCTGGATGCGTTCTCTAGACCTGAAAGCTGTAGATTCGTCAGCCGAACCTCTAACTCGTAATTGCTTGTTTATCTTGTGCTGTATAACGTTTCAATGGCGATGTTGTCATCCTCGTGTTAGCAGTTGTTGACTTAGGCATAATCGTAAAGTTTTGCGTTTAGCTGTAAATTCTCGAAAACGATTGCATGTTATCAGGAAATGCAACAGGTGTAATCATCTTGAATCGTAACGTGCCGCACCAAAAAGTAGCTGTGAGTGACTTATTTTTAATCCTAGATGTATGTGCATTTACATTTATTTATCTGACACTGTTGCTCGTAGTTACGAAACTTTACCATCCATCTTAAGAGACAATCTGCTTACACTTAAAGATAATGTCACAGAGATCTATTTTATAATGTAGAGATTGTTTTAAGGTTGTTTATCTATAATGCACTGACAAAGCAGGCAAGACAGCACTTTTGTTTGAGTCATTGGGTTTTTTCCACAACTCCGGTCACATATAAGTCAATATTAGCACATAATTTACAATTTTAAAAAAATTACAGTGGAGTATTTCAACTGTAAAAAGATATTGTTAGGTATATCTATATCTTTTGTGATTTTTTTTCCATGGCAGCAATTACCTATAAAGAATATATTACATAGCTAATTTTTGTACAGGAGTATGGATTCTCTTTTAGGATATTAAGAGTGCCTGTAGATTGCATATATTCTATAAACAGGTGTTGTCAAGTTTGTTTCTAATAAAACCTGTTTACAAGTTTAGGGTTATTTCCTATTGGATAGGTTAATCAAATGGCTTCTTAGAAGAATTAAGTTTTTCCCACTGGATGGGTCTGTCAACTGGGTTCTTTAACTATGTTGGGTATTTGCAAAATGTCACATAGTGAATAGTCGAATATTGTGTTTTAGGACTCCTTGCCTGTATGTAACTAGGTAGAGCTGGACAAAATTTTTTTTTCATTCTTATTTCCTGTGTTCTTGTTGTAACATCAGGCATGCGGGCATATTCAATGTTGTGTTTAGATATTATTTTAGAGGAAACATTCATTGGAATTACAAAGTGCTCATTGGAGTAAAATATTAGTCGGGGACTATTGTGAATTTCTTCAAAGGAGTTCTGAACAAAGCCATTTTGATTCATAAGGACTGATGGCAGACCAGTTTATTTAGAGATCTGAAATTCAATCAGAACATCAGATTCTTTTGGACCTGAATATAACTTTTTGAGATTATTTTGGATTTAATTCATAAAACTAAGTTTCTCTTAAATTTTAATTTTATAACTTTGATAATTAAATTATTTATTACCTTTGTTCATAATTGAAGGTAGGAGTTAGGGTCTGCCTAACTAATGTCACTTTTTACAAACTGGTTTATACGGATCTGAGTTCCAGACATTGGATTTCTCCTTCGAAATATATGATTTATTTAAGTTTATTTAAGTTCAGAAAACATGTTTGTTTTCACTCCTTTCAGTTACTCAGTTTACAGCCATAAAGTTGAAACAATATACATATACATACATATATATATATATATATATAGTGTGTGTGTGTGTGTCTGTGTTCAATGAAGGTCAAGAGGCTAAATGAGTTCAATTAAACAATAAACATTTTTGTGTATGCAGGTTTTAATGATGCTTTTAAATGAGTGCAAGCAGCATTTTTCAAAGGTCAGCAGGTACACAGGAATTACTTTGTTTCTTTTTAATTCCATATGTTTCCATAGAAAAAAAGCAAATGTTTAAACCCTAGTGGTTAAAAATATGTAATAAAAAAGTAAAATTGCTAATAATGACAAAGAAATGATGCATAAGAAGCCAAATGTTAGTTTTAATACAAAGATATAAAACTTATTTATTGGACTGACAAGTCATCTAGTTATCTGTATACATATACGAACATGCTGACCAACATTATTTTGCAGATGTGCACTGGGTTTTGTGCAATTTACCATATAAACTTTCAAAGGGTCAATGCCTTAAGTATTTTCAAAATTAAAAAAAGAAAATTTACTCAGATCATCTACACATTCATACAAGCATGTGTGTGCAAATTTGAAAAACAAAACAAAACAATGGCAATCCCCAACATCTCCCCCAGAATGAATCATAATAACTAGCTTTGCACAAAAAGTGCAAAAGTTCTACAATGTTTTGAAAAGGACACATAGTTTTAGTGTAATGTCATTTTTTATCAAGTAGTTTATATAGGATTATGCTAACAAGCTTCCTGTATGTATGCATGGATGGACAAGACCAAATTAGTTGCCTTCTGCCTCCATTGGGTGTGGGAGTTTATCAATTGAAGACAAGAAAGATGTATTTTCATAATCTTTGTAGAACTGAATCTAATGCCAGCTAATTTCTTCAATTCTGTTTGGCTAGTGTTTGGGTATTCAAAACATATACAACTCAGTAGTCATCAGTTATTTTTGTTCCTTAATGATTTGTCAGGCCTCTTAATGATTTGTCTGACACCTTAATGATTTGTCATACCCCTTAATGATTTGTCAGACACCTTAATGATTTGTCAGACACCCTGAAAAGCACTTCAGATTTTACATTTACCAGCAAGATAAACACAAGCAGACAGTATATCATTTTCACTTGTTTATCAAATTCAAAGCATTAATGATGGCTCAGAGAGAGTGAATTTAGAATATTTTATTTATTTATTTATTATTAAATGTTCCCTGTGTTCTTTGACAGAATACACTGTTTCCAAGCCCTGTCAGCTCTTGGGATGTCAGATATTATCCAGACTCTATTCATCAGCTTGTCACACAAGGGCACACTTTGTCCGATAAGCCCACACACACAACCGTCTCACCAAAGATGCCAGGCTGGCCAGCAGTGCTGTTTTAACTAAATGTGTATCAGCCTTGTGGATTTGTCTGAATGTATTTGACCCTGTGGATTTGCCTGAGAATGTATCAGCCTTGTGGATTTGTCTGAGTATTTATGACCTTGTGGATTTGCCTGAGTATATATAAGCCTTGTAGATTTGTCTGAGTATGTATCAGCCTTGTGGATTTGTTTGTGTATGTATTCGCCTTGTGGATTTGTCTGAGTATGTATGACCTTGTGGATTTGCCTGAGTATGTATCAGCCTTGTGGATTTGTTTGTGTATGTATCAGCCTTGTGGATTTGTTTGTGTATGTATCAGCCTTGTGGATTTGTCTGAGTCTGTATGACCTTGTGGATTTGCCTGAGGATGTATCAGCCTTGTGGATTTGTTTGAGTCTGTATGACCTTGTGGATTTGCCTGAGTATGTATCAGCCTTGTGGATTTGTTTGAGTATGTATCAGCCTTGTGGATTTGTTTGAGTATGTATCAGCCTTGTGGTTCTGAATATGCATCAGTCTTGTGGATTTGTCTGAATAAAAATCAGCCTTGTGGATGTATCTGATTATGTACATGTATCAGCCTTGTGCATCTGTCTGAATATGTATCAGCCTTGTGGATTTGCCTGAGGATATATCAGACTTGTGGATTTGTCAGCAAATTGTAGAATTCTCAATATTTTATATTTGCAGCAGAAATGATTAGTTTTGGTAGCTTTCTTGTGGACACCATTATTTGATTGTTCTTTAAAGTATACCAAAGTACTTTTAAAACTCCATCACTAAGTTTCATACATATTTCCAGTACAAAACAAATGCTTGGTCAAATGAGACTTAGTATAATACATGTAGATGTCAAAACAGATTAGTGTAAAGAAATTGGACTTGAAATGTGTCCTTTCTGGTGATACAGCTGTTTTCCCCAAAATTTAAATTTGTAAAAATTTAATAAAGACTTTGTTGACATCTATTACATTAAGAGGGGGCTTTCTTATCACCAGTCATCATAAGCAAAGCTTCTGTCATATTACAAAATTTTTTTCAATGAAAAACAAATTTGAAATGTAATTTGTCTGAATCTATCATTATATAAATTTGCAAAACTCTAAATGTGACAAAACAATTTAATGATATTAAGTCATTCTAATTAAATGTTGATTATATAAAATATATCAATTTTGATTATATACAAATGTATCAGTTTTGATTATATACAAATGTATCAATTTTGGTTAGATACAAAAATGTCTCAATTTCGATTATATACAAATGTATCAAGTTTGACTACGTACAAATGTATCAAATTTGAATATATACAAATGTATCAATTTTGTTCGTTTCTAATCAAACAGTTTCAAAGCAACCAACAATTAGTCCATTCCAGATAATTGAATTTTGTCTCGCCCTCAAAGCAAATGGGTATTGGTATGCATCATCTGACTGCAAAACGATACTGAGTTTATTAGAGTCAATTCTGTATGTTTAAGTTTGAAACTATATACATGTTCTTACAGCCAAGATTGTGTTTCATTCTGTCTGCATATGTCCATGTTGTAGTGGATGGAATGAGGTAACAAGATCAGCTGATTCTGTAGATGATCAGCAAGTTCACATGACAGCTCAAAAATGAGCACATTATAAATTGTGAAAGCATCCCATAATTAGACTGCTGAACTTAACAATTTATACCAGACTCACTGTGTGGCATGACTATTTTCCAAAGACATATTTGTCATCAGTGCTGATGTTTAAATGTGAAGTTTGTTCTAGCCGCAAATTTGTCAAAATGGTTTGGTTGCTTGGGCAATCAAGAAGTTTGATAACTGCATTCATCTCAAGAAGTAAGCTAGTAAAAGTAGGTCACATTCACTTATTATTCTCAACTGCATGCTTGTTCCAGATTTTTGCATTTAGAGTTATCTTACATTATTGTTTGTATTAAAGTAACTTCATAATCGCACTAACATTTACAAAGAGTTTGCATATCACTGAAGAAAATATCATAGTGACCTAATTTGCATTTTCAAGGTTGTGTTTAATCAAGTACTGGTAAAGCAGGTCTTCTTAGAATTATTGGGTTCCTATCCCAACTCAATTCAATTGCAGGAGTCCTGCCAAATAATTATACCACTCTGACAGTTATAAATACTACAAAAGATTTCAACAATAAAAGGACATCTTTTATAATACTGTTCTTTTAATATAGTGAACTGAAGCTGTAAAGCAATCATGATTATGAAGCATTTAACCATGAAAATATCAACTTCTAATATATCTTTGCTTAAAGAAACATATGGGAGAGAGAGGGAGAAATTTGGATTTTTAACTTAGCGTTAACAATTTTTCAGTCATATCACTATGATGTCTGCAGTGTGGCAGTTTATAGTGATGTTGAGCACTGGAACGTATTGCTGCAGACATGTAGCATCATGTCCCATCCAGTTACATTATCCTGACACCAGGCTGACCAGTCCTGGCATTAATCTCTTTAGGCTATGTGCTTATTGTGGCAGCTGTCAGTACCATTTTTATAAGTTTTGGGTATGACTTGGCTGGGGTTTGAACCTGCGACCTTGAAACTGAGGCAGATGCTTTAACCACTCAGGCCACCACAGTGGTTTTAAAGAAAATATAAGAGACAATATTTATAATTTGATAGATTGCAGTGGCACACGTTTGATTTCTTAGTAGTATTCACATCCCTAGTGGCACCTTTCAACTCTACAGGTGTCATTTTAATGTAAAAACTTCCCATTTCAATGAGCTATCAGATCTGATTACGACATATATACGGCAAATGGTAAGAGACAATGTCCTATTTTGTGATTTTCTTCTCATTAGACAATGTTACGCTTGTCCCAGGTTACCAGTATTTTCATGCCAGCAGATAGTTATGTAAGTATGTCATTACTTTTGAACAAGAAACATGCATTGGAAAAAAGAATTCTATCTGTCTCAATTTCCACCAAAATGATCCATTTTATTCAAACCTCATTTCTAAAGAGCAACTCAAGGGTACCATAAAAGATAAAACTGCTGATTAGCCAAAATAGTTGGAACAATTCTAGGCTTTGACTCTAAATTTCGACCAATCAGCTCATTTCTTGACACTATGTGCTTTACAAATAGACTACAATAGCATCCCTCATGTGAAAATTGCTGGAAATCGGATAAGAAAATTAAAATACTTACTCCAAATGTAAACTGGCAACATTTTAATTGTAAGAAGTAATTATAGAACTATATCTAGGCATCTTCTCTAAGGCATGACAATGTATCAACAATGCTTCAGTCTTAAAAATACTGGGAACATAAGACAATGTATCAATAAGGCCTGAGTCTTAAAAATACTGGTAACATAGGACAAGTGTAACAATGTCTAACTGGACACAAAATAAAATAATTGTGATATTCTCTGTCCCTTAACTTCTCAGAAATTTGACTCTTAAAGATGTGTGATAGCCCACTGAAAGGGATCTCTAGATCAGAAAGATGCTAAGAAGCAGATAAGTGTCACGGTAAATGCAAATATCATTGAGAAATTTAGGGCCATGTTTGACAAAGCAACATAATATTTTCATGATTTTTATCCATTTTAGTGTCAAAGTTACATCGGGTACTTGCATAAAAAACAAAGTCAGCTCCCTTGCACTATGTTTTACAAGGAGGCAAATTAGGTAAAAATAATCTATAATTGATGCATGCTAAATGTTAAGTAATGTTGATTTTTTTGGCACATGTTAAGGATATAAAATAAACTCAGATTAAACTTGAGATGCCAATATGCATGTACTCGACCCATGAACAAGTTCTACTTGGCCTAGTAAATTGTTACCCCGTCAGGACAAGAGGACAAAGGGTTTTCCTGGACACGGAATAACCTGTGCAAAGTGATAAAAGTGACAGGTCTTGTTTCACTGAAGGTTATTTTGTACCATAATTAGATTTAAGGTCTATGGGAAAAAAATGATTAGACAGGTGGTTGTTTAAAAAGGTGACCTTTAGAGCAGGTTTGACTAGATTTTAAATACAGTAAACTCTATATTGTCCTTGAAGTATTATACATTCCTGATATCATCAGCTGATTAACTGAGTCCAGTATAGCTAATACAAATGGACTTGAGATGGATTATTCCAGATTAGTGCCCAATTTGACTTGAATATTTAGTCCTGTCATTATTAAACATGATTCTAAGTATAATATAACAGAGTCAAAAGCAAGTTAAGTTTCAAACTTTTTTAGGACACCTCAGTTAGGGCTTTCAAAAAAATTAATTTATACACCAGAAACCTCCTTTGAGCAGCTATCTGTCAGTATATGTACCAAGCTATAATGGCCAATGTTCAACCATCTTCTCACTAACAAATTCGCCTTTGGGGCTAATCACATTTGGTGGCAACAAGGCCAGATACAATGGTGTCACAGCTCCTGAAAGTATAAAGATGAACAGAGGAGAAAGTAAATTCAGTGAATGTTTATTCTCATCTATACTAATATGGCCAAACAATTGTATAGTGATGAACTCCAACCCTTCTGGCAAATGAAGAGTTACAGGACAGATGTGCAAAGTAAAACATTATCTGACCTTGATTGAAAAAAATATAAACCTCCACTTTGGTAAAAAAATTAACATACCCCCACATACTCTGTGGTATTGTTATATGATTATAACCAAGTTCCTGTACATCAAAAAGCAATATCAGTTATTTTGGTCTGTGACAAATTGAGCTTAAAGGTAGAATTTGCAAATATAAACTTAAACATATACAGTATCAATGCACATGTATATATTCTGATGCTAAATAACTGTTGAGTTACAGTGTAGCAATTAAACAATGTTAATATGTTGTCCTTGAACCTGAAAATATGACCCTGAATGTGGTCTCCAACACATACATTGACACTGATACCTAAAGAGCTTTTGTTGTTTCTAAAATGATCAAGGAGTTCAATAGCAGCAATTGGTAATGGTAACTAGAGCTCAATAATATGAATCTCAGTGTGATCAACAACTGTCAAGATTCACTATTCTATCTCAAATGGTGTTAAACTAATAACAGAAAAGTAAAACAGAAGTTAGATTGATCACTGACCTTGACTATAACTGGGGTAGGTGAAACAGTATATAGTTGTAAAACATAAGTGTGCGTAAGTTCCTCTCTGTATCTTGAGCAGCATGACAAAAATAATAAATAAATAAATAAGTAATTAAATAACATTTTTACCAGAAATCTCTAACATTGACCTTAAAGATAGGACCCAAAATGTGTTATTAGGCAAAAATAACAGTTACTGACTACTTATAAACTACTGACATGTGACCATGATCATGCAGATAGAACCCCAAATGTGTCACATGACACCTTCTAGTGATGAAGAATACTGTGTGTAGTTTATTTATGACACCTTCTAGTGATGAAGAATACCATGTGTAGTTTATTTATGATACCTTCTAGTGATGAAGAATACCATGTGTAGTTTATTTATGACATCTTCTAGTGACAATACATAAGAATACCATGTGTAGTTTATTTATGATACCTTCTATTGATGAAGAATACCATGTGTAGTTTATTTATGACACCTTCTAGTGACGATACATAAGAATACCATGTGTAGTTTATTTATGACACCTTCTAGTGACAATACATAAGAATACCACTTGTAGTTTATTTATGACACCTTTTAGTGATGAAGAATACCATGTGTAGTTTATTTATGACACCTTCTAGTGATGAAGAATACCATGTGTAGTTTATTTATGACACCTTCTACTGATGAAGAATACCATGTGTAGTTTATTTATGACAACTTCTAGTGATGAAGAATACCATGTGTAGTTTATTTATCTCACTTGTCTTCAGATTAAGAGCAGAAATGAAAGTGTGACAGATAGATGGAGAAATGAAAGCGTGACAGATAGATGGAGAAATGAAAGCATGACAGATAGATGGAGAAATAAGCAGACAGAGAGATGGATGTTAGATGGAGGGAACCCATCCCATCCATTATTTTCACATATTGAAGCAAACAAGTTCAGACAATTGCTTTACCATTTTTGAAGACAGATGTTTGATGGCACAGACAGACAAACTGATGAGCATAAAATTGCCTGATGGGAAAGTGGAACAGATAGAATAACGACTACACCCCCATTGTGCTATTGCATTGGGTGAGTATCATGATAGAGCTGGGGTTGGTTGGTGTGCATTGGGTGAGTATCATGATAGAGCTGGGGTTGGTTGGTGTGCATTGGGTGAGTATCATGATAGAGCTGGGGTTGGTTGGTGTGCATTGGGTGAGTATCATGATAGAGCTGGGGTTGGTTGATGTACAATGGCACTTTTGAGACAGTATTGACTGTACCATGCTGAGGAAGTGGAAGTTACCAAGGAGACGAAAAACTGAGAACATGTAGGGGATCTATATCACTCAATATTTTGGTGGGTTTTCTATGTCACCGTTACCTCTCTATCTGGATAATTGAAAATAATTTCTTTTGCTTCAATTGTTTCTTAGGCATGTACATCTTGTAATTTACTACTAATGCATTAAAATGAAAAATGGTAAACTCATTTATGATAAAATGTTGAACACATCATTTGGCAGTCACAAAGATTTTAACACATATATGCCCATATTATTCTGTCACTGCTGGTCCCTGTCTATCATTATTCCAACATTAACCAAGAACTCTGGGTGAAGCTTGATTATTTCCTGCTTCTGATTGGTCAGCCTTTTTATAAAAGCCAGAAACCTAAGGCCAGCAAAATACAAAAATAATAATTCCTGAAAAGATGTTACAATATAAGCTTTCAGATAAATACTAAATAAAAACAGTTTTGAATTACCTTCATCAATAGTTTTTGTTCCTTTATGACTTGACATATCTGTAGCCACATAGCCTGGACAGCACTGGAAATAAAGTTAACATTTAAGTAGCAAATAGCCAGTACAGAACTAGGAATAAATCGAGTATTTCAGTGCCCAAATAACCAGGGAAGCACTGCAAATAAAATTAGTACTTCAGTGCCCAAATAGCCAGTACAGAACTGGGAATAAATTAGTATTTCAGTGCCCAAATAGCCATTGCAGACCTGGGAATAAGTTAGTATTTCAGTGCCCAAAGAGCCAGGGAAGCACTGCAAATACAATTAGTACTTCAGTGCCCAAATAGCTAGTAGAGAACCGCAGATAAAATTAGTATTTCATTGCCCAAATATCCAGTACAGAACTGCATATAAAATTAGTATTTCAGTGCCCAAATAGCCAGTACAGAACTGCATATAAAATTAGTATTTCAGTGCCCAAATAGCCAGGGAAACACTGCAAATAAAATTAGTATTTCATTGCTCAAATAGCCAGTACAGAACTGCAGATAAAATTAGTATTTCAGTGCCCAAATAGCTAGAGAAGCACTGCAAATAAAATTAGTATGTCAGTGCCCAAATAGCCAGTACAGAACTGCTAATAAAATTAGTATTTCAGTGCCCAAATAGCCAGGGAAACACTGCAAATAAAATTAGTATTTCATTGCTCAAATAGCCAGTACAGAACTGCAGATAAAATTAGTATTTCAGTGCCCAAATAGCCAGTGCAGAACTGCAAATAAAATTAGTATTTCAGTGCCCAAATAGCTAGGGAAGCACTGCAAATAAAATTAGTATTTCAGTGCCCAAACAACCAGCACAGAACTACAAATAAAATTAGTATTTCAGTGCCCAAATAGCCAGTACAGAACTGCAAATAAAATTAGTATTTTAGTGCCCAATAGCCAGGGAAGCACTGCAAATAAAATTAGTATTTCAGTGCCCAAATAGCCAGTACAGAACTGCAAATAAAATTAGTATTTTAGTGCCCAATAGCCAGGGAAGCACTGCAAATAAAATTAGTATTTCAGTGCCCAAATAGCCCGTACAGAACTGCAAATAAAATTAGTATTTCAGTGCCCAAATAGCTAGGGCAGCATTGCAAATAATATGAGTATTTCAGAGAATAAATAGCCAGGGCAGCATTGAGAATAAAATGAGTATTTCAGCACCCAAATATCCAGTACATAACTGCATATAAAATTAGTATTTCAGTGCCCAAATAGCTAGGGCAGCATTGCAAATAAAATGAGTTTTTCAGTGCCCAAATAGCCAGGGTAGCACTGCAAATAAAATGCATATTTCAGTGCCTAAATAACTAGGGCAGCATTGCAAATAATATGAGTATTTCAGAGAATAAATAGCTAAGGTAGCATTGAAAATAAAATGAGTATTTCAGCAACCAAATAGCCAGTACAGAATTGCATATAAAATTAGTATTTCAGTGCCCTAATATCTAGGGCTGCATTGCAAATAAAATTAGAATTTCAGTGCTCAAATAGTCAGGGCAGCACTGGAAATAAAATAAATATTGGAATAGCTACACAGAACTATGTTTCAGTATATGCAAAGCCCGGGCAGAACAGCAAAATAACATTGTTTCATGACACATTTATAATATGAAGTAATATAAGAGGTTAATCATTCCAAATTTTCATGTAAATTGCTGCAATTTTTAATTTCTGGTCAATGATTGATGAAATTAAATTCATGATTTAAGTAAAACAATTAGTGATGAGATCTATTACAAGCATAATCCAGTCTTGCCAGCATTGGTTATTTCTACAAACTAACTGAATAAAAGTAGCATATTGTGTGACAGTTGTCTGTCTCTTCTTTCATCTGTCCATTATGAATAATTTGTGTGTGTAGTTCATATTTTCATGTAAACAACTGTTAGAGTCTAGGCTTTGCACTTTATATGCGAGGACATTCTCCTGCAAATGTAGGTTAATGTGGCCTATGGTGCCAAACTTGAAACTACAGAGAGCTAGAGCATTTGTGTTGCAAAAACGCACCCCAAGTAATATCAAGAATAATAGCTGATTGTCATCCTTTATGTAAAATGTTAGGCAGCTATAGCAAGCTAACTCTGGATGTTCTATAGCCACACTGCTTAGTGTAAACTGTACAGGAATTTTCAAACTTCAAATATTAATTAACTATTACTGGTTAAATTATCATGTATTGCAGAGAGTTAAACATGCATAATCAGTTGAAAGATGAAAGATCAAAGGGTCTACTGCTTGGGTCAGTATGGACTCTTTTTCCACCTGGATGCAATTTTTGTGCAATTTGGGGAAATTGTCACAGTGATCAAGGTTTGGTGTGAAACACTGATTCTTCCCCATTAGGGATCTACTGTATAATTTTGGTGGCAATATATACAAAGTTATCTATGTTAGCGTCTGAAGGTGTGACAGTTCCTGTGGCTATCAGAATGCAAAGATTGTCTTGCATATATGGAATTTAGATGTCCCAGTGTATAAACTATGATATTGTGATTTTTTAGCATTCAAAATGTACCTATCACATTATTAGAGAAATCAGAATATTTATTATTAATGTAAAATGGGAAATAAAGAAGTACATGGGAGTGAATAAGCTTAGGAATCAGACATTTTCCAGAAAGCCTGGTGGAATGACTTTGAAATACTGCATGTACAGAAACCCAAATATAACTGATACAATTTCAAGTTTTCCCCAAAAGGAAGGCAGAATATCCATTAGAGCTTGGACTTGGAGGACAAACTGATCCATAAAAAATGAACAGAGGCATACAGGCAGAATGAACCATAAGTACTGTGTTGTGCTTCTTTAAGAAGGATTTCACACACATACACAGACACACAGACAGAGAGACAGACACACACACACACACACACACACACACTGGCACTTTTACCGAGTTCACAATGACATCGGGCCTCTGTATATCTTTGGCAAGCTCCCTTTGCTGAATAAAAGACATTACCCTGACCCCAACATTAGATGTACTGTATGCTGATTTCAACCATCCTTTTTCCTCCACTTTGTTTGCCTTAGCTGCACTGCAAAATTCATTAAAATATAAAATGACAATTTCTAACATTATCAGAAATTTGCTGTGACTGACACAACTAGTTCAGTAATTGCCTTGGATCTATGGTCAAAATTAAGTAAAAAAACAGATGCAAAACTAAAAGGTCTTGTAAAATCTAACAAATACTTTAATAATCAAAGCCATAAATGAAAATATAAGAGGAGATTAAAGTATTACAAATTAAATCCAAAATAATCTTAAAAGGTTACATTCATGTCCAAAAGAATAAAATGTTCTGGATGGATTTCAGATCCTCAAATGTATGTATCACAATGATATTGTTCTTAACTCTTTTGAATAATTCACAATAGTTCCAGAATAATATTCTAGTCCAATGAGCACTTTGTAATTCTGATGAATAATCCTAACAAATGTCTCATCTCAAATTATCTAAACACAATATTAAACATAGCTGCAGGCTGAATTTAACATATGAAGCAAAAATCCAATATAGAAATGAATTTGATTGTTCTGTTCAAGAATATATTACAACTAAATTTTGCAATATGCCCCACATGACAGATATTAACACTAGCTCTAATATTTCACAATACCTGTTCATGTGACCTAACCCTTCCAATGAGAAAAAACTAATTCTTCTAAGAACCCACCTGACCCCACCAGCCAATAAGAAATTACCAAAAACTTGTCAACAGGTATTATTATTAGAAACCTGGCAACATCTATTTATAAATCCTATGCAGTCTGCAGGCACCATAACAACTTATAATAGAATCTATACCCATTCTTACAACTCTATGGTCACAAACTAAATAACAGAAAAAAGCAAATCCAACAAGTTTTGTAAAACTTAACAAATAATTTAATTATCAAAGTTATAAATGAAAATGTGAGAGGAACTTACAGTATTATGACGTGAATCCAAATTAATCCTTAGTTTTTTTAATAACTCCTTATTTGGTTTGGGAATTTTATACTGTTTGGTAGACATGGATCACAAGTGGGGAGTATTACCAGGTAGCCTATACTGGAATAGTGATTGTAAATATTCAGGAGCACTGTTATGGGAAATCCTGTACATTAATTTGTCTTTTCTCAAACAGATTCAGCCTTTAGTAGGTAATATTTTTAACTTATCAGCTAAATTTTCCTTGCTTTCTTTCTAGATTTATATTAGCCCTATGCTCTTTTTTGAAGATGTGCCAGCTTTGCTATGTTTTTATCATTTGAATTACCCCATAATGTATTACAGTAGTCTAAATAGCGTGAATGAATACAATTATAAAAATTAGATAAAATCATATACAAGGATTTACAAAAAATATAGATATATATAACATCCATGTAGAAAATGAGTTACATAATATCTTCATGATAGATAATCACTATAGTTATGAACTAAAATTACACATAATATAGATACAGTCCAGTATCAAGAGTTTGAAAAAATTTATAGACATACATAACAAAGAAATATAGATGATACCATAGCTATATATATAGAGAGAGAGAGAGAGAGAGAAAAAGTTCTGATACATTTGATAAATGCATGTAGCAAGCTGTATGTTTTTGTCACATCTCAGTGTCACTTTGCATTTTAAGCATTTAAATAAAACAAAGTCAGTTGTAATACAAAGCAATTTAAAATAAAATCAATGTAATATATACAAAGCTGAACCAGTCTCAATGCATGTTACAATTTTATTCCTAATTAAGTGTAAAAATGTAAAAGTAACGTACATAAAAATCTTAAATTTTCACTCTGTATCATGCATATAGTGATATGGGTGTAGTGGTATGATATATTGTATCATCACTAAATATTGATATCTAGGGCGCTTATTACATCACTAAGTTTTAAATACAGGTTAGATGCCTGTCTTCATCCCGAGTTGTACAACTTCTCTCCTCAAATACAAACTGGACAGCACAGTTCTATCCTAAATGTATGCTCCCATAGAGGATGGTTATCTAACCACTTCTATGTAGTAAATTTATGGTAAAACTGCAGTGGGCTTTTTAATTCCTTGAAATGAGGCTTGTTTCCTCTGGTGGCTATCTTGTGAGTTTAATATGGAACCTGAGTGTACTTACTCTTCAAACTCCCTCATAAGGTCTTTAATCTGGTCCATTGTAATGTTTGGATCCTTGATTCTGTGTTTTAATGCATCGCTGCATCCTTTGTATACTAAAGCTGAGTTCATACTGGACATATTCACCACTCTGAAATAACAATATGACTAATCGTAGGTGTATGAATGTGCACTTAAATAACCTTTTTTATTAGTTAGTCTTCAGTTTTTAAGTTCATCCACACAGGGCATAAAATAGTAAACTAAATGTGATTTATGCCTAACATGATGATACATTTATCCTAAATATTATTCACAAAGCTACACAAAAAGTAATATAACATTCTACCAAAAACATATGAATATATTTAGTGCATTTTTAGTGATGTCATGGAATAGAAATAATAAGGACATGTCACAAATTTTAAACAGAAGAAAAGAGTAAATTTTTTTGACAAATCTGAATATTTAAATAAAAACTCAAAATATAAAAAGCAATTTTTACCATCCTAAATACTGCATGTCCATAAAGATGTAATTCCAAATTTTCTATAAATACTCTGGATTTTTAAGCAACCTTCCTTGTTACTGAAATACTTGTCTATGAAACGGGTCATTTCACCATTAAGAATATGTTTCTGAAGATAAAAAGGTCATTCCAATGTTAACTAAATTTTTCTGAAGAGAAAAAGGTAAAGAAAAATGAACAATAAAAGATGAACAAAATTATATTATGCAAAACCCAAAGAAGAAACGATGATAAGCACATGAAAATTCCAAATTTTAAAAATAATTTAAAATGACAAAGAGAAAAATCAAGAACTTTAATTAAAGAGTTGCAATGTGCATGAACAGCGAAGAATATTCAACAAAACTTCAAGGTCAATTAAAATTTTCTTTTTAACATGACAAAGTGTAAAGCTTTTTATCTGAACGTAAGTTTCTTGTATCTTATAATTCTCAGAATTTTTTTGCAGAAATCTTAAATAAATATCTTTAATTTTAATGAGTGTAGGTGAAGCACACACACACACGTGTGCGTGTTTACGAAAAGATCTGTAACAATGCAAACAACATGAATTCGCTTCCCAACCATAGTGTTTGCTAAATTCAAGCTAGAATGTAAATGAGGTTAGAGGATGTTACTGAGGAATCTTCATATGCAAAATGGATTTATATGTGAAAAGTAAGTTATGCTGACCAACTTTTTACACACTCAATTGCCCTTATAAGTAAGCAAGGGTCCAGAATTTTATTTTGAAAGTTTTATAAAAGAACCTCTAAATACATTTAAACATCATATACAGTAAGCAGTAAGCATGACACTAAAGTCAAAGTGACCAACTTTCAAGAATGGTAGAGCTGCGTACCAATTTTGATAAGGGCATGTGAAATAGGGCCAAGAATATGGAGAAAGTTACACATGAATGTCAATCATGGGTTACATGTATACTGTGATCCATTTTATGTAAGGTAGAGTTTATCTTACTGTGATGCATTCACATACCAGTGCAGATGAGTTTAGCTAATTTTTTAAAATTCCATTACATGCTATTGTAATATAACTTTAATTTACTGGATTTGACATTGTCTCGAAATTCAGTTCAGTTCTGTTTGACGTGACTGTTTTATTTTTTGTGCAAACAACTAATAATAGAAACTCTGTATCTAATGCTAACCTAGTTCCTGACCTTAATTCAGAACCAGTAAAAATTGAAGCAAACAACATTTTTAAAATTCTTTCGCAGGGTAAGATTCATCAAGTGAAATCGAAGCAATACTTGGAGTAAATGACAAATAACATGTATCAATTAGGATTTTACAGAAGATTAACCCATATCCGGGTATCTGTTTTGTGTTGTAGGTAGATTTATTATTGCTGTTTTCAGAAAGAATAGTCATTACTTGCCTTAACACTTGAGAGGTTAAAGTGTTTTATGTTGTGACCAGTTTTTGGACTAATTATTTTGTTTTCTTCAAATTATTTGCATCCAAGAGATTAGTTTTCCCTGGAAATACCTGTGCTCTAAATTAATTCTTGGACAAGGACATTTATCAAAATTTACACAGAATTCAAACTGGAATATTATTGTTTTCTGTGATTCAACAAAGAACTGTAGACACATCAGTATGACGCTGACCACAGCAGACGTCATCACCTTCCATTTTGGATTTCATCGGGATTTGAACTCATTTTCATAGGGACTTTTTATTACTAGGACTTCTTGTTTTAATTCTTGGATTATTTTTGGAATTTATTCATAGAACTGTAGGTTCATTTCTCAATTTTACCTTGTTTTTCTAGGGAAATAAATTATTTGCTAACTTTTATAAAGCTTGTTGTCTTCACTTTTTTCTTGTTACATTTGTAAGAGCCTAAATATGTAACAATGTCAATTAAGATTAAAATGTCATTCCCACTTTTCTGCATTAAAATATGTCAATGAAGATACAAAGGTCATTCACACGGTAACAATATGTCTTTAAAAATAAAAGTTAATTCCCACATTAATATATGTCACTGAAGATAAAAATGACGTCACCACATTAAAATATGTCACGGAAGATAACATGGCCATTCCCACATTAAATTATGTCACAGAGGATAAAACGGTCATTTCCACATTAAAATATTAACTGAAAACAAAAAGGTCGCACCAGCGCTAACAATGTCTCTACATATATTAGGTGTCGTTCTAATATTGACAATATGTCTCTGAAATCAATGTCAGAGTGATATATGATGATCACTATTTCTGTAATCTTAGTTTATATAAGTACAGATTCGGATGATTTAAAATGAAACAAGATCCACTATATGCAGGGTAGATCAAAGACATCTGTCAACATAAAAACGTCACCAATGCATCAAGAATAGGCCTGGATGACCTTATTCTTGTATGTTTTGAATTTTTCTTCCTGAGATACTCCCAGAAATCAGTCTTGACTAATATAAGTGAAACAGGGTCAATGGTATGGAACAGGTTACAAAAAGGTCGGTAACAATACAAAAATAAGTCAAACATTGTAAGATGCATACATGTAGAAAAAATATGCTTAAACATGTTATAAAACTTGTGGGTAAATAAAAAAAGGTTAATGATATTGAAGGTGTTACAAAAATCGGAAACACAGAAGTCAAATGAACATGTACAATAGGCTAAATTACATATTGTAAGAGTAGCCGAGTTTTTCTTAAAGCTATGCAGTAACACATCAAGATTTCAACACAGAATGGCATTATGAACAAAGCACTTAAAATACATTCACTTTTAAGACAGCATTTAAGAAGAACGTTTTAGCTGTCAACATCCCTGTAACATATTTAAAAGTTGGATTAAAAATAATAGTTATTACTATCTCGAAGATAAAGCATCCAGGATAATGTTTTGGTTGTAATTACTGTGAAACCTCTAGTGTTTGCCTGGTAGATCTCACCTTGTAACTTCTTGAGTGCTGGTGTTATCCCCCATCTCCTGAGTTTGTTTAATGCTTTCCCTTATTTTTCAATATGGTTGATCAGTGAAGGTATTGATGGAAGTAAAGCTTATGCAAAGATCGCATGTCTAGTGCAAATTTCTTTGGCAACAAGAACTTAGGCTTCTGTAAGTCTTTGGATAGGTTCCCTTACTTGGCTCTGTCATACCGCCCCGGTAGCCTAATGGTTAAAGCATCCGCTTCGGAGGCGGGAGGTCGTGGATTCAAACCCCGGCCAAGTCATACCCAAGACTTACAAAAATGGTACTAACAGCTGCTTCGCTAGTTGCTCAGCATTAAGAAGTTAGTGTTAGGACTGGTCGGCCTGGTGTCAGGATAATGTGATTGGGTGGGACATCATGCTACATGTCTACATAGGTAACAGTAATTAAGATAATGTTCATTTAGACATTTTCAGTTTTCTCCCAGTATTTGGTAGTGTCTACTTGATATTGACTAAATCATTATTCAAAAATGGCTGCTTCGTGCTGTTTGTTAATTGTGGTCAGCGAGTTACATCAGACAAAATGCAAGTTACATAAGTAGTTATACAGAGTTTATATCAAACAATCGTAGAACATCACATTATTGAGTAGTACTGACAAGGTACTTAATGAAAGGAATTAAAATGGGTTGTGCAGAGTTTCATTTTCGGTAAATGGAACAGATAACTGAGTTTTATAAACCTTATTTTGACTAACCAATGCAATTTGTTTTAGGATCACTTATATGTTTTGTTAGGCCTAACAAACAATGTAGAAATTAAGCGCTCCAAACTTTCCTTGCTTCACCGCAGTTTCACTACATATGTAAATTTGATTTTGTTAATTACACCAGTGAGCAGTATCATGTACAGCTCGGCCTCTTGTTTAACGGTTAGGTCTGCTATGACATGGGGTGGTATTATTGTAATAATATGATATATGCTGTGACATGGGTTGGTATTATTGTACTAATATGATATATGCTGTGACATGTGGTGGTATTATTGTACTAATATGATATATGCTGTGACATGGGTTGGTATTATTGTACTAATATGATATATGCTGTGACATGGGGTGGTATTATTGTACTAATATGATATATGCTGTGACATGGGGTGGTATTATTGTACTAATATGATATATGCTGTGACATGGGTTGGTATTATTGTACTAATATGACATATGCTGTGACATGGGGTGGTATTATTGTACTAATATAATATATGCTGTGACATGGGGTGGTATTATTGTACTAATATGATATATGCTGTGACATGGGGTGGTATTATTGTACTAATATGGTATATGCTATGACATGGGGTGGTATTATTGTACTAATATGATATATGCTGTGACATGGGGTGGTATTATTGTACTAATATGATATATGCTATGACATGGGGTGGTATTATTGTATTAATATGATATATTTTCACAAGACGGTTGTTAATGTGATAATCTGAATCCAATTTAACTTTGTAAACAGTGCTGCTAGAGTAGATCTGTAAAGACGTTTCTAAGATTTCTCCTAATTTGGTTTCCTCGTCGTAGTAAGGGCAGCTTTAGGTTTCTTTTCAGCAGATTATTCTGTGGTATTTTATGCTATTCTTTTAGAAGCCACAATGAAGTCCACGGTGTTCTAGATCTGCTATGAATCTTTCATTGTGATCAGGTAACCTTTGTATCTAGGGGAAACTTACTTTCTTTCCAGAGTATCCATCATAGCATCGTGTTCATTACAGTTATTTAATGTTGTCCTAATCATGGGCAAATGAGTTACGTCTTAGCCATTACGATTTTGTGAAGGGATTTGTGTTCATTTTTGAGAGGCAGTGATAGTTTTTGAAGGTATGGAAAGTTCATCTGCACATTCTGTATGTCGTTCCTTGCTATGGATACACTAAGTTTTACTCTGGCAACACAGGCACGACTTAAACAGAACTGATTCTTGTACTAGCAAGCTTGTACATATTCAGACTACATGTGCTGGTGATTTGTATCGAGCCATTTTTTATCTTTACCATTAATGTCGAAGGTAAAAGGTGAGTAACACAAGAGGTTTCGTCATTCCATAAAGAAAAACTGGACCTTATTTCGAGTTGCGATGGTACTTGTCCAGGACATAGTTTGGGTGATGGGGATCGCCATGCCTTTCTGAGCAGTTAAGTTGTTCCATCTGGACTGGCTCTTGCGCAGGAATTTTTATAGATAGTATTTGTTTTGTCAATCTTGTGTGCATTGAAATTATCCTGAACATGTGGTCAGGTGTACTGACTAAAAAAGATGGCGCTGTGGCTAATTTTTGAAATTGTTGTCTGAGTGCTGATTTTATTTTGGATGCTGAAATTATTGCTTTGTAAAAATTTGTTTATTTATTGTTTGATATTTTGGATAATTGTTTCCTGGACTTGGTGGCCTCATTTATTAAAGCAGCTTTCCATCCTAATATGGATATCAACAGTTGACACATTCATATATATGACCTTGTTTTAGGTAGTTCCCTCATCAGCTCTTGCTGTTTCTCAAAGTTTCACTGACAGATTGAATATTCCAAACAGTTTTGGGGCATCACTATTCTTGGCATCAGCATGTCTGTTCTTTGCTCTATTTTAGAGTAATATCATGTGACCAAATGCTATTTGTAGATTGTGATTCCATTCCGTTAAATGTAGCCTTATGTAACCTTAATCGATCACATGCAATAATGCACTTATTATCTTTGTCATATGTGATATTGCTATCACTTCCTTGGTGTAAACTGCTATTTACTCTGTGATCAAGCAACTATCAAAAACTGCTAACATGTCTCTTAAAGTGTTTAATTACGGGCATTTCACATGTCAGGTAATTAAATTAGCTTTGCACTGAAAAATATAGATACTCTATTGATAGCCCCTTACCGTGCATGAGGACGGAGTAAAGGGAACAATGCATCGCATACATCCAAGGTGCCCCAAAAATTGACCTTCAGTGTTAGTTCTGCTTGTTCTGCAAATGGGGCTGGAGAATCAACCTAAAAAAGGAAAACGATTTTTTTCTAAGACAGACTGATGGATCGACTGAACTATAGGTAATGAATATCACCTTGTTAACACCTGTGTTGTTTAGAACAGGCAATGCAGCAAGGTAGCAAAAGCGTAAACAATTGTCATCAATGCATAAATCCAATTGCCGCAAGTGTCTCTTTAACTTTTGAGCATCACCTTAACCTTTGATCATAGAGATGTTCCTCAATCCCTGATGCAAATGTGGCCAACGTTTAACGAGGATCCACTAATGCAAAGACGATATACTGCCATTTTAAAACTCTGTTCACAAAACTTTATGTTTGATGGAACAGGAAGCTGTAAACTATACTGTTTCTACTGCATCTCCGTTTTGTAACATTCATCCCATATGAAAACAAAATGGTATAAACATGCAATGCAGTTGATTAGCAACAATTGTAACCATCAAATATATTGACGATTTACCTTGTAAGCAATCGCAGCATTGTTAACCAGTACATCTAGACCCCCATACTGTTTAGCAAGGAAAGCCTTGAGGTTCTGTATGCTGCTTGGGTCACTGATATCCAGCTGATGGAACAAGGGGTTCAGACCTTCTTTCTTCAATGCTTCTACTGCATTCTTGCCACGACCCTCGTCCCTTGCTGTAGAGGAAAAAATATTACCAGCTATCCATTCATCAACCAATCCATCGACCCTCTATCTACAAAACTATACGTGACCAAATAATTTCACATACAGACAGGGTTTGATCGATAGACAATAAACGTTTAATGACACTGAACAGTTCAAAGAAATAATGATTTTTACATAAAGTCATAAGTACATAAAGACACTTGCCTGTTAGGTAAACATCCCCATCAAATTGCTTACACAGACCACGGACAATAGCAAATCCAATTCCTTTATTTGAACCTCTAACCTGTAATGAAAGTCACAAATTTATTAAATAAGTTATGTTTTATTAATTTATAGAATTCATGTTTCTTAGTCAACAATGGTGTATTCTTTCTTTGTAACTGTGCCGATTTATTTAATGCAAAGAAACTTCATGGACTGCAATTGGCTGACGTTCCTTACGTCTGTCACTGGCAAAAATAGTAATCAGTAACTTGTCTATTTCCAGATTATTCTTGCATACATTTCATTATGATATTTCTCTCAACAGTTTCAATTAAGCAATATTAATGAACTTTGTCTTTAATGATATACCTAGCTTTCTTTATGAAACACTAAGGTCATGAGAATTAATGGCAATTTTCTGAAGCAAACATTCCTAAGGAATTAAATGAGACAGTTGTTCACTCTAAAAAGTACGTGTTTTAGTTGTTCTCTTTCCTTTTGTTTTTGTGAAAGTCATGTTGGTATCCTTGACTGGTTAAATCAGCATATTGTTATGCATATTTAATTTATATTCTGTCCATGATTGTAAGTTGTAAACAACATGTTTACATTGCAAGACTTCAAGGTGAGTATTGTTTACAATTAGACTAGGTTTTTCCATTGGAAATCTTCACATTCTATTTCATTTATAGGTCAAGTCAAAATGTGTTTAATTAGGGATCTGATAAACAAATTATTCATTCCTGTTCTATCATCATGTGGGAATGCATTATTTGAGTTTGCAGTTCTGTTCAGATATAATTTGAGAGGAATTATTTATTGAAATTATCCATTGGAATTACTAAAGTGCTCGTTGACTTTTTGAATTTATGCACACTACTATGGATTTCTGTGAACTCATTTAAAGACATTATGGATTGCATCAGTGTGTTACATCAGGACTTTAATGACTATTTGAATTCATTCAGAACAGTTATTTATTTATTTTTTACTTGTGAAAGGACATTTAGAATTATTCGGGATTTAAATCACCATATTGTGTTTCTTAAATTTTCACTTTATACTGTAGAGAAATAAATTGTTTGTTGATTTTACTTAAACTTGATGGTTTCTCTTTCTATCTGTTACATAATTAAAGACCTGATATCATAAGAATAGTTGATGCTCCTTATTGTACAGACTGCACTTGATGGCAATGACACCATGATCAAATGAGTGTTTCCAACCGGTAAATCACTTTGGTCCTAACATGGAGGGGAGAAAAATAAACAAAATATGGTTCAAATCAGCTTTACGTCTGACAAGGCTCTGAATTATAGATAGCTATGTAATCATAAACAAATGGAAATGGAAATTTACTGATGGAAAATGAAAGGAATGCTACTTTGTTTGATATGTCAGCACAGACAGCCTCTAAAATGTTTTTTTTTTTCTTTCTTTCTAGCAATAGAGGAAGTTACATATTAACTATTGTACGTGCTTCTGTTTCGCCTCTATCTCTTTTCTTTCTTTCTATAAGTTATCAACAAATGAATTCCATTAGAAGAAACACCTGCTCAGTACTCCCAAGTTCTGACCCAATATAGTTTCACATATCAATCAAACTGGGCACATTGACCAATCAGAAACAGGCATCGAATTCACTGGGTATTTATGCATTGCTCTCCACCACATTTACTCACAAACGTAAGACCACATTTGATTACTTCCTTATTGCATTGCTTATGAATTTGAAAGATCATATTGAAAATCAAACAAATTTTTCATAAAAATGGTTTACCGTTGTACTTGGGGCATATGTGATGCAGACTGTCGTTATTATGAACGAATTCAAGAGGGATTTTAAACAAAATTAAATTCCCAAACCAAACACCAACAAGAAAAAATGTCTTCGTTAGAAGTGATGCATCATTTTTAATCATATTTCAAATATAAATAAACAAACTACCCACCGTTCTGAAATTTAACATATGCTGTGGATATATGCCGACTGTTCAGCAGAATATTTTGAATGGGCTTTTGCCATTCAGAACGTACCACAGATGGAACTTCCGTGAATGCTCAACAATCTGATTTTATGTGCAAAACGCTCATGTATTAGAATCCAAAATCTCCTATATTTGTTATACCATTTTCCTTCCTTTACTCCATAAACTGATCACCAATCTGATCAAAATCATAGAACAGCTGAGATCTGATTTTAATCAGATTGGAAACATCACATGTATACAGTGACCACTATTAATTTAAAGGGTTACGTACGGTCAGGGGTAGTTTGATAAACCAACCCCCCATCTGTGTTGATACTGATGGACGCTATTTGGATCTGATACCACCTGTTCATTAAAATGCTCAGTTTTGGTTCATGCAGATCTTTTCGGAACAAACCTGCGTACACTGTAGATACATACGGGTAACTGGTAGCAGCCATTATCTAAAGCGAAATTCAAAATGGCCACAGGACAGAGGATTGTGCTCTTCCGAGTGGATTTACAAATCACCAAACATAGGATTTGCTTCGGCTATATAATTTACATGTCACCAAAAGTATACTTGGGCTGACGGTAGCTCCACAGCTGTGAGAAATACCACTGAGTGTATAAAATGTACACCGATGTGTGCAGCCAAAACTGACAGCAGATTTTTGCAGGTTTTAATGAATAGACAATAACATCTCGGGGCCAGCCTCGCAAATTATCTCCTAATACGTTTTATCAATATTATTTTGATCCGTTATCGCAGGGCCCCTAAAAGGCGTGAGGCCCGTCGGCCGATGCTTACTCTGCATATTTGGTAATCCGGCACTGTCGCGAATGAGGGGCTAGTTTATTCGCCTAGGTCTGGCACCGCCTGTCCATATAGGCGAACTAGACGGTTGCCTAGGGCGCCAAATTTGAGAAATTATCGGGGGGGGGGGGGGAGTGTCTCGATTTCATGGTTCGCCTAGGGCGCCAGTGGCTGGTAGCTATTCTAGGGTCGTCCATGTGTACTGTAACTTCCTATACTGATTCTATATGCCTATATAATATATGTTTACGAAATCGCGGTATTCGAAGTTTTCTGTATTTCTACATAACGTCACCTATCATATGTTTATCTTTTATACACAAGATGGCCGTAAGTTACTAGTTCTGCATCACCAGATGATTTCGGGCAAGTGTCGGTATTGCTGGCGAGCACAATATTTTAAGTTGCACGCATATATGTCACTGTTTCCCAATCTGGTTAAAATCCGATCTCCGTTGTCATACAGCGACTGCTTTTGGGGTCATGTTCTGGTGACCTATGAATTAGTCAATGCAAATGTAATTTCCAAAACTCTGAGAGTGAATCGAATCTTCGGCACACGTTGATGCTCTTCGGCCATGCTGCACAGTCTCCCAAACGCGAAGATAGAAGACAATCTGATTGGCTGATACAATTAGCGATTATGGTAATAACATTGGTCTCCAGAACATAACCCCTAAGCGGTTGTTGCCAGGTCATTACGTAGGACAGTGGAGATCTGATTTCAATCAGACTGTTTCCATCATGGCCGTACCCGATGTTCTCAAACAGAATATGTATCTTCTTAAAATTTTTATTCCGGTAACAAATCGGTTAACCAGTTTGTCGTCTGATAATGTCCACTGTCAGAATACATAATTACCCACAGATGCTCGACGCGAGCTTCATGTTGAACAAAAATCAATAATCTAAAAGAAAAAAGAATTCATACCGAGTTTAAAAATTACTTCAGATCACCCCCCTGACCCGTTATGACATAGGACCCTGTCTATCATACTACAAATGAAAAAAGGTAAGTAACTTTCAAAAACTTAATTTCACGCCTGACTCCTGATCTTCTGCTTTTTTCGTCTTTGAAGACACAAGACCACAATCTATGGTTTGTTGTACTCCTTAGATATTTTTCTACGCATCAAGCCAGCATTTACTTTTCTCCGTTAGACCAAACTGAAGTAACGGGCTCCGAAACGTACGAATTGCGCGAATTATGTTTGCCAGGACAAAGCTAATCTGAGGTAATTTTGGTACTCGCTATGATTAATTACCTTCAGATTATTAAAACAATACTTCAACATTAAGCTCGCTTCGAGCACTTGTCTAGTTATCTAGCTACGACGTTGTAGCCTTGACGTGGTTGAGGCTAAGATCTTATCCAAATATTGTCAAAGACAAAAAGGTAACTGTAGTTAAAATCTACCACCTAATTAGAGTTATGTTTTCAGGAAATTAATGATAAAGTTATTAAGCCTATATCAGATGAATTGTATTGGCATGTTTACGCTTGTCCAGCTTTGTCCACTGTGACAGATAACACGAGATTATCGGGGTAATTCATTTCCAAATAAGGCTTGTTATGCAATATTTGGATATCGTACAATACGTTATTCAATGAATACCATATTTAACGATCTTTTTACGTTTCCGAATAAGGCAGCAACGTCCTTATATGGCACACGAAAAAAAAAAAAACGTGATAAAAACGGAAGCAGTTATCAACTGAACTAATTTGGCCGGCAATCCAAGAGAAAATATGGGATAAAGACGGTAAACGATATTTTTACAATGACATGCAGCCATTTTGGTTTTAAATAAGAGAAGTATTTAATTTCTTTCAATATATTTAAGGAATTTGTTCAAAATATAAGCTCGCAGACTGAAAAAGCGCCGGGTTTGCATCTCACCCGGTTGCTCCGTTGATACACATAGGCTCATGCTAGTAACCAGTCCGCGAAGTAGGGGTACTAATAGTGGTACTGATGATTACCATATTTGTCAAAAACCAAATCGAATCAGTGGTGATATATATAAGAGTCAAAATGTAAGTATGTTAATGATGTTGTTTTCTAGTGGCATTAAAATTAATTGACAGGTGTTGACTTTAACACATCGTTGTACACGATTTTTACTTTTCGTTGAAACAACTTGAGTTGTTTAAACAGTCTGTGGTCGACATGTACTTTCATGCTCAAGATGGTGGGCCGATTTTCACCAACAAGCCCGGTGCCAGTCCCTGTCACTGGTGATTACAGATGCATTGTTTTATTTCTGTCAGATACGTTTCTGTTGTTGGAGGGCGCAGATGGCAGGATGAGGGCCATGGAATTTGTATCCTTTTTGCTAGCCGACTTACACTTTTTGCGACATATACATCAAGTTCCTAACATTAGGACAAATAGTACTATCAAAATGTTCGTCATTACTCTTTTGTCCAATGTGGGTCCCTGCCACTCGTCCTTGTCTCTACCTCCCGACATACTTAGCCAATATGTGCCCGTTGTATGTCGATACATTTTAATTATGAACACACGCCGACCAGTTATGGCGGGTAGAATTTCTGACGGATGCCAGCTGAATGCCAGTGCCCCAAAAGGTTTCAAAAAAGGGCAAAAACCAGATATTTATACTACTTGTGCGTGTTACTGTGTTTGTTATAGATGTAGTTTTTTGAGGTTGCATACCGCATGAGTGTTACTGATCAATACTACATATGGATAGGCATGTATTACTAACTGTAACTATATTGCAACAACAGAAGCCGTGTATTGATTTTCTCCACAGCAATGCCTGCACAGTGTGGTACGGTCTCTATAGCATGGTTAGTCATTAAGTACCAGCAAAAGAGACATATAGTTGAGTTGTGAATTTTTTCGTTTTGAACAAATGATTGCAGTTGTATGAATACAAATTTTGAGCAATAGTCAGGCGATCGACTCTCAAAGTATGCTGAAGGAATTTATGGCGGTCTCTAACGGTTGCATTAATCTGCCAAGAGACTGGGGTATCAAATGTATAACTGATAGACTGAGATCGCTGTATCGCTTGAATACATCATACAGATTTATCAAGGAAACACAAAATATGTTATATGCATTCTCAGAAACAAAATCAGAACATAATGATAATAATGAGGCCATTAAAAATTATAATAATCTGCAGACTATTATGTATGAAAGAGTACACACGTACAAGAAAATAACTCGCCCTGCGTCTGACGTTTTTGATGGGGTCAGCGATGTAGATGTTCAAGAGCATGCTAATTAAACAAATGCTTTTGGGTCATAAATGTAAGAATGGCATCCAAACTCACCAATCAACAGTATGTAAGAATGGCATCCAAACTCACCAATCAACAGTATGTAAGAATGGCATCCAAACTCACCAATCAACAGTATGTAAGAATGACGTCCAAAATCACCAATCAACAGTATGTACGAATGGCATCCAAACTCACCAATCAACAGTATGTAAGAATGGCATCCAAACTCACCAATCTACAATATGTAAGAATGGCATCCAAACTCACCAATCAACAGTATGTACGAATGACATCCAAACTCACCAATCAACTGTATGTAAGAATGGCATCCAAACTCACCAATCAACAGTACGTAAGAATGGCATCCAAACTCACCCATCAACAGTACGTAAGAATGGCATCCAAACTCACCAATCAACAGCACGTAAGAATGGCATCCAAACTCACAAATCAACAGTACGTAAGAATGGCATCCAAACTCACCAATCAACAGTATGTAAGAATGGCATCCAAACTCACCAATCAACAGTATGTAAGAATGGCACCAAACTCACCAATCAACAGTATGTAAGAATGGCATTCAAGCTCACCAATCAACAGTATGTAAGAATGGCATCCAAACTCACCAATCAACACTATGTAAGAATGGCATCCAAACTCACCAATCAACAGTACGTAAGAATGGCATCCAAACTCACCAATCAACAGTTCGTAAGAATGGCATCGAAACTCACCAATCAACAGTATGTAAGAATGGCATCCACAGTACGTAAGAATGGCATCCAAACTCACCAATCAACAGTACGTAAGAATGGTCTCCAAACTCACCAATCAACAGTACGTAAGAATGGCATCCAAACTCACCAATCAACAGTATGTAAGAATGGCATCCAGACTCACCAATCAACAGTATGTAAAAATGGCATCCAAACTCACCAATCAACAGTATGTAAGAATGGCATCCAAACTCACCAATCAACAGTACGTAAGAATGACATCCAAACTCACCAATCAACATTATGTAAGAATGGCATCCAAACTCACCAATCAACAGTATGTAAGAATGGCATCCAAACTCCCCAATCAACAGTATGTAAGAATGGCATCCAAACTCACCAATCAGCAGTATTTGTTTTATAAAGCAATATACCACGAGTCAGAAGTGAGGCGGCGCAAGTATATGAGAAAATTAGCAACTGCTTTCATCGAACATAACCAACCCAAAAGTGCTGGTGAAATTTACAAGGCGTTTGACATTATTGGGTAAGTACGAAAGCCTGCCAAAATTCATGTTTGTGCTGTACTTCATTATAGGTCATTTGAGGTTACCGAGGCGGACGTCTTCCTAGAAGATGTTTTATTTTTGCTATGAGTACCCGGAAATAGGCGTACTTAATTGTTTGACAAGGGCTGATTTACAGTTTGTGCTACTTGTGCCAGTGGCAGACATTATGGATTTTAGTATAAAATACCACTGGAGGATTATAACAGAATAAAACAAGAAAGGACGGTGTTTTCACAAATTAGATAAAACGCTTACGTATACGTATATGAAACGCCATGGCATTGGGCCCTAACAAATGCAAAGCTGATGCTTTGGGGGAAAAAACATGGATAGGTACTTCTTCTGTAGCAGAACATGTCATTATGAGCACTGTAAAACACATACACACGTGTCACGCGATGGTCCAGGGGTACGACTATATCTTGATGTGGCATCGGATTCCGTTCTAGAAATGCTATGCCATGATCTGCTTGTAACAATCGTGGTCATGTGAGTGTGCGGCCAGCGTGCACAAATTCGCTCGAGTGCATCTGCGACACTTGCAACATCTTCTAACGTCAACGGTTCAGCTTCGTTGCATCTGCTGGCCACATCGGCAATCGATCGCGTGTACTTGTATATAAGCAATTTAATTTGTTGATCACGAACACGATCATGTCGAAAAAATAACAAATCATCTTGATGAACCTCACGATGTGTTAGGACATCGAACCATGCGAAATCTGCCTGGGTACTGATAAGTAAATTTGCCACAACGCTTGATTGGCGAACCATGCTTGAGCAATACCATTAGTGACCTTTGCCACACTGGCTAACTGTTTCACGGCTATTTTTGTCCATTGTTTGGTTGTTTATATCGAGATAAATTACCTTTAATGAGTAGACGTTTGCCAACGAGAGGCAGAGCCTCCAAGTGCGATGTTGGCTTTCACACCTCTTTTAAAGACCCATCTTGCGATTTGGACGCAAATAAAAACAATCTTGTGTACGATGATGTCATGCTTGAAAATCAAGTAAATCCCCCACAAATATTTTCACGAGGCCGGCACAAAAACACTGACATCGTCTGTTTGACTCAGTGATACGCACATGTTCCTAAAGTGGATCGTGACAACTGTAACATGATGATATTTCGAGGTGACACAAATGCAAAAGTCCGGTGGAATGTTTCCATTCCTTTCAGCGATTCCAGCATTGTTGGCATCAGCGGCTTCAACGGTTGCAGAAGTTACTGAAGACAGCGGAATCAGAGACAGCAATGTGTCGGTGATTCGTATCAAAAAATATATTGATACTAAGGTTATAACAAATCAATACGTAGTTGAACAAATCGCTAAGGTGCCCGCATCAAATTGCGTTGTAATTTAATGACGCGAAATTGAGTGAGTATTAGTCAAAGAATGGTGATAACAGGATGGTGATTACACCAGGAATTATACATCTTTACAATATGAACAGTAAGATTATAATTTTTGTCAGTTTTATTTTCAGCATCATTAGCAGCCGGAGATTAAATTTTGCTCTAACGATTTCACGTTTATCCTGACGGATTGTTAACTGTCTTTGGTGTTCGTGTTTAAGATTAGATTTATGACTGTACACGTAATGGAATGTGACCGCGGTGATGAGGTTGCGGAATCTACCGACGCGGCTGGACCAATTGTAAGCGGATGTTAACTTCGATAACAATTTCGTTCCACTTGTTGATGAACATCTGCATGCAAACGGTTCCACCATACCCTCATATACAATGAAATATAATCTTGTAAAATGACAAATACAAATTGATTGTTGAGACCACCCTAATATACCACTACCAACTCGAGACCAGCTTGGAATCATCGCACGTGTACGTGAAAACGCACAAGCGTTAACTGCTGAATCAGAATCAAAACCTCTTCGGGACTGCTTGAACAATGGCGAAGTAACATCAACCGATTTATGCACCCCTGTTAAGTTTGCTAACGAATATTTTACAGCAACTTTGACATAATTAAAGTGAAAAAGATGCCAACTGTCATTTAACAAGGACGCTTTTGTTTGGTAACAGTTATTGGGCAAAGACAATCACTAGATGTCAAAGGTTCTAGCGCAATCAGTGTTTTTCAAAGAAAAGGGTGCTGGGTTCCCAGAACACACAATCATCGGAGATTTAAGGATTCCCGAGGCAGGTGTTTTCTATAACTGCATGACAAATGTACCAGTAAAAAAGGGTTATTGGCTAGAAGTGCGTGTGCGTATTGCGCCGACGCGTGATGATGAGACCGGACATGGTCTGCCTGTCATACTACTAAAATACGCAATTATATTCTTAATAGAAGAACTGTGATGGTCCCTCAGTGTTACCGACTTGAAAAATAATCGAAGCGAACAACAGCTGCGAGATGAAATTACCAAGACAGGCCCGCTTGTTGTGACTGGAATCAAGACATCAACCATTGTAGGTCCACCAATCGAAATTATTGCCAGAGATATCGATAGTAACCGGTGTCTCTGGTGGTGCTAGCAAATTAATATCAATGCGACTGCATTCACTAGTAAGCGTCTATTATGGATTGTTGGCAGCCCACAGAGCATTCTAAATTCGATCAGTAAATTGTACTATGTGGTAATCGAGGATAAAATATACAGTGCGGCTGAGTTTGAGACCCTGCTGGCGGAAATGGAAAATCACAGGAAGTTGAGAGCACAAGTAAGAAACTGCGCGGATTCACAGAAGTACAAGACGAGTAAAAAAATCTTCAATCGATCAAAACAGCAGCTGCCATTGTGGTTTGCCTGTGTAGTATAGACTGTACAGTATGCAACCAAATCCAATCAGTATCAAAGGCTGGGTTTTTCCCCCTTTTTTCTTGTTGAAATCCTCTGTAGCACAAACAGCCGTCCGAGACTCTACTCCCATAATTGGCTCACATATGTGCATATTTAAAATTGATAAACATGTAACAGTCAGATATGGTCTACGTTTGTCATTGGAGGTAGAAGATATGACGGGTGGCAAGGACCCAAAAACGCTAAAAAGGCAAAACGAAAACTTTGATACTACTCAAGAATATGCCATTGTAGGGATATTCGATATATTAGTTTCCTACGATATTAAGGGTTCTATAGTAAAACGGTATTCGAAGTTTTCGGTATTTTTCTGCATAGCGCCATCTGTCGTATTTTTATCTTATAATTTACTAGTTCTGTATCACTAGTTGATTTCGGGAAAATTCAGGATTGCTGGCGAGTCATTCTGATTCAAATCTGTTCTCCGCTGTTCTATATGAAGATCAGGCAGCGATCCCTTAAGAGTTATGATACAGCTAATGGAAATGCAGCTTTCAGAAATTTGAATGTGAATGTTATGTATATCAATATTTTCTGTAGATTATGGGATATGAATTAATTTTATTTTCGTAATTTTTGTTCTTGGTCGTAAACTGTATAGAATATCTTTTGTTATAGATTGTGTACGTAATTTGACTGTTAAAAACGCAAATAACGTAGGATCTATAAATATATGTTTATGTACGTGTTCACAGTTAGTAATACTAATCGTAATAATAAGAATTAAAATGGCGCCTATGACATATTTTCTCTGTCGTTGATGGCATATCGATGTTTCCAGGATAATTATGTGGATTCCCATGTGCATGTAGTAAGTTTGTCAAATATCAATAGTGTATGTTGTCACATGGAGTCAGTTGCGAACTACGGTCGCAATATACGGTGTATGGTAGGAAAAATGTAAGCATTCAATTTCACTGCACTTACTGGAGTCATTCAGACATTTTGTGTTCCTTATGCAAATCTGCAGACGTGATTGATTTTGTACTTAAATATTTTACGAGCGAAGAACTATTAAGACTGTTCAGTTGTGATAGAAAGTGCTCATTATTTGGACTCAAATATTATTCTGGAACTGTTACTTGAAATAATTCTGGACAACGCCATGTTGACGACATTACGGTTCTTTGAGGATCAGGATATTTCCGGTACTAAAATTATTAGTGACTTTTTATTGGTTTAGGACTTTCATATACCTTTATAAGAACTAATTATAATTCCCTTCATTATGCTGAAAGTTCCTACACATTTTTCATTTATTACTTTAATAATTAAATAGTTTGTAAAGTTTTACTAAACTTGTTGGTTTTGCTTCTTTTCTGTCACTTAATTTTGTGACCATAGTGTCATAACTGTGAATAAAATTGTTCCGTACAAATGCATGCTCTTCAGTCGTACTGATAAGTCTCCGAAACGGGAAGGTATACGACTTTATCTAATTGGCTGATACAGTTAACGATTAATAGTAATACCATAGGTCACAAGGACTTGACTTCAAACACGGTTGTTGTCAGGTCTTCAGGTGGGACTGTGGAGATCTGATTTTAATCAAATTGGCTAGCGAGTACGCTATTTTATCAATGGACCCATGAAAATCGCGGTTTCGAAACATGGCCGTACCTCATTTTCTTAAACAAATTCTATATCTTCTTAAAATCTAGATAACCATGACAAATCGGTTAACGTCGTCTGATAATGCTCAAAGATGTTATGCAAAAGTCAGATCACATGAATATTATACTTATCAAGAAACAAGAGATCGAATCTATTGTAGCATATGATAGTCAAAGTGTGAAATATTTTAATATTGTTTTTTTTCTGGTGGCTTTCGTAATTGACATGTGTTGACTTTAAAACTTTGTTGTACACAATTTATTGCTTTTCGTTGGAATAACTGGAGTTAATTAAATAGTCTGTGGAGAACACTTTCATGCTCATGTTGTTGGGCCCATTCTCGCGTATAATTCTGATTAACCTATCTACACCTTGGAGTATGGAGCAGATATTTCTCATCTTTGCTAGCCAAGGTTCCGATATGATAATCCTATTTACACCTTGGCGGATCGAGCAGACATTTCTGTGGTCCTCGTCTGTAAATTGCATTGGATGCTGCGGCAAACCACCGCATCCAGTCGAAATTAAGTTGTTCAAATTTGAACACTGTTCCTACATGATCGAGACAAAGGGAGCACACAACATGAATAAACTACATGTTTACCTAATAAGAGTTTTCCACTGCCGAATCGTGTTAGAGCAAATACCTTTCACTCAAATACACCTGTACTAGCTTTCCTCTGGTACGTAGTCATACTTTCGACGTTTAACTTACAAAGTATCATTTTTAAGTCAATTGCCTCTATCGTTTTCGGCCGACGTACAATGCACAGCTGTTACAAGCTATTGGTAAGTTAGCATTACATACTAAGGGAGGCTACTCATGAAACTCATGAAATCCAAAAGATGTCGCTAGGACAAAGTACTAAAATTTATGTTCGATCCGCCAAGGTGTAGATAGGGTTATCATATCGGAACCTTGGCTAGCGAAGATGGCGATACCATAGAACTCCGGGCTACTGAAAATTAATTATTTATTTAACAAGATCCTGTATAAAAAGTTTACTCCTCTTAAACAAATCAACTAATTGCTCTTAAATACAGAATATACCATGTTGTTCTGAACCAATTTTATACTTTTCTGAAACTACAGGCCACTATGGCGAAGATGGAACGTGTTGCTCTACGGCAATGGATATCGTACTCTGAACCCTATTCAAGTGATCCAACAATGATTTGTTAGAGTTGTCCTTCTTGTCCGTGTTGAAGATTAATCCGTCTTTGCTGCTTCAAGTCATTCATATTTAGCATCAAATATAATTATAGATACAGAACATTATGGACAGTCTTTATCTGGTTGAAATGACGGACACATGTCTGAACACATGTACACGAGAAAAAATATCCTGGACTTTCACGCGTATGTAATGGTATACACTAAAATTTACTGCTACGCTGCAATATAATCGTATACACATCAAATTCATTGCTACACTTACCACTGCTACACGTCGAGCCGATGCCATTGTGGAGGAACAGTCGTGTAACTTTCTCTAGTGTTTGGATATGACGGTGGTCGACAGCTCCCTGGTGACCTACATTACACTGTTATACTACAATATACGTGTATGTGTAGGTGATATGAGTAATTACTCGCACCGCATCCAAGTCCTACAATGTAAGACGTCTCTTTGATATTTAGGTTTTTGGGTTGCGATGTCTTACTGCGTGAGTACCGGTGTTGTGTAGTCGACTGAATGGGGCAGGAGAGGCCACATTTTCACGAAATCGGCTTAAGTTTAAGTAGGTTTCTTTAATGAAACGAATAAAAAGATACTAATATTGAAGAAAGTGTTTAAATAGCATCGTTTCAGTCAAGATACACATGATCCTTTTAACCGATTTCGGCATTGCTGGCTTGCATCCCACTCCAGCCATCTGAAATGTAGGTCACCACAATTTGAAAACACGTCCATTGGCTTTGTGTGAGAATTTGAATTTATTAAGAAAAAAGACATCAGAGTAGTAAAGTTCGACTAAAGCAACATGACTTTGGTTTGTGGAAATGCGTCGATATGGCTACCCAGTTTGCAAGATATTTATGAAAATTTGGCCTCTCCTTTCCCATTCAGTCGATGGGGGAACACGCTACACAACGCCACCAACGAGGCAGTAAGACGTCGCACCCAAAACAAATATCAGGGAAGACGTCTGACATTGTATGTCTAACCGTATCGTAACTTATGTGGTTACTAGATACAATAAATTTTATTTAACGTCGGTGGGCTGTAGTGCTGTGGAAATTGCGTTTCCTAACTTTTTGCGCGTTCTCTTACTTTTCAGCGCTAGCCATTGCCCCCCGCCCCTACATCTGAGTAACGGGCGTTATCTCACTTCTCTACTGTCGTCTCACTTCTTTAGCACCGTACAACTGATTAAAACACAGAACATAAATTCAACTACATCACAGTAGTAGACGGTCCATTTATTTTCCGAAAACCACCACAAACCACCTTTATAAATATATTAACTCAATTTTATATCATGATGTGTGGGTAGAGGAGTTAAAACATACAGTAAAGTATTTAATGTTACTCAAATGCACTCAAATAAATCTGAAAATCTCAAATGAATCTGAATATGTGCGTATTTCTACACCAGTTTCCATGTCAATAACAGACGTGGGTCATCGGGTAGTTGTTTATTTATAATAGATCGTGTGGGGTTTTTTCTTCTTCTCAACTCTATGTCAATCGGCAGTACGCGAGAACAAAGCCCAATACGATGGATAAATACCAGATAGACTGCTCCGCTTAAAATCTAATTAAGTTGATTACGAATTAAAACGAGACGACTCTTTAAATGGACCACGGAACTTCGAACAAGCAAGGAACAAAATGTATCGAGAAGAATGTTAAAAGAAAATAGCAAAACCAAAACACTTACTCAGAAAATATTGCCGACGAGATGTAATGATAATTGGTATGTGTGAGAAACATACCTTCTAAAGTGAATAATACAAGACAGAAAAAATGCCAGCCATCATATTATATACCGACAACCAAATAACATTACTTGGAAGGGAAAAAAATCACAGGCACAAATAATCTCATAACAAGTGTATACAGAACCAGACTGTCATAAGTAAAGACACTAATGAACATCCCATTTTTTTTTCTCGGCCCGTGCTTTTGCACAAACACACAAGTTATGAGACAATAAAGAACATTATTATCATAATTTCAGCCAAACTCGAGAACAACATCAGAAGTGTCGAAATATCACAACATAAGCATGTATCATGTTGTACAGATGAAGAACCTGAACTGAACAGAGCTGTGGAGATATCCTCAAATGTGTCTAGGGTGCAATGTACAGAGCACATGAAAGCAAACAAACAAACAACAACTACAAAAAAAAAAAAAAAAAAAAAAAAAAAAAAAAACTCCAAAGAAAATTTGGTGTGTCTTCTAATCTGAAGACAACAGTGACAGATAAAATGTTTGGTGACACCGGGTTGGTTAATGTGGACAGCTCCATCGTCTTTGGGGGGTGGGGGGATCCTCTGAAATGAAACAACTTCTTCGTGACCACCCTCTCTTCATTAAATAATATGACAGCCACGTAAAAGAGAAGTTGTCTTGCCATGTGAGTGAACCAAAAAGAAATATCTCAACGAGATCTTATGGACAAACAATAATGCCAAATCATTGAACAACATACTAAACAAAAACAAAAACAAACAGCAGAAACCAGGCGAAACCACGTGTGTGTATGTGTGTGTGTAAAGTTTTTAAAGGAAAGTTTTTAATCTTATGTAAGGACTAGTTATTGCAAATCTGTCTTGTTAAAAAATATTGTTTTCTCTGGTTTTTACATACAAAATGACATACAACTTCTGGGCAGATTATCTGAAAAGGTAGATTGAGATGGTAGACACAAGGATTTAGTTCCCTTTGAACATTTCTGCAGTACTTATATACAACTAGACAAGAACGAAAAACTGACACTAAAATCCATTTGAATTAAAGATAGATTTCAAGATGAACATTGCTTCATATTATATTGGTGTAATTTTCAGAAGTCTATCATATGACGAATTGTAGTCAATATTCCGGTCTCAAACACTTTATGACCGCTCCGGTGGCGTAGCGGTTAGAGCGTCCGCCTCAGATGCGGGAGGTCATGGGTTCGATCCCCGGCCGAGTCATACCAGAGACTTACAAAAATGGTACTAACAGCTGCCTTGCTTGGCGTTCAGCATTAAGAGGTTAGTGGTAGGACTGGTGGGCTTGGTGTCAGGATAATGTGACTGGGTGGGACATCATGCTACATGTCTGTGGCATGATGTCCCAGTGCTAGACATCACTATAAACTGCCACATTGCAGACATCGTAGCGATATGACAGAAAAATTGTTAAAGCTACGTTAAAAATCAAAATCACATCACATCACATCAAACACTTTATGTATAATGAATTTGTCCACATGATATAAATTTCATTTCTAAATTTCTAAGGGAGGGGTCAAGCTTTTTTTTGTCGAAAACTCTTAAAATTTACATTACGTCTGTTAAAAAACAGCAAATACTATATGCTGTACAGTACTGTTTAAATAACATCTCCTTCCTACATGCCAGCAAGGTATGGAATTGCTAGGAAAAACTGTACACACTTAAATTAATACGTAATCCATTAAACAATTTTTATATATACAAAAATGATTTAGACAGCAATCATCAGCACAATCAAATTTTGGGGGAAATGAAACAATATTAAACAGAAATGCACATCTAGTTACTAAATGGTGCCAGTACTAGTACCCCAGCTTCGTGGACGTTGAGGTTACGACATCGTAGCTAGTTACTAAAATGCAATGAAATATACTAAAGTACACTCAAATATAGTCAAATAAATTACTTATTTCAATTATCTAATGAATGTAATAATGGATGTTTTAACGATTATGAAAAAAAAGAAATGCACACATCATGACAACACCTTACAGCTGTAAATCGGACTCGGTGTAAAATTAACAATCTCGTTTCAAAATTATTTCGCGTATTATATGATAAGTTTCACATTTTGTTTACTTACAACATATTTGTACACACAAATTAGCATCATAATGCATTTTAAAGGTGGTCTGCGGTAGGACTATGGTGGTTTGCGGTAAATACATGGATTCCAGTAGTAGACAACAAGCAGATGCACAATTTTGTTATGGGTGATAGACCATAATTGTTGTGGTATGGGTGTATGTTGTTGTTGTTGTCGCTATACATGACTTGGTATGGATGTATGTTGTTGTTGTGGGGTTTAACGCCATTTTTCAGCACATGAGAGGCTATGCATGGCAGCCCGTATTAATGGTGGAGAAAGAACCCGGGAAAACACAGGTAAGAACCACCGACCCACCAGAAGACTCGAACCCACGAAGACAGAGGTGAGATGGCAGTGATCCGTAACAGAGAGCGCTTTAGACCACTCGGCCAGTTTTCAAAATACTGTATTTCTGGACCCGAACAGCAATGACTATTTACGAAGTCAGGAATTATTTGACACAAAAACGATTGCGGTACTGTCGTATCCCAAAAACAAAGATTCTGGAAATAAATTTGCGGTTTTATTTAATTTATTCGCTATTTTATTGCTGACATTCATTTACCTTATTTGACGTAATCTGGTGGAATTTATGCTTACTTTCCCAAGGCAATCACTAACAGTATTGCAGGATGTGGCATGACTTAGGAAGCGTAGGATCACTAAACTTTTTCGAAAAGAGCGGAAGTTCTAATTGTCAGGTTAACAACTTAAAACCGTAATTATTATTTTTGTTGTAT